>CM070837.1:16720340-17320340 GCA_036326025.1 Chrosomus eos | reverse complement strand
CTGTTCCAGAGCCAGAGCCAGTGCCTGTTCCAGAGCCGGAACCAGAGCCAGTGCCTGTTCCAGAGCCGGAGCCAATGTCTGCTGTACCAGAGCCGGAGCCAGTGTCTGCTGTTCCAGAGCCAGAACCAGAGCCAGTGCCTGTTCCAGAGCCGGAGCCAGTGTCTGCTGTTCCAGAGCCGGAGCCAGTGTCTGCTGTACCTGAGCCGGAGCCAGCGCCTGTTCCTGAACCAGTGTTTGTTTCTGTGTTTGTGTCTGTTCTTGTGGCTGTTACAGTTTTGGTGTCTGTTCCTTAGCCGGTGTCTGTTCCTGAGCTAGTGCCTGTTCCAGAGCTAGTGCCTGTTCCAGAGCTAGTGCCTGTTCCAGAGCCAGTGCCTGTTCAGACCGGAACCAGAGCCAGTACCTGTTCCAGAGCCGGAACCAGAGCCAGTGCCTGTTGTTCCAGAGTCGGTGTCTGCTGTTCCTGAGCCGGAGCCGGAGCCAGTGTGTGTTCCAGAGTGGAGCCAGTGGCTGTTCTAGAGCCGGAGCCGGTGCCGTCTGTTCCAGAGCTGGTGTCTGCTGTTCCAGAGCCGGTGTCTGCTATTCCTGAGCCGGAGCCAGTGCCAATGTCTGTTCCAGAGCCTCTGCCATGGTCGTCCGAGGGGTCTTCACCGCCCTGGCCGCCTGAAGGGTCTTCACCGCCCTGGCCGCCCGAGGGGTCTTCACCGCCCTGGCCGCCCGAAGGCTCTTCACCGCCCTGGCCGGCCAAAGGATTCTCTGTTTCGCCATGGCCGCCCGAGGTGTCGTCTTCGCCATGGCCGACAGATGGACTGTTAGCTCCGACCTGGCTGTCAATTAGGACATCACCCCTTGTCCATTTTCCCCTCCATGGACCTGGCCCCCCATCCCTCCCTCTGAGCCTTTACTGTTCTGCCTCCCATCCCGGTCTCTTGTTTTGTCTTGTGGTCTTTGTTGTCTTGGAGTGTCTGGTAGCCGCTCCGTAGAGGGAGGGTTATGTCACAGTGTTGGGTTTGTGTTCCCCAGGTGTCCACTAGATGTCCTCCTTCCCCACGGTGTCATTCACTTCATGAACTACATTTCCCATGATCCTTGTCTTATCATTGCACTCAGCTGTTCCTCATCACTGATCATTGCACTCAGCCATTTCCCCATTATCATTGACAAATCCCTGTGTATATTTCCCTGTCTGTTTCAGTGTGTGTCACGGAGTCCTTGCATTTATCACGCCACTTCTGATGTCCTGTTTCCTTGCTTCTTGTTTTGTTTCCTGTGTATGTTGGATTGCCTTTGGATTTTGACCCTTGCTTGGACTTGTTTACGATTTTGGATTATCCTCAAATAAACTACTGCTTTTGGATCTAACCCCTGTTTCCCGTGTGTGGATCGTGACATACGTAGCATGGATGTTGTTGTGACTTGCCTTCAAAATTATGCAAATACTGAGAGATGTAATATTTAAACCCCTTCTCTCTCTTGCTCTGGGGAGCTGGAGAAAAATCACTAACCAGTCGATGAACATCATCGACTGTAATATTTGGCAAATGTCCAAAACATCTGGAGAAATATACATCATCTACGTCGTCCATCAGGCTACCGGAAACTAGATACCCCCTAATCGGTTTCGCAGCCGGAAGTAGCATATGCTAACGTGCACATAGCTATGCACTTCAACTTCCAGTTGTCTGCTTTAATTAATCATTAGCTAATGATTTGCAAAGGTATCATTATGTTATGACTTTACTTGTTGAGGCACATCATTATTAACTAGTCATTTAGTAATTTACACATGAATTTGCACTAACAATGAAGTAATTAATCATGTATTCATGCATATTAGTGTACCTGTATTATCTGGAGGTAGAAATACAAGGCTTTGGCTCATTCTGGTAATTAACATATTAATTAACACTATTAGTTAAAATGAGTTATTAGGGAATAAATCCACAAATATTTAATTAATAACAATTCATGTATGAACTAATACATTAACCATACAGACTCTTAAATAGTTCCTAATGTGGTAATCATTAATGAATAGCTTAGATAATCATTAGTTACACATTAATTCAGTATTATCTGTGCATTAGTTAAGCATGAATTAATGCTTATTAGTGCACCCGTATTGTAAAGTGTTACCGATAATGTAAATTGTGCATTATGTAAACAACGGACATCTGTTGGCATGACCTAAATAAGACTAGGCTCTACATTTGCTTTCATATAAACAAAACGATCATGTTTGTATTGTGCAGATATTGATATGCCTCGGAGGCTTTCAGATTGTCCATTGCTTTTCAATCTATTGCCATGGATTGCACGAAGTAGGAGCTAATCTTGCTGTACGTTATACTGGGCCACGTCGTCATGTTATCCTCCCAGTTCTGCACTGAATTCGGGTGGGGGATAGTAACGCCATCTCCAGTCAAAGTAGTAGAACCATAGCTAGCATCTTAATCGCTGTGTTTACACCGGCAGACGCTGTGCAAACCACTTCCGGCGGAAATGAAGTGCATTTGTGTAGAGTTATGGCGCCGCCCAGGATTTGGCGCGTGAACTTGTGTATAGCCACATTGCGCTGGCGGTTCAGTTGCTGATACTCCGCCATGTCACCTTGGAGCTGGGCCTCACGCCGCCGGTCGATGATGTTGAATGTTCTCTCCAATATCCAGGGCTTTTTCGGAGAAGGTCGGAAGCATCCGAAGACATTGTGAGCTGACTGGATGATACTTTCCTTGAAGGTCTGCCAGTCATTTACCTTGTCGGTAGCCAAGTATCAAAGGTGTCAAAGGTGTGGCGGATGGCGCAACTGAAATCTGTGGCGATGTTTGAATCACTGTAGGGACCACTGAGTCCAGGCGAGGCTGAGTCTTGGTGTGTTGGTTGGCGCGCAGCTTTAGCTTAAGCTGGGCCACGAGCAAGCGATGGTCTGTGTTGCCAAGCTCTGCTCCTAACACACGGCAGTTGGTGACAAGCGGCTTCCAGCGTCAAGAGATGAGGATATGGTCCAGCGCTTTCCTGGTTCTGCCATCTGGGCTGTACCATGTCCAGTGATCGATAAGCTTCCGGGAAACCAGGTATCAGCAACACAGAGGTTGTTGTGATGGCAGAGAAGGAGAAGGCGGTTACCATTGTCGTTTGGAACCTGTCAGCAAAGGTTGTGCCGACAGGTGAGCCTGTGAGCCGATCACTGCTAGACAGAGTGGCGTTGGCATCAGTGAGGATGATGGTGATGTCGTGTGGTGAGACTTGGCAAACAGCCTGATGGAGTTGGTCCATCAGGCATCCTTTGCTTCCTCAACAGCAACATCGGTGGGGGCATAAGCAACGATTACTGTCATTTTGCCGTGTTGATGGAGAAAGTGGGCCGACAGTAATCTGTCGTTAAGGGCTGTCCAGTTGATGAGGGACTTGCAGAGGGCTTTTGGGATGGCAAGTGCCACGCCATAAAGGCCTGTCCGTCTCTCGGGGCACTCCAGAAATAGCAATGGTCGCCTGCTGTTGTTTCGCCATTGCCGTGCCATCGAACTTCACAGAGCCCTGCCAAGGAGATGTTATAGCGGCAGAGCTCTCGGGACAGCAGGGTGGCAGCTCCGGAGCGAAGGAGTGTCTGGACATTCCATGCGGCAACTCGGGTCCTGCGACGAAGGTTGATCCGTATTCGTTGGTCGGGGCAGGCTGGGGTCAGTTATCATGTTGGGCTGTCTGGTTACTTTCTCTGATCGGTTTCGTAACAAAAGAGTTTCTCCTGGGTGGGTTGTTAGCCCTCCGCAGGATAGTCGGTTGGTGGGGCTGTCACCTCACAGCATACCGACATGCTGGGGTCTTTGTTTGTCTGGTACCTACCCTGGAGACCGGCCCGTCTAGGGTGACCCTACCAGGAGCAAGCTCCCGACGTTATCGCTCTCCGGGGTCACTGGAACATGCAAGCCCTCTCGCCACGTCAAGGCCAGACCCCAGTCTTACAGGCGTATACAAATTAGTGCACATTTTCAAACTACAATTGGTGTTTTTCAACCATTTTTCAAAAGACTTGCTAAAATCATGAGGGCCCACCCCTAAACCCCAGTAGATTAAAGCAAATTACGTAAAACAATTCAAAATGCCCATCATGAACTGACACGCCCCACTGATTGGGAAACACCCAGAAGTTTATGCACAGATACATGCCTGCAGGATCTTGTGCTGATCAACTAAATCACTGTTAGTTCAATGTCACTGTCTTCATGTGTGCTGTTGACTTTCATCAAAATTTCAATGCTGATCCAACACACTTTAAACATTGAAATTTCAATCTCAACCAAAATTATTGTTTGGATCAAACCTCAACATATTTTCAATATTACCATGCTGTCTGGGTATGGAGATGTGCTACTGCCTATGAATCTATGTGGAAATTGACTATGTTTATCTATTTCTTAGCCAATCAGGTAGCTTAGACCTTGGTGACAGGTATAATTGTTGCTGTGATCTTTGTAACTGTAAGGGGGGCGGCCAACAAACTGGACTTTCTGAGTCTTGAATCTGACTTCTGCCTTAAGAAAATGGCTAAACTATCTTCAGGAAAAATTCTCTTTAATTTATTATAATTCTGACATTTGTCTTAAATTGACTGCACTTCTAACTCCTGGTCTTATATCTGGTCCTTGGGTCTTTAACTGCTAAATCCCTAACACAGCGGACTAGCCTAAAAATTTAGAAGGAACATACCTGTTTTCTTTGCAAATAAATATTTTCAAACAATTTAAGTTTATAAGACAATATGTAAAACTAAATATAAAAAGTATTGATTGGTTTGTTTGTTCTATTTAAGTCATGTGCTTCTTTCAGTAATTATGTTCGGTCGTTCTGTTCCGGAGTGATTGGTTTTGTTTTAAGTTTTATCAATAAATCGGATAGGCTACTGCTGCATTTAGATCCTGCTCAAATGTAAATAAAGTCACAAAAATGAAATGCAAATTGATCCTAATTTTACAGTAGATTCTTTTTTTATTATTTTTTTTAAATTAGCCTAAACATGGAATTGCAAGAAAAAAGTCAGAATTGCAAGATATAAACTAGCAACCGTGAGGAAAAAAGTCTGAATTGTGACCCTGGCCCAGAGCAGAGCTGCATCCTGTTGGTGCTCTTCTAATAAGGAATGCTCAGAATGAAATAAACAATTATTTAGACTCCAACAATTTTCACTGAGTGAATCCTTAGGTATCCTCAAAACTCTCACTGCATTCACAACACTGCATCAGGAACAATGAATCATGAATCATCTTTAGAACAATCCTAATGATTTGGAACCATCATTTTTTTCATTCTTTAACAAAGGCACAATGTAATGTTTGCCTTATTTGACCCATACGTTTGACCAAAAATACAGCCCAAAAGGTCTGGCCAATATACCTGCTTCCTGTGTAGTTTACTAAATAGAGACATCTAGTGGCTACATCCAAGTAAAAACGACAGACGCTTGTTAATACCAGGAGGAAATTTTAAAATTAATCTTGATTATTTTATTCTATTGGCATCACTTGATTTTAAAATTAAGAAAAAAATACAAATATGCAAATTCAATTTTAAAATAAAAAGGGTATTTATTTAAGTATAGTTTAATTTGTATTTGTGTTGTATCCTTATAACCACTGTATATTTTGCAATCTGATGGTTATCAGGCACTTTATTCAGGTTTGAAAAAAAAAAGTGTGCTATACAGGTAGGCTACACATAATGTACATATTAAAGAATGTTTTATAATACATTTTACAATTGATTTGATGTCTTTAGTACAATTATAATACAAAAGTAAATTATTTTATTTTGCAATTAAATGTTATAATAAAAATTTTTATCCCTAAATTGAGCGACGGCCCCCTAGTGGGCGGGGACAACCATGACAACAAACCGGCCATTCCTCCAATCAAACACCTCGCTACGGCTCCGTGTGTGATGCTGACACGGTAGGCCAACTCGCTCATGATAGAGGATGTGTCCGGTAATAGCGCACAAAGAGGCCTAATAACCATTCTGTTAATGGCAAACCCTCTGCTAATACCCGGAAAACTAAATCGGGTGACTGGCACACACTCTGTATTTTAAATAAGGAATTAAACCCTCAACGTCTGTTAATGTGTAGACGTCACAGCACGCAGTCAAAAGCAACCTGACGCGCTCCTTTCATGTAAGCTCGCGGATATTGAGGGAAAGAAGGACCGAAGACATGAAACTGACCGGAGCTTACAACATTGTTTGGGACGGTGAGAGGCTTGCAGAGGGGAGGTAAAGAATGCAAGGTAAGGGCCTAGATCTCTGGTGCACCTCATGGCAACACAAGTGCATGCATTGTGTATTTTGCTTGTCCTATGCATAGACCATTTAACACAGTATTGCAGAATGTTATTTCTTGTTTTATCCGTGCACATGTAATAACGTTATAAAATTCCGTGCCGCATTCTGTCTATTAACCCACTTTATAAAACCAGCTTTGATTTGTAGGGTCTTTGAGGATTTTTCTGACATTCGATTTGAACAATTAAAATTAAATTAAAATATTAGGCCTCTGTTGTAATAGATAGTTTAGATTATATATAAAATGGTTTCGTAAAGTAGGCTATTTCATCCAAAGGGTTTATAGTCAACCTGAATGTCACTTTCAACTTTGTCAAAATGAAAATTTTAAACAGTAACGTTAGCAATATAACTGGACTGGCAGCAGCAGAAGGTGCCTAATTCTTGGAAATGAGGGTAAGAACCAAGATTTGTCAGTCACGCAAGGTAAGGTAACCAGTTTATAATCTATTCCTCAGATTTATCCTGACAGCAGCTGAATACTAAAAAGAAAATGGGCTTAGTGTAGGCTATCAACATGCTTGAAGTGATTTTGAGAATAACTCATATGCTTTGTGTATTCAATTAAATAATTGTATAATTCAGTTCACACAGTAGCTATTTAACCCTAATATGTCGAAATCTCATCATGGTAGGCTACCTCAATTATCCATTTGGCTTGTGTATTGGTGAAAAGCTAGCCTAATTAATTAAAAAAATGAATGAATTAATAATAAAAAAATGGTAAAAAACAAACAAACATTTTAATTTAAAAAAAATTGTATAATAGGAAAAAAATAGTAAATATTTTATTTGTTTACCTGGGTGTCATTTTACCATTAGGCTAACTGACACCAGAGACCCCACATACATGCAATGCGTTTATCTTTTAACTTCTGTACAGCGCAACAGAGAGTCGAGTGGTTATGACGCAATCGTTAGCCTATTTTTGCAAAAACTGTTTCTACGGGGCCATAATGTAACATAGAAGGTAATGGAGCCCTTTATACATTGTCGTGTTTCTTTAGAAATAAATAATGGACAAATTGAGTCATTAAATGCCTCAGATGTAAAGTTATTTGCTGTCAAAGTGATGCCAAAATGAATGGGAGTCAATGGAAATGCTAACGCAAGTGAAGTTCTGTTACAAGATGGCGGTACCCGGCCGGCTTCAATTTCCGGTCGATGGATTACCCCCTTGGTCTTACCGTATATTGGTCCAAGCTGATAAACGGACCGTGGCACCAGCTCAAATGAGAAGCGCAGTTTCGTTCCGCTTTTGTTTCGTTTGATGTACAGAAATGGCAGCTCTTATCAGTGTTCACCGTGCAGACCTCTAACAAAATATCCCGACTAGAAAAAAGATCCCAACTAGACACATTTACCTCTTCAGCCAAATCACAGAAAACATGGCAAATAAATGTCTGCTTCTCTCTAGAGCAGGAATTTGACCCTTCGCGTGGAGCTTGATTGACAGGTGTTCTGACCAATCATACTTCGCCATCCGCCATTTTGTCCGACAAAGCAGTCAGGAGAGTTAGTAGATTAACATGGGAGGATTTGAACTTGAAAAACTGAATATACTGGCGCCTTTCCGCGGTTAAAACAACATTCATTCTTATGTTCATTCATGTTTATTTGATGCTATAAATGAACTAGAAGGAAGAGATGATCGGATCACGAGCAGCTTTAACTGATGCTCTACAGCGATCTGTCACGACACATTAATGTAGGGTGACCAACTGTCCTGTTTTCCCAGGACATGTCCTGTTTTCATATAACAATATAACAAATTTATATCCATACAGAGGAGGCATAACCTACTTTAAATGTATTGAAATTAATAAGGTTTCTTTGAGTAAACTTTGAGTATCATTTGAGTAGGCCTATCTGTTTGCCGGGCCGAGTGTCCTGTTTTTTCAGGACAAAATATGGTCACCCTACATTAAAGAGCCACAAAACGGTATTTATTATTTAAATTTCTTTCAAAAAATGACCATATTTGAAAGGTGAGACTTTGTTTAATATGTTTAATATCAAAAGTAACCGAAAGTTACCTGGTCTGTCCTGTCTGTCAGCGTGTTGTCAGTCTCCTCTTTGCTCCGCGATGTATTTTTCACTGCGTGAGAACATGGTGAGAGCGTGAGAGCGGCGTAGCTTGTCGGACATAGCGACAGTAACTAAGGGGGGCGGGTCTTTGCGAAGGGTCAATGGGCTCCTTGCACGTAACTACTTCCTTACCGGAAATGCGGCCTCGTCTTTTCCGGCGCTATTCTACACTATGAGATAAGGTGTTTACAAGAGTTGCCGAAACTTACAATAACGGACGTATATCGCCTTTGTAAGTCCTCCTCCAAATCACCTACCAGCAAATTAGAGAGAATGGCTTTAAAATGTATGCCTCTTCATATATCCACGGATATGAAGGTAAGTCTATATATCTCAAACTTTATGGCTTCCGTTAGTTTGCTAGCTTACATAAGGCTAATAAACAACCCCGGGCTGACAGAATATGCGTGTTATAATGCTGTACTGTTTTCTAGTATTAGGCGGAAAATGTCTACGTTGTGTATGTACGCCTTCAGACAGGAAGAAAGCGAGCCGTATTTACCCGTTGCGGATATGACGTCAGGTTGCTATGTGCAAGGAGCCTATTCCCCAATTCCCAAACTTTTTTTGTCAGTCGAAATAGGCGTATCCTTTGACCTGAAATATTTATTTGAAGTAAGCTACCCCGTGATATTTTAAGTTACAGTTTTTTCCAATTGCTAACACACTAAAATGACATGGACAGCTCAATTATTTAAACTGACTCACAGAGAGCAAAACCTCTTCTCAAGTCTCCAAAACTCTAAACACATTTTCTGCTTTACACACATTTTGCAATTCAAAATGGCACTTTTTTAAATGCACTGAACACGGTTCTCTGCATAAGACACAACAATCTGATATAAAGTCACATGTTTGCCATTTCAAAACACTGCCATTTAAAATGACAATACATGAGCTAATTGGTTAATACATGTGCCAGCTGGCCAAACACTTCAATGGTTAATGGTTAACACTTCAATCAGGATGTAAAGCACTATGAAAAGACCACAGGTGAGCACCTTTTCCATTTTACAACAACAATGGAAGATGAGGAAGAGGAGGAGGAAGAGGAAAAAGAGGAAGATAAAGAGGAAGAGAAAGATTAGGAGGAAGAGAAAGAGGAGGAAGAAGAGGAGGAAGAGAAAGAGGAGGAGGAATAGGAAGAGAAAGAGAGGAAGAGAAAGATGAGGAAGAGAAAGAGGAGAAGAGAAGAGGAGGAAGAGAAGAGGAGAGGAGGAAGAGGAAGAGAAATAGGAACAGGAAGAAGAGGAAGAGTAGCAGCCCCTAGAAGAGTTATTTTCAGCATGGCGGTGGAAGCTATATGACCGGCAGCCCTTTGTGCGCATGCCTCTTGTGCAGGCCATGGAAGAGGCATGAGGAGATTGATGTGTGTGTGATTCAGGGATGGATAAGGAACTCAAGGCGCTTCTTCCCTCGATGTCTGGCAAGGGAAGATATTGCCTGTGATGTGGCCTGACCCAGCTGTGCGGCAAGATGCTGCCTAATTATTTTTCTTGCCTCTTTTTTTATATATTTATTTTTTCTGCAATTTTGTTTTTCAGTTTACTGTTTTTTGTGAGCATATTTTTGTTCAGGCCAATGTAAATATATCTGCTGTGCATGCACTGACTTGTTTGGTGAAAAATAAAAAAATAAATGTTTCAACAGCATGTGTGTGTATCTGCAAATATTTCTGTCATGTGAACAATCTGAAGAATTTTCTACAATTGGAACTATTTTAGTATTATAGCAAAGCATAAAAAAGATGAGAGTGCTGTTCATTATGAACAACAGTGGGTAGTTGGTTAGAGAAAAATCTGGTAATATGAATGAAGTGTGTACCATTTCGTGCAAAAGTTGAATTTGATAATGCTATATGTAGTTTTGGTTGCAGTGCTTCATTTTGCAGGAGATATGAGGTATTTTGCAGTTTGGGTGTGTGGTTTTGTGAATTGTGTTAAGTATTTTGATAAAACCACACTAGTTTGCAAAATTGTGTGTTAGCAATTGGAAAAAACTGTAATATTTTACTAAATTAACCACGCATTGCATGTATTAGGGTCTCTGGTGTCAGTTAGCCTAATGGTAAAATGCCTGTTTTTCAGGGGTGTTTTTTAAAAATGAGATTTAAATAAGGAGAAAACAATGGTGTTTGAGACTCACTGTATGTCATGTCCATGTACTGAACTCTTGTTATTTAACTATGCCAACATAAATTCAATTTCACATTCTAGGGCATCTTTAATGTAACCAATATTTGTATTCTAGCCTTGCAGTGACCAATGTGGTGAGGATCCCTGAGTGGTCACCATGAAAGCAGGAAATTCAAAGTGTGCTTTCTCCCTGGGCTTCCTGGTGGGCAGCTGTACATTGTACGTGTTCTTGAGACAGGTATGGTTTGAGGAGAGCTTCAGCTGGCAGCATGATGGCAAAAGCAACCTTTCTCCATTGGAGCCAGAGCAAAACACCCCCAACCTTACCTGGAGAGTGGAAGGATCTGCCCTGATCAACCTCAAGCATCCTCAACAGCCAGGTGCTGCAGCGCCCTCTAGTGTATCATTTATGAATGAGCGCAACATGATATAAAACATTTACTCACACTCAAGTTGTTCCAAACCTGTGTATATTTCTTATTTCTGCTGAAGATATTTTGAAGAAAGTTTGTAGTCAGGCCGCTATGGGGGAACATTGACTATGGAAGTCAATGGTGCCCCATTTCAGTTTCCCACATTCTTCAAAATGTCTTCCTTTGTGTTCAACAAAACAAAGAAATTTAAACAGGTTTGGCACAACCTGAGGGTGAGTAAATAATGACAGAATTACAAATTTTGGGTGAACTATCCCTTTAATAACTTTCTTTAACTTTCTTTAACTTCACTTTCTTTGGAAGATGTTGCATGAAAGTATATTTTGTAGCAACAGTAATATGTTCCAAGTGCACCAATTCATTTTCAGTCTTGGACTTATGCATTAGCATTGCACAAAGGCAATGTTTTTCAGTTACTGATGCCATTGTATCCGCTGTCAGCCATGGTTGATTTATTATGCGAGTAAAAGTGTCTGATAAACAGGGTTGTAAATGACTTGACACCTGTTTTGTAAAACTTAATGATATAACTTGTTAAAGCTATATTTGTATCATATGTATACTTTTATTTATCCTGGACATTCTTATATGTCATTGAACCTAATTTAATCTCCTTATGTTAGCTAAGGAGATTAATCCCCATGTAAACTAAAATCACTTTAATTAGACTACTGATTAGTTAGTGAAGATAATATTTAACATATTTATCAAAAGGACAATTCTTGTACATATATGTAAGACATTTTTAATTAGGGGAGAGTTATAGAGTACGCCTTTAAAATACAACTATCAGTTTAGTTATAAAGAAGTCTCTAATGAACAAAATGGCTTGTATTAAATTGCAACATAACTATAGAATTTGCTTTAAATACACAGGAGAGGACAGTCACATTGCAGACGAGCTGTTTAAGAAAGTGCGTATCCTGTGCTGGGTGATGACAGGGCCTAATAATCTACAGTCAAAGGCTCGGCATGTGAAGGCCACATGGAGTCGTCACTGTAACGTAGTTTTGTTCATGAGCTCTGAAGAAGATCGCAGCTTCCCCACAGTGGGCCTTGGCACAGGAGAAGGCCGTGACCAGCTGTACTGGAAGACTATTCATGCCTTCCACTACTCTCTGAAGAACCACGTCGATGAGGCAGACTGGTTCCTCAAAGCAGACGATGACACGTTTGTCGTTGTGGACAACTTGCGCTGGATCCTGTCAAACTACACGGCAGAGCAGCCCATATACTTTGGCAAGAGGTTCAAGCCGTACGCCAAGCAGGGCTACATGAGCGGAGGTGCAGGTTATGTTCTCAGCAAAGAGGCCCTAAAAAGGTTTGTGGAGGGTTTTAACACTAAAGTGTGCACTCATACAACCCCAGTGGAGGATCTAGCGATAGGTCAGTGCCTGGAGAAAATGGGGGTGGTAGCAGGAGACTCCAGGGACACACTGCACCGGGAAACCTTCCATCCTTTCATTCCTGAACACCATCTTACTGGAAAGTTCTCCAAGACCTTCTGGTACTGGAATTACTGCTTCTACCCAATTGTAGAAGTAAGTCGCACACTTTACTTTTCTTTTTTTTAAAACATTTTTGAAATAAGTCTGTTATGCTCATCAAGCTGCATTTGTTTGAGTAAAACAGCTAAAACAGTAATATTTTGAAATGTTATTACAATTCAAAATAGATGATTTCTAGTTTAATATATTTTAAAATATCATTTATTTCTGTAATGCAAAGCTGAATTTTCAGCATCATTACTCCAGTCTTCAGTGTCACATGATCCTTCAGAAATCATTCTAATATGCTGATTAGGTACTCAAGAAACATTTCTTCTTATTATTAATGTTCAAAGCAGTTGTGCCACTTAAAGGGTTAGTTCACTGAAAAATTTAAATTCTGTCATCATTTACTAACCCTCATGTTGTGCCAAAACCATAAAGCTTTCGTTCACCTTCGGAACACAAATGAAGATCTTTTTAATAAAATCTGAGTGATTTCTGTCCCTCCATAGACAGTTACGCAACTGAAACGTTGACGCTTTAAAGAGATCATAAAATGAATCCATATGAATTGAGTGGTTTAGTGCACATTTTCTGAGGAGACTCGAGGCTTTTATTCACATCATTTTTTTATCAGTGAACATAAACTGAAGCTCAACCGAACCTGCTTGATGCGCGAGAATAAACCTCATTGGTTCTTGCGGAAGCTCAAACGTGCTGTGTAACATGAGAATTAACCTCATTGATTCTCGCACGTCAAGCGAACATTCTTGAGCTTCCGTTGAACACCACTAATGTGAGCCAATAAATGTGATTAAAGGCCCAAATTCAATCTGTTCATTGGAAATAGAAATCTTTTTTAACATTATGAGTGTCTTTGCTGTCATTTTTAGTCAAGTTAATGCATCCTTACTAAATTAAAATTTAAATTTATTTGGGGGAAAAAAACCACTATCTGTGTCCCCAGTCTTTTGAATGGTAGTGTAAGATAAAATATGTACTCATTGTCATTTTTGCCAAGATATTTTTAAGTGAGTATGTGACGTGAAGGCCAAGTATGATAACTCAGAATTTGACACACCACACACACACACACACACACACACACACACACACACACACACACACACACACACACACACACACACCGTATACTCCAAACCGTGGACACACACACACAGAGCAGTAGGCAGACATTTGCTGAGGTTCATTCACTCTGTTCATTCACTCACCCACCTACATTTTTCCTGCCGGTATTGAGAATCGATCCGGGTTACAAGTCTGACTCTCTAACCACAAGTCCCCGACTGCCCCAACAAAAGATCCTATTAATGTCCTTCGTGCCATTTATCTATATTTCACAGCTTTCGTTCCGTTTAGTTATTACTTTGTTTTTTGTCTTTTACAGAAGTTAAACTTATTTTTTGAAAAGCTTTTAGAACTTGAGTACCATGTGTGCCTGAGAGAAGAAAACACTTTTAAGTGTCAAAAGGAATTTTCCATTCAAGATGTAGTATTTTGAGAATGAATAAAAATCAACAACATTATTTGAGAAATATACATTGAAAATGAAATTACTTCATTTTAGCCCTTTCATTTTTTTAAATGCCACTGAACTAGCAAGTCCTTCAGGTGATTGCAAGTGAAATAAACAATGGATAGATTTGATAGGGGACGTATTTGTCGATATATGTGATTCGTGACTAGACAGCTAATGACTAACAATAAAAAACCCAAGAAATAAAACACAATTTTGTCTTGTCATGGAATGACGTCTGAAGCTTATTTCTTAAAGCACTGAATTCTTAATTCTGTAAAGTAGTTGTTTTAAGGTTTTAGCAACTAAATGGTAAACTTAACACAAAAATAGCAAGTATTATTTTTTCTCCATACTAACACATCATTTATATATTATAGCTATATTCACTTTTATTGAAAGTGCCACACTGTTACCCAGATTCTTGCTTTTTATTTTTTTTAAAGAAAAGGAGAGACAAGTCTATATGAATTTTTGTGGTATTCAAACGCTATGACACAAGTACTGTCGATTTGAGCTTAACTTGTAATGAACCCAGAATATTCTTTTAATGCATTGCAACCTATCTGTGACCACGTGGGAATGTGACAGCATCTCTTATGTCTGTTTTCCCCTGCAGGGCCCACAGTGCTGCTCTGACCTAGCAGTGTCTTTCCACTACGTAGACCCTGTGCTAATGTACACGCTTGAGTACTACACTTACCGTCTGAGGCCCTATGGCTACCGACACCGCTACCAGCCTCCAGTGCCTGCTGTACTATCTTTGGCTTCTCGCACTGTGAAACCCACCACAGAAGCTCAGAGATTTGATGAACGTTTTAAAGAAAAGTCAGTTTCAACTTACACCATGAATCCCAGAGCTGAGAACACAAAGACAACTGAAACAAGTCACACAGTCACAAATGCTTCCCAGGGGAGAAACATAACGGACAGAAGCACAGCATGATTGTGAAAATGCAATATTTTCTGCGGTATAATCATATTGCAAATCTAAAATGAAATCACTGACTAATGTGAATGTGATGAGCATTTTAGATCATCCAGTGTTTTGTGCAGATGGAGTGGTGTGATGTAGTGGTTACAGATCTGTGCTAATAACCAAATCTGTAGGTTCAAACCTCAACAAAACACATTTTTGCCATTATTAGTCTTAGTAACCTGCCCAGTTGTAAGTGAACTGTAAGTCACTTTGGGCATGTGTTTGCTACTTCTTGGGCTACTGTATGCTCAATGAATTTGTTGATAACGGCCTTGCTATGTGATTGCATTGTATTGCTGCTTCTGGTCTGAGTGCAGTAAAAGTGTCTGATTTACAAGCCATATGTCATCAATGGCATAGGCGGATTAACCATATCATATGGGCAAGTGGCCAGGGGCACCACGTCCAAGGGAGCACCACGCAAATATTTCTTTCTTTTTTTTAAAACAAGCGATTTATTCTCAAACATATTTTTACTGTCTATGGTCGTAGTCTGCAGTCGAGCGGAGTTTCTCTCCACTGCCCTAATCAAAAGCATGATGGGAATCGACTTGCTGACGACACAGCTTAATGCTCACATGTTTTATGTGTATAAATTATTTGTGAATATCCCCAAACTCTCTGACAGTGCGATGAATTGTGCTTCTAGAGGGACACAATTATGTTTTTTTTATGTTCAATGTTCAACACATATAGGTTTGCACATAATTGTATATGCAGCGGTATGCAGTTGGCAATGAGAAAGCATCAGTGTTTTGCAAATTATTGCTGTGTAAGATTTTTGCTTGGTTGAAGTCCCTACATTTTATGCGTTATTGAACATTTAAGTAATAAAACATTGTGAGATCAGATAGATAGTATTTTTATTTACAAAAATCATGTTTTATACATTGAACAGCAAAAAATAACAATAAAATAAGTCGAAAGGCATGGTTGTAAGTGGAGATTTAAATTTGATCATTTATAATGATAAATGTATAATTTGCAGTACAATGAAACAAATCACACTATAGGAAATCATGTTTATTTGATTCATTTTATATAAATATTTTATTTTGCTCTCACTTTCTGTAAAATAAATGATTTTGCTCCAAAGAAATGTCTTGAAAAGAAGCTGTCATGACAGGATGGTAGTACAGACGATTAACTGGATATGAAATAATTAATTTGCCTATAACCCACGACGAAACCTGCAACAAATTGAAGGGGGAAAGAATTGTACATAGCAGAGACGATTTATATTTACAGGAAAAGGCATAACAGACATGCTATTAAGAACAAATGCTGTGGTGTTAGGAAGATAGGCCGTACATGTTGTAATATCTTCAGAAAGCCTGCAGGTGGCACAACAGCCTCACTGAATTAACGTTACTAACCTCAGTTTGCATTTGTTGAAGAAGATGCCTCCTCCGCTTGTTTCTGGGTACTCTTTCCGCAATTGACGCCCAGTTTCTGTCAACACAAATACAGTAAGTATGAGAGGCTTGATACTTAGAGTGATGAATTTCTGACAGCGTTAGCAATATGGCTACTCGTATGTCGGTGGTTTAACCCACGCTGTGCAATAAACAAAACTATTGGAGTCATCATAATCAGATTACAATCGAAGTCCTGTCCTTATGATCAATAATAGTTCGAACAATATACTCATACAAGGTAATTTGTTAACTCAGTTCATCATACAAAAAATATACGTTTTTGATTCCTCAAAAGACCGGCTCATAAGAGTCTATTTGTTTGTGATTCGAACTGCTTATTTCGTGCATCCCGCGAGGACAACTCAGCAACGTTAGATTAGATTAGTTGATTTAAGTTGCTCGAGCCTTAAATGCACACAATTTGGATCATTTCGAAAAGGACTTCGCAAAAATTAATAAAAAAAATAAACACCTGCTGTTCAATAAGTGAGTCAGTTATTGATTCGGTCGCCGCTTAGTTAGTTCTTAAAGGAATTTCAAGGTGACAGTCATCTAAAGCCAGTAGCGTAACTTTGTTTTAAAACGTGGGTGGGGCAGGTGTGTGTGCGTGTGAGACTTCTATTCACGGTTAAACATAGAAGTCATGTTTAACGTTACGTGATACAATAAAATAATGTTTCTTCCTTACAAAACAATATCAATATTGTTAGTCCTGACTAGAGATTCTTTTCGTCGATACGTGTCAGAAGTTTTGGGTTCTAATCCGCTTTCCTCCGTGACGTGTGAATAGGCTACTGTGCACAAGCGCCAATAGAACACTGTTGTGTTCCGCCACTGATTACCATACAGCGCCAACGCGCACTCAGCATGATTTCAATGACAATTATTTAACAAACGAACGAAATTAATTCTCTAACTGGAGATGTTTCGTTTCTATTTGGTACATCCGTGCCCCCAGATGTGTCAAAAAGTGGTTGGGACAATATCGACCCAGGCAAAAAGTGTTGGGGACATGTCCCACCAGCAAATTACGCCAGTTTACAGCTGTTTTTCTCAAACATCAGTGAATTGAAGAGAGAGGCTGTTACCAGGGTCAGCGCTTCGTCGACCCATGAGTCCAACAAAGATATCGTGCATTTCCCCTGAAAAGACAACATAGGTACGTATTCAGTTTTCTTAGATTATTTTTAAACTAGCCTTTATTCTGAAAGCACAAAGGAAGACCAAATGTCATACTTTTACGTTGGGGTGGTAAATCATCCGTGTCTGGAAAATAATAAGATTCGCATAAAGATTAGCACGTCTCAAAGAATAATAAAATAAAGAGAAACTGCTAGAATAATATAAAAAAAAATATCTGTTCACTCACCGGCGTTTCTGCGCCCCATTAATCCGACGAAACTGTCATAATCTATGTCATTATACCTCTTCAGCAAGTTATGAGCCGACAGCCGCAAACTTGGACTCTCCTGTGCATAACATTTAATTTTAAAACTCGGTAAAACTATATATTTAGAGTTATTAGATGATCATTATCTGCCACTTACGTTTGAATCTGATCTTTGAGATTCTGACTGCTGACATCTCGATTCACTCCATCGGGTTTCCAGCACCAAAACCAAGAACAGTAACACTAGTCCACGGTACATCTTTACAGATCAGTCTGAGGAGAAAATATAACAAGATGCTATATTTCATAACGTCCTTTTCTTTGTTAAACTCAGTAACATTTACATAAAAAATTTAAGCACAAAGTTTCCCCTCTCCAATCCCAATTGCAGCCATTCTTGATTGCTTTGTTTAATCTCTTAACATTCAGTAGCCTATAATTTATAACTAAAACCATCAGAGTGAAAAGCTTTCTTCAATAGATTTTTAACAAATAATAATAAAAAACTTAAACAATAATGTAAAATTGTAGTTTGAAATGGGTAACATAAAGAACATTTTACATGTATTGTACTTACCTGAGCTGAGGATAATGGTCTGTGGAAACAGCTGAGTACAGTTTCTGGTCGAGGAGTTAAATCCTTTTGTGATGGACTATCAGACAAGAGACACAGAGACAGGGATTCTCTCCTGTCTGATTGTTAAATGATAGCAACATGTGCGTAAGTCCAATCAGATGTCGCAGTGTAGGTGTGGTTTAAGGGTTTGTAGTCTGCATCAGCAATGACCATGCAATTGAGATCCTGACATCAGAGGCGTGAGACATTCCTTAAAAGGACAAACCATTGCCCCTTTTGTCAAAGCCCTATCATCAATTACTCAGATTTGAATTCTTGCAATTTTAATCTCATGTCTGTAACTTTGCCAGTTTTTTTTTTTTCATTCAAGGTTACTGAGTACTATCCTTGAAGGCAACGCGTCTCCCCGCATGTGCGGGCCACTCAAGCATTTGCGTGAGAGCACATCTAAATGTCATGTTTGTTGACTCATTAAGATTATGCTGATATCTATCCAAATGCTACTTTTCTCTGCTAAGTAGGGCCTTATTGTCGTAGTTTCCTCCTGACTGCCTAATTGGTGTTGTCACTGGCGGGAATGTAATCTTTCAAGGAAGCAATTACACAGATGGAGCGGTGGATGATGAGAACGGTGTCTCGCGGACTCAGTGGACATCTTGAGGGGGCATCTAACTGGCCTGGCGACATGCAGGGTTGATTAGTGGGAACATCCATTAGTTGCTGCCCACACTCAGTATGCAGCATGCAAAGGGCAGCTGTGCTTTGAAGTTCCTTTTGGAGAACTGATTTGATCAGTTCATCAACAGAAGCCAATGATAGCAACAGCTCAGGCAGGCAGCACTAACCCACTTTAACATCAACATAATAAATCCTAAGAGACTCTGACACATTCGTCAGTGTCATTATAATAGCTTTCGTAATCGTCATCTAAATGAAAACTTTTGCATGTTGAGTGTGGAGAATGTACACCATTAAACTGGATTGAGAATTTAAATTCCAATTGAAAATACACATTTAAATTTACATTCAAACATTGAATATACATTGAATGTAACAAAGCGGAATTCAAATTAAATAAAATTAAGAGTTAATTCATGGAAATATATATAAATGTGTGTGTCCAATTAGAATATTCTACCTATATATTCCTGTGGTTAGGGGGATTTACACAATTAGGACATGTTTTTTAGTGAATGAATGTCAGCCGCTCCACAGTTTGTCCTGTAACTCAAACAGTGCATTGCTCTAGAAACGCCAACGTTCAATTCCGAGGGAATGCATGAATTGAACATAAATGCATAGCTTGAATGCAATGTAATTTGCTTTGGATAAAAGCATATTCCAAATGCATAAATATAATATATTAAACTAAAAATGTTGTGCACGATTACCTAATTAAAGACTGGACTATTCATTTTGTACTTTGTCTTTAAACAATGTCTGAGGACAGTTACATTATGGAACAGATGCTTTTATCCAAATCGACTTATAAGAGAGGAACAAAAGCAATTTGTCAATGAGCCAACAGTATTCATAATATACAATGCTAGGTTTATTTGACAACTAGATTAGGAAGCACACTAGAGAAATGTAACTAGATTAGAGATGCAGGAGAAATGCAGAGTTGTAGTGTGTTGTGTGTTGTGTGTGTGTGTGTGTGTGTGTGTGTGTGTGTGTGTGTGTGTGTGTGTGTGTGTGTGTGTGTGTGTGTGTGTGTGTGTGTGTGTGTGTGTGTGTGTGTGTGTGTGTGTGTGTGTGTGTGTGTGTGTGTGTGTGTGTGTGTGTGTGTGTGTGTGTGTGTGTGTATGTGTGTGTAAATGCATTGGTTTAAAGGGTGTGGTTGGCAGCTTTACAAATAGTGGGCATATTATAAATGATAAGAACAACTGTTGAATGGTTGTCCTACAAATAAAACAGTGAAGGCTTTATGGCAGAAATATGTTGGGAATAATGTTCAAATATAAATAATGTTTACTGTCCACATTTTTAAATTCCACATTCTGTCTGTGCTTGCTTGAAGCTCATAATGCATCTCAACATACAATGGATCCAGTACGCTTCCCACAGTAGGCCAGTTATTTCTCACTGCAAGGGATGTTGGTGAATACGCTGTTCTTCTACTAAGCAAACCGTGTGTGTTTCATAATGCTTTTGATGCAGATGTTTGGACTTCATTGCTGGCTGTGTTGATCCACAGGAGACAGTCACTGCCAATGTTCTATGCAGACCGAACTATGACTTGCGGGAACAACAAAGGGCAGGTCGGAGTTCCAAATGGCTGGTTTTCCCAAAGGTTAGCGGATTAGCATTCTGATGTTTTAGTAATTGAGTCCCAACCCATATATGTCTCTTCCTGCTCTGCATGGATCTCGCAACGGGTCAGATTAAGGATATGGGGATGGATGGGAGACAGATCTAACAGCAGAAGGGGAAAGAAAAAATAATTAATTGCATTCTTCCATAATTAATGACTTCTTCTTTCCCTTAATCACAGAGCCACATCCTGGGAGTATCAATGAGAACACCATAGGGCTGTTTATTTGGAGCATGCTAGGGTGGAGGGCCCCTGCCGCCGAGAGGATGACGACAGGAAGAGGATGCCTTAGTGGTAAACTCATGACAACGTAGCATTAGATATCATTTAGTGCACTCAAAACGTGAGAGGGAGCCATATACTGCTGCCAAGGAAGAGTTTACTGGAATTATCTCTGGTTGTCATCTAAAGTATATGTTTACCGAAGGATGCGCACGAGAAAATGTGAATCAGTGCAGACAAAATCAGTCCTGATGTTCACGTTTCTATTGATTTCCTGCGAGATAGAACTGCTTTTTTTGCTTAATGTGAAAATGGAGCATTTGCATTTTGTGGCAGCTGGTGTTTGAAAATTATCTTATCTGTACCTGCTAATGTCATGAGCCCATTTACACTTTTTGTACAGTATGAGTTGTTTGTTTTAAAGGGCACCTATTATGGCATTTAAAATGTTCCTAATATTGTTCTGGGAGTCCCCAACAACAGTTTTACATGCATGCAATGACAAAAAACACTTTTGTTGTCTTATAATATGCATTTATTTTTACCTGATTTGCTCACCGATTCCCTAATGATTTGTTCGACGACTCATTTTTCAAACCCCGCCTTTACGTGACGCAAATCTGCCGTGATTGGTCAGACGACCCAGTCAGTTATTTTTCGCGTTAACCCAAAGCTTAAACATATTAATAAAGCACTGCAGTACTGCAATACGCTCTATTCTTTATGACAACTCCAATAACAACGACAAACATTTTACATATTTCAAAAAAAAAAATGACATTGGAGACCTAAGCTGCGCTGAGCGTAACTGTCTGACACACACACACACACACACACACACATGTTGGTGCAACAGCATTTTGAGGACTCTCCATAGGCGTAATGGTTTTTATACTGGACAAACTGTATATTCTATCCCCCTACACTGCCCCTGTCCCTAAACCTACCCATCATAGGAGACATGCTGCATTTTAAAATGTTTAATAAAACATTGTTTTTTATGTTTTTTAAGCCATTTGATTTATGAGGACTTTTGAAGTGTCCTCATAAACCACCCATAAGTTGTAATACCAGTGTAATACACATGTCATTATACAAATTTGTGTCCTCATAAATCACATAAACCAACCCACACACACACACACACACACACACACACACACACACACACACACACACACACACACACACTTATTGAGCATGCTACAAAACCCATAAAAGCAACAATTATTAACAATACTTACAGGTTGTGATTTGGAGGAGGAAGCTGATCCAAATAAACGTGGTATTGAACGTTCCTTCAGTATCAGCCGGCTCGCGAATCCACACTTGAAAGCATTTATGCTTGTAAAGGAATCGTCATTAAAATGACGCGAACACAGCTCAAGGTTCGGCTATACTTGTGTGGTATAGTTGTAAATATAAACTCTAGCCACTGAGTCTTCACATGCTCGTCCCTGGGCAGTGAAAAAAAAGTTCGCTTTTGATTCGCACTTCAGAACAGCGTCTCGTCAACATGATGTCAAGTTTCACTGGTGTCTACGGCGCGCGCAATGAGTGGGCGTATCTTATTCAAATAACTTGTCAAGTTGACGTCATCTAGACAGAGAAAAAGCATCGTTCGTCTATCGATTCATATCAGCGACTCAGAGTCGACACTTACTTTTGAGAGACAATAACTTTGTATACGGTGAACTTTCATATTTAAAACTTTGCAGGATGTTTTCGTTCACTTAGATCTATCTTACACACTACATGAAAGGTAATTTTCAAAATTCCATAATAGGTACCCTTTAAGTCATAGTAATGGCTCACAGTGAGTGAAGTCTGCATTACTAAGAAATCAGGTGACCACAAGAGTTTATTCCCTATTCTGCACCTAGAAATATCTTTCTCAGGATCACACTTTTCAAAAGGTTTGGTCACTGTCAAGGGTTTTGCATAACTTCCAGACGCTTTCTTGTGCGATTGTGTCCATGACGTTGTGTTTGTCCGTGCATGGAGAAGGAAGTAAATGAGATTTGACACATGATGAAATAGTGACTGACAAGTCCGATTTTTTACTGGTCGCAGCCATGCTCAGGAACAGCAGGGTGTTGGTAACGGCTTTGTGCAGACTGGGGACAAATACAGCTAGAAAGATCCATAGGATGTCAAGTTGAGACCAGAAGGGTGACTGATCACTATTGTGCAAATAGGAAATATAATAATGATTAGATTAGAAGTCATTCAATTTTTATGCTGTAGTTAATGTAATGTGGATCAGATTTATGATTGCTGATACGGCTACAAATTGCACAGTATGGCAAAATCTCAGCCTTTGTGTGCGAATGATCTAGAGAAGGAATTTTCTAAATGGAGTCCATGGACCCTCAGGGGGGTAAATTTGATATTACTATTTCACTCTGCTTTCTAAAACCAGTTATGTGAAGAATAAATATTTTTTTCCAGATAATATTTTACAATTTGTGCATTATAAAAGCCAATTAATTAACCAGGGAGGAAAAATAAACTAAACTAATAAAAAATAATTTGATTTATGTCTTTATAATATCATTCTCAATATTGTTCTTTTACAGTATAGGCCTAAATTGATTTTTATGCATAAACCTGCATATTTTACAATGAGGGTTCCTCATATTTCATCATTATATTCATCATATTTGTGGGTCCTTGGCATGAAAACGCTTGAAAACTCTTGATCTAGATGATGCTATGAGCTGTAAACATCCCCTTATGCCAGCACTGTTCCTTCGATCGCCTCCCTGCCGCCGGGCATCCGAACAGTGTCTGCAGCATGTGATGAAGCATACCTGAAGTTAATGCCACCTCACCAACTGCTGTTAAATGCCAAGCATGACTCTTATTCTCTTTCCCCGTGTACGCACAGGGGTGTCCTTGGATTGGAGTCTTGTGTAATTTCTTAAAAATGTATTCAAAGGAATTTAAGCAATTTAAACTTTTTTGTAGTTGTTCCATATACTGAAATCCATCATTGCTGATTATCAGCAGAAGTTATGATTTGCATGCTAAAGCAACGGTGGCTGGTTGCTGGTTTGCTGGTCCTCAGCATGGGAAGCGGGAGTGCTGGTGGACCAGCCACACTAGCTCAGTTTAGCTTGAGAACAGCATGACTATGCTGCTGATTCATTAGCTATAAACCAGCCTGGACCAACATGGAATTCATGCTGGATTTTTCAGTAGGCTTGCCTTACATTGCACAATAAAATGCTGTTGAATCTGCACTGCAGCTAAATCTGTTCAAGACCATTTTACATCAACTGCAGCCTCCATATATTAAGACTGTTGTGAATAAAGCAACATTATGACCTCCACGTATATGTGCAGGTCATGTCTATAATGTAGCAAATTACGTAAGCAGGAGGCTTTTGTTCCTTGCCTCTGCTGTGCTGGCAGGGGTTGCGGAAGGCCACAAAACCCCTATATCTGCAACTTTGTATTAGACTTTACAGTTCAAAGTCTTGTTTCTTTTGAAGCATTAGAATGGAGTTGAGCTCAAGGACAGAAGGACACTTATGCTGTCCACTACCTCACAGGTTTGTGCTGGCTTTTATGGACCGAGGCGGAAAAAGCAGCAAAGTAGCGCATTTCAGAAAGAGAACAGCAGATGCAGGGGAGTATCGCAGAAAGCTGATAAAACTCAAGAGCTATTAAAAGCCAGGCCGGAGGAGGGTCAATGAAGTGGCGAGGCTTAGGGGAGCTAAATGTGAAGACAGGCTTCGACGGGGCATCCAAGGGTTGATAGCCAATGAGGCATTGGGGGTGGCTGCGAGTGTAAGGGACGTGTCTGACAATGGGGTGAGCTCAATGTAGCTCAGAGTCCCCCGCTGCTCGTGTCACCCAGAGGCGACACAACAGAGGCATAAATAAAACGGACAAGAGGAAGCCCAGTCCTTCCCCCGTATGCATGTGTAACCTCACACACGCATTACACTAATTTGATTGATTAGCTGGAATAACTTGTGAGACTTAGTCATATTCCCTTTTGAGCTGCTGCTACAGGACCTGCTACACAGGTCTTTGGGTGTAAACTGTGATCTCACTTTTTTTTTTACCCTGGCTTTCAAGATTTTATGGTCATCTAAATGTTAATTTAAGTCTGATTGCGTCCTCTTATCGAAAGAGTTGAATGTTCTGCACTTAGAGACATTTAGGGTTGTTAGGCAGCGTGTCGTGTCCTTAAGGCACATCTCCCATCTGTCGCATACATATCTCCTCTTCAGCGGTTTGCCACAGTTTCGCAGAAGAAAAGGATTCAATCTTTGCACATAAGTGGAAATGCAATCATGTGTTTTCATTTGACCATCAATGCTGATACTATATTGCTGATCATTCTGTTCATTTATGAGTTCACTCTGTTCTAGCTGTAATTTTCCATGCTTATTTTTGATTGTTGTGCTGTCCCTTTGATATTGTATAATTTTTAATCAACAACTTAATATCACAGGATATAATATATCGGTGTAATGCAAAAAGAACAAATAAATAAAAACCCTAACTCAACTGATTACAAAGCAAATATATAGGCACTTGAACCTTAAATATCTTCTGAGAAAATTTGTAATCACTCAAAATATATTTAAGAATTGGCTCATTAATAATAATATTCAGCTTTCGGTACTTTTTCAGGTGTCGCTAATGTTCTTAAAAAAAACTTATTTATTATGTTGTGAATTGTGTTGTCAGGCTTTTACTTGATTTTTCCAAAAGGGTTTTGTAATGGCAAACTGGTGATTATTGTGGGAAGCATTGTCCCCAAATTAGATCACAATGCAAAACAAGAGACACAAATCACATTATTTTGCACAGACCTATCATACTGGCTTTTGATGGCAGTGCCCTTAGTATTCAATGATCTGTAATTAAGGTATTTTAGGTGTTGATTAGAGCAGCAGGGACAGGCTCTGTGACAGTGATTGTCACAGTAAACAGATTCTGTGTATTGAGCCAGACCCCTCTCTTTCACAGAACCCAGGCGTCACATGGGTGCAGTACTCTATAAATACATCAGACATGATTTAAGAGAGATGAGAATGATCTAATGTGTAATAGATGAGCTCAAACTTTTTGATGTGCATGTGAAGTTTGTAAGTTTCGTTTTAAAAAGAAAATTTTCCCTGCGTGCTGCATCTGAATATGCCTATCCTTCCATACTAAATAGTAGGCAAAAGAAAAAGAGAGCCAAGTAGTATGTCCGAATTCATATAAAACAGTAGGCGAAAAGTCCCCGGCTGATCTACTACTTCCGGCTAAATTCTGATGTGTGCATCCGCTGGAGACTTTACTATCCCATGAGACAGGAGAAGATTTGTGAATGGCAGTGAAGCGATGCTACTGATGCCGTAGGCCACATGGCAGTAACAACATGGCCGAATTTTATTAATTCATTACCCATATTCATACTATAACAAACATACGCTACCCATATTGATACTATATATAGAATATACTTTTTGAAACGATTCAGAATCAGAAAAAAAATGTAGGGTGGGATTGGGAATTGATTTTACCCATTGGGAATTGATTTGATCTTTGGATCGTTGTCGTTTGCTATTGCTGCGATGTCATGTGAGTGACAGGTTGCTGGAAGGGAGAAGTTATTGTGTCGCCCTCACGCCGGTGAATCACAGAAGAGATGTCATAGCAAAGAGGAGGGAAAGTTATTTTGATTAAAAAATACAAGGCCACTTGAATTAAAAAAAAGTAATGATGTCCACAGAAAAATGTGTCTTTATGATGTGTCTTTATGATTATGACTGCACACACAGAGCATGGCAAGACTTCATCAGAAGAAGAATAGTGGGCGAAAACGGAAATTCATGGATAGGGACCCTCAAACATCAAGAAGATTTTTGTCCAAACAACACAGCACTACTTTAGTAAAGTGACAGCAAACCTCAATATTCACCTTGAAGAACTCGTTTCCACAAAAAACACAGAGAACTTCACAAAGTCAACTTCTATGAAAGAGCTGCAATTGCTAAAACTTTAATGAGACACCAATGGTAAAATGTGAAAATGATGGTGTCATGATCATAAAACCTGGACAGTTGGAGCCCCAAGATGAACTTTAACATATGCACTGGCCAGCTTAGTCACCTGACTTCAACATTATCAAATTATTGTTGGCATTTATAGAGAAAATAATCAGAAGCTGATTCCCCCCTCCAACATCTCTGAAGTAATTAGCAGATGTTCTTATTGACAACATTCCACTGGAGACTATATTAAAAAGTTGTATGAATCTATTCTAAGAAGGTTGAAAGCTGGCAAATGGTGATAAATGCCTTGATAAAGAAATATTGCCCATTTTCCAGGTGTTCACATTATTTAGTCTAATATGCATGTGTGTATAGCTACAACTTGCTAATTTAATAAATGCTTACATGCTAATTGGAAAGCAATGGCAATATAGAACACTTTACATACACCTGTTCTCAAGCTAACTAAGCTCATGGTCCACTTGTCACCATGGTCGTCCTATTTTTGCACAAAAACAGTATAACACTTTTTTTTTAGCATTTACTCTCCCTTTTGAATGCCATTTTTCAGAGCACTGTCATCACTGCTACGTGCACAGTTCTTCATGGCCTTTTCAAACGAATGTTTACAGGTAACTTTCTATGTATATTTCATTATAAACTTTGATTCCCCACACATACATTACATAGGCATTCAATATGCTTAATTCAGCTCTCTTATCTTGGATCAGACATGCTAACTCTGCATTTGTTTTATTTGTTTTCTTTTTTATAATCCAACATTTTGTCGAATACAAGTTCTTAATTTTTATACTGTTTTTTTTGTCTATGTTTCAGACAATACTTAAACAACCATAATTAATCTCTGCTTGTACGTAGACCTGATTACTTTGTTATATGGATTTTGGATATGGATTTTCATTTGTAATGTAACCAGAATTGTAATATTGCTGTTCCTGTTTTTATAAGGACTGTGATTGACACACCCAAGATTTCTTTTATCCGGATTCTGACAAGGGAAGACAGCCAGGATTCTCCCTCCACAAGCAATATTGGAGTCTTCTTGCACAGCATTATTCTAGACGGAGCCATGGATGATCTTGAAAACTTTCCAGGTACCATGTGCCTAATTTTTAGACTGATTTATGCACTAAATTCTGAGTTTTTCTTTCCCTTGGACACAAATCTCAAAAACCAAAACTACATTCACTACAAAAAACCTTCTGTTGATGTAAGCGAAGGCTGTTTGAGATTATGAGGTATAGTTTACCTAAAAATCTAAATTCTGTCATTATTTTGTCACTCCCATATTATTCCAAACCAATAAGACTTTGGTCTTTGAAACACAAGTTTAGATACTTTTAAAGAAAACCAGAGAGGTTTCTGACCCTCCATTAAAAGTCCAGGTAACCAAAACTTAAATGTTCTCTAAGCTATCCTGGGTGACATCACTTCTTGTTGACGTTCGAACTATTGTCAAACAAAACGGAGGCTAGCTAGACCCTCCCTCCTCCTCATCCGCGCACTAACCCCCCAAACCATTCTTGTCGGTTATTGGCTGGAACAGTTTGTTATGTTTCTTAGAGCGGGTCGCTAGAGTTTGTTTTTGTAGCCGTTTGTGGAGCCTGGGGTGTCTGCAGAGACCGGGTTTTTTTACAGTGTGTTCAGGGGAAAGGCAGCTAGCGGATCGTGAGTAGATGTTTGCTGTATGTGACAAAAAATGTTTTGGCCATAAAACGCGTGACATCGCTTAGAGCACCTTTAACAAAGGTAATTAATATGCTAAAATCAAATGGATTCATTTTGCAATGCCTTTTATAACCTTTTTGGATATTTGAAGTTTGATTTACCTGGACTTTCAATGGAGGGACAGAAATCTCCTATTTCATTAAAAAAATATCTTAATTTGTGTTTCAAAGTCTAACCAAAGTCTTACGGGTTTGGAACGTCATGAGGGAGAGTAAATGATAAAAGAATTTACATTTTTGGGTGAACTAACTCTTAAAGCTTCTTTTTGCACTAAAGTCAACATTCTTTTTAATTAAAGTGTTAAATTGTCACCTGTCAACCTTAGGTGAAAAATGTATATAAAAAAAACTGTTTTACTTATTTCTGTTAAATGTGTTTTTTTTAAGTGTCAAAATTAAGCAAACATTTATTTTTACAGTGTCATCTATTCAGTTTCTTGTCAAAAGATTGTCAGTATTCTTTGTTTATTCATCAGTCATGATTTGTTGTAATGCATAATGTTACATTAATGAAACATTTTTCGAATGTAAGGGATGCCAGAATGGCATTGTTTGGTACATTCTAATGTCTGAAGAAAATTGATTAATAATAAATAATGGTTTACCTTTTGTTTCTTTTTGTCTTAACATATATATTTTTAGTTCAACTTACTTAAAAATGTTAAGGCAATCGGTTTCCTAAGATGTTCCTAGTAATGTGAACACTAATAATAAGTTAACACAACTAATGATTTTGAGTTAACAGTACTTGACCAACAAGTTTTCTTTACTAAATTAAGTTTTGCCAACTAAAAATGAATACACTACTTTACTTAGAAAACAGGGCTGGGGCATCTATTATTTTACTCACACTGCTGTCTGCCATCCTGTTAAAAAATGAACTTAGGCTAGTTAACTTATGTTTTACATTTCCCTCATTCAAGTGTTGATCGCCACCTCGGGGAGCCATTAAGTAACGACGCTGTGAGCAGAGAAATCTATTTAGAGCACCTTACTTTATTCATTAAAATCCATTCTCGTATCGCACGGAGAAGGACAACGATATATTGTCCTATCGATATTTTGTCCCACCCCTAATCACAAGTAGATGAGGGAGACCCATTTTTGTTTTAATCTGTCTCTTTTGTCCCCTTTCAACCACTTCTGTCCTCATTTCTTCAAGGGGAGGGTCTTTGGGTGGGTAATATAGGAGCTTTTTCAGATCTTTAGATCTAAAGGACGAAATAAGCTCTTGCAATTAACATATGAATACCACCAGAGATGACAGAAAAACATATGGAAACCAGCAGCTGTCATTTCTGCTCTGATAGCGCGAGACCAGGCCAAACGAGTGCATGTTAGAAATCAGGAATGTTGAGAAAACATGCTTGGTATATTTTTCGTCTTCAAACCAAACATGGGTCTCCAGGCAACAAAGTTTAAATCCCGTCCTGTTAATGTTTTTTATTCATTATTATTATTTTTTTATTATTATTATTCGATACTTTTTTCTCTCCATCCCCTCTTTCCCCACTCATCGTAAAATTAAATACTTATTGATTGATCCACACTCCAGAATAGATGGTGGCGGTAATGCACCAATAAGATGGATGCCAACTGCCGCTAAAAAAGAAGAAGAAGAAGAAGAAGAAGAAGAAGAACATGAATCTATGACAGAAAATACAACAAAAGTCCAGATAAGACATGTGGAAATATATGACAATATTTATGCATTAGGTCCATAGTCTTTTGGGGCTGTTCGAACACATTCGACCACATGAGCGTCTACACTACCAAAGCAATCCGGTCTAATGCATTTTCTAAGAAGTGGTCAAAAGTGAATTTTTTACTTCCCACTTCTGAAGTCGTGATTACGAGCTCAGTGCATTCATATTTTGACTTGAGAGGGTGTTCATGTCCAATTTTTTACTAGGAAAATTCTGATAGAAGGTGAAGACAGCATTAATAATACCAGGTGTAAACAGGGCCTACCTAGCTGGCCACCAATTAGCATTGTATTGAAGAAAGCAGCACAGCCATTGTGATAATCTTCTCTTTTTTTGTTTATCAGAAGAAAGAAAATCAAATGAGTTTGGAAGAACATTACGGTGAGTAAATGCTTAAAGAATTTTAATTTAGGGTGAACTACTGCTTTATGCTCTGAAAGCTTTTGTGATACTGACTTGTCCTTCAGGAATCCACGTACACCGGGCTAATGTATTGGAGGGATTGAAAGCAAAAATGTGAAGCATGTTTTTTCTTAAATAATGAATTCTTACATTAATTATTCTAATCTCGTACCAACACATATAAGTCTTTTAAACTGTACATTTTAGTGTGAAATTGCCTGAAATACTGTATTTCAGGCAATTGAAGTTTTTAGGAATTTATTTATTTGGAAACTGTTTTTCTTTCCACAGAAAATTCCACAATTCACCTTTAAAAGGTTTCAATGCTATTATCTTTGAGTTCAATTTACCCTTGACTTTTCATAATCTTGTTCATAAAGTTTGTTTATAGCAATACATATTGCTTGATTCTCCATTGGCAACCTTTTTAAATGTTTTGTTAAGGTTGCATTCCATTCAGAGATGATCATTTCTGTGCCATGTTTCCTTGTTCTTCCGCAGTGATGGCTTTTGGAGCAGTGAAGTGTGAATGAATCAATTTTAACAATAATTTAAAATCCACGTTTATGCCATCTTTCCGCTGTTACTGTTGCACAATGGCTGAAATTAATGAACATCCGTTGATTCATGAATAAATAAACCTAATTTAATACACATGATTTGGCTGCACTAATAACCACTTTTACAATGTAAACAAAAATAGATTTTTAATTGTTAGAAAGAAATTTTGAATGCTTCATTAGTTCACTTTTAAAATCATTATTGTAATACGTGTGTGTGTGTGTGTGTGTGTGTGTGTGTGTGTGTGTGTGTGTGTGTGTGTGTGTGTCACCATTCTGTTCAGTCCTTCAGTTCCTGGTTTCCCTTTCTTTAGATTCCCGCCAATCGTTAGTTTCTATGGTTACATTAGTTAGTTTAGTTCAGCTGTGTTCACCTCGTTATCTTTTGTATATTATTTCATGTCTGTTCTCTTTGAGTTTGTCTGGTCACCGTTATGCTTATGTGTGTGAACCCTTCTGCCTGTTTGGATCGCTACCCATTTGGATTATATAATTCAACTTTGTGTTGGAGGAACCTTACTCTTCTGTGTTTTCGTCTATGTATATTAGGGCAGCACAAGTTATCGCAATGAAACCGCATGCGATTTTTTTAAAGGCTGCGATTATTTTATGCGCAGCTTGTCAGTGCTGTGCAACTGATCGGTAGTAAATGCTGCTCCATTTGAATGCCAGAGGATGCTCTCACGCAGACACGCCAAATATGCCCCGCCGCAGAAGTATAACGCACATTATTCCAGGAAATTCCTATTGCTGTAGTATTTATAAATTCCTACAAACAGCAGAGTAAAACGCTTTGATTAAACATGACTAATAAACACACAACTGCCTTATTCTGTTTAAGAAGCCACATCATCTTACAGAAGGATGCTCAACTGTCATTATGAAGTGAGTTTGGAGTAAAAGCATGTTATCAAATATTGACTTTTGTTGGACAAGAGGTTTTTAAATTCTTCTCATGTTTGAAAAGATGTTTGACGCATGTTGCTTGCTTTTTCAAAATGCACATTATAAGTGACTCAAACTCGCAGTGCTTTCAGGTGGAGCAGTGTTTACAGATCCGTACATCAATGGCAAGCTGCGCATAAAAAATAATCGCAGCCTTTGCGATTTCAAAATCGCGATAAGCCAAATCGGTTTAAGTGAGATTACATGGAAATTGCGATTAATCGTGCAGCCCTAAAAGCACTATCACTTGAGAAGAAAAGTGCTTAAGTGGAACAAGATATATTGTTCTCCACTAAAAACTATATATATATATATATATATATATATATATATATATATATATATATATATATATATATATATATATATATATATATATATATAAGAGATACAAAATATTTATGACAATTCATTTTTGTAGATTTGTGACAAATGGCTAAATATTCTGTTGCAAAGCTTCTTGCGAGGGAAGTAAATTTTGATGGGCCCTTTGATGTTGCTATTTTTGAGCACTGCGGTAGTTAAAGATTGTTCAACAATGCTACAATAGTTGTCCTTCCTTCAAAGTCCTCTGCATATCATGTTTGGCATTTGAAATCTACTAGAGAAACACATCATGTGCACTAGTCTTGCAATGTGTCTATCTGATGTTCCACAGTAGCCTGGTCCAAGGACACTGACATTGAAATTGAATCTTTCCCCTTGACCTCCCTCATCTCATTAAATGGTTCTGTCAGATGTTGCTGAAATTAAATATACTGACCTGTGTATTGCCCATGTAACCCATTAGATTTAGAAATGTTGCAATGTCATATTGAAGGCAGTGTCCTTTGATTCCAACTCTCTTGATTCATTCATCAGGTGATCAAAAAACATTTTTTTCTTAAGGTCTTTTATGCGTTTCATTTCTGTGGATGCTTGTATGCCCATGTCGGTACACGTCTCTTAGCCTTCCGGACAGGAAATGCTGTTGTAGCTCAATCAATATGCTGCAGAATGTGATGAATACATCTGCTATAATAATGCTAAATAACCTAGTGGCTTATTTCAGTGATATTACACCATCCACGATCCCTTCCCAACCAGCTCCCAGATAAGGGCATCTGTGCTCTCAACTCCTTCACGCCTCCCTATTCCTTCGGCACTCGTCTAAAATGTTTAAGGGGAATTGCAATACGACAGGGATCAGGATAGGCCAAGCAATAACTGAAAGTCAGATTGGAAAGGATTAAACTTGTCTGACTGCCATTATGCATTCACTGATTGCAAGAGGGGGGATCAATCTTACCAGATGTATTCTTGTCCCTTATCTGTGTACTCAATCTGTTCATGCACATTGCTTGACACCTATAGGCCACAATTCTTTCAGCGCCCAATCGGTGGCAGACAACGTCATCCATTAAATTTTAAGATGCCTCTCGATCCTGCAATTATTCACTACTGATCGCTTCCAAACTGCAAAAACTGGCCCAAAGCTCTATTTTGTAATGATCACCTCTGTTCCATGTTCACTTTGGCTTTGGAAACCAGAGTTTAATGTGTCTTCGAGACTGAAGGATGAACGCACCAATAGACAACGTGGTCAGATTTGTGAATAACCAGTAGGCCCTGCGGCTCTCCAGAAGGTGATTTATTGCCATGGCAACACACGGCTTCTCTAGGGGTAAAGGCCATGGGTGTAAAAGTAATTTCCAAAGCAATAATACAGCTCTCACCTGCTCATTACTTTTGACATTTTTCTCTTTTGTTTCTTTTTTGGAAGAGGACAAAAGAATTGAGTGCCTATTAAAGACATTATTCATGCAGCTCTATGGACACTAGATCCATTACACACACATAGGTATGATTATTGCTATGAAAATGTTCTGTTCTGAGATGTTGCTTAATGGTTTCTGACAGAACACAATGGAAAACTTCTCGTTGCGCTCTGCCCTTGAAATCTCGCATTAAGCTTTTGCATGAAAGCAGTGGTCATATTGCTCATCTAGATATCAAGTTAGTTATTGTCCACCAAGGGAGTTGTCATAATAGTTTTTCATAAATACACCATTAAGAGATCTGTCTATTTATCCTAACTGCAAACATTGATGGCTTGACGCAATGCTATATTGGAAATCGTGAAGTTTGCTATACTGTATAAACAAAACTTGCAAGTCTTTTTCTAGAGAGGCCGAAGTGGTTGTGATCTGTCTTGGCTTCACCGTTGTTGTTGTATTCACTGGTTGGATGCCTGTCAGTTAGAATAAAGATGTTCTGTGATGCCCAGCATGTGAATAGTTGCCTTTGTAGGGCTGCAGAGATTGATGCTTTCGGCTAAATACAAGTTTAATTGATGTCTTTCACTTGCAGGGTCACGCTGGTTGTGAACGATGGAAAGAAAAAAAAACATGAAGAATGTCAACGCATTCTCACCCCAAGGCGTCATCTAACTGACAATTTTGACCATGCTTCAATATTCGACGCTAAAGGTACCCTTTAGCGTCAGTTAGTTGACGCGATCCCAGGGCGTCATCTAACTGACGCTAAGGTAACGCGTCAGTTAGATGACGCGGGTAGGTTTAGGTCTGGGTAGAAGGGCGTCATCTAACTGACGCTAAGGGTAACGCGTCAGTTAGATGACGCCCTGGGATCGCGTCAACTAACTGACGCTAAAGGGTACCTTTAGCGTCGAATATTGAAGCATGGTCAAACTGATTCCCAAGGCGTCAGTTAGATGACGCCTTGGGGTGAGAATGGGCTGAGAATGTAGTTTTGTCAACAGCCTTGACATAAACAGGATCCCTCGGTTTAAAGGTAACCGTGCAGTGATGATGTGTTTCCATGGACTGAATGAAATGTCTTTACAGTCATTTTCTAATATATATATTATACAGCTTGTTTTATTTGCAAGCGTGCTGAAAATGTCTCATTAAGTTGTCTGTGCAAACAAAGAAATCAATACACTCCGTATCTGATTGTCCTCTGCCTCATTAGCTGAGTTAAATTTTCAATTAGAGATGTAGCTGATGATGCCCGCATGTCACTTCAGATTACGTGCATTATGAGAGATGATGACAGCTCTATATTATCTTGTGCGCATTTGCAGCTTTCGCATTATTCGTTACTCGCTATAATATGCTTAGCGTTCATTGTTCTAGATCTTTATCAATGCATTGCATATGAGACTTTATGCGTGTCCATATATGTGTTTTCTTCTGTAGAACGTTCCAGAGGAAACGGTGACAAGTTGTGCATCACATCCCATCACACCCAACGCCTACACTCCACACGCACGTACATGCGCAGATACACAAATGCAGAGACAAGATTGATGACCATAGGCTTCCCAAATGGTTGTCCCTCTATAATAGACAACTGCCATCCAAGCTGCCCAGTGCATGATGATTTGATTATTGTCATAACATACAATCATTGTAAACCGCCTTTCCTCTATCCATAAATCACAAATAACCTAGACCGCCCAAGTATTTTCGGAAAATGTAGATATAACTCTACTAGTGAAAAGTCAGTGATAGGAGGTGCTTAAAAAGTCAAGCTACATATATTATGAGTGTGAATGCTGATTATTTTACATTTATTTGACACTCTCACCAAAATGTAGAATGTGTCTTAAAAACAGATACAAATATTTGTGTGGTTTTGGTATTTTTAACCCACTTTAAACAGGCAAAATGTACCCATTTTTTTAATTAAACAAATAATAAAATAGATTGGCCAGAATCTTAATAAGGTCTCAATTAGGCTCCTTTAGGCACTGGTGCTAGTTAGTTTGGGTTGAATTTTGGCTGGTTGGTATAATAATAATATTTTAAATAATTTAATTTAAAATGTTTATTTATTTTAATTATCTAATAGTTTAGCTCTACAAAAACTCCCAATTCTTTAATTCTGCCTCTAATTCTTTAAAAGTCATCATGGGAAATGACCATTTTTGTCGGTCGGATCACTAGTAGACGGGGGAGACACATTCCTATTTACACATTGTGTTTTAATCCGTCTCTTTCGTCCACTTTCAACCACTTCTGTCCTGATTTCTTCGAGGGGAGGATCTTGGGTAAATATATGGGGTTTTTCAGATCTTTCAATCTAATGGACAAAACAAGTTCTCGTAATTTACATATGAACGTTCCCAGAGATAACGGAAAAAACATGGAGCATTAGCTTTTATTTCTGCTGATAGCTGTGAGACCATGCAAAAACACGGTGTGTGCGTGTTAGAAATCAGGAATTATGAGAGAACATTGTGCTTGGTATGTTTTTCATCTTCAGGGAAAAAAGTTTAAATCCCGATTAAATCTGGCTAGTGTGCGTTTATAATGTTTATGCATTAGGTCAGTAGGAGAGTAAGTAGGCGGTCTTTTGTGGCTGTTCAAACACATTCGACCACATGAGCGTCTACCCTATGAAAGCAATCTGGTCGAATATGTTTTCTACTAACTTTGGAAGTGGTCGAAAATGGACATTTTAGCCCCCATTTATAGCCTACCTGTATTTAGCATCGTCCACTTGTGATCCGATCGACCAAAACACATACCAGGTGTAAAACTGGTCTGATGCCTGCTAATGTGTGCTGTTGTGGTTTCATCCACAGTGAATGCTGGGTAGAATGCTGAATGTTCTTGGGATGCTTACTGGAATTGAGTTTGTACGGTACCAACTCAACTCACCTTCTTTCTTAGAACTTGCATTTCAGTACAATAACTGATTTTACAGTAAGTCATGTGATAAATATATTTGCAATAGGATCTAGCTTTGAGATTTAATTTGACAAGTTCATTATTGCAAGCTACACATTGCAACCTATGATGCAAATCTATCAGTATGCGATTACATCCCTCTAGCTATCCATTTCTGCATCTATCAATTTTTCCATTTAGGCCCCACTTGGATTGTAGTCCATTGTCTCCACCAGTTGTTGAGAATGAAATAGACAATTCTGCCAGCAAATGAGTCTATTACAGGCTGATTCACTGCAGGCTTTGGAAAGAAAAGGACAACAACTGTTTGTGTCCATCTATAGCTTCTCTTGTGGCAGGCTGTGTATAGAGAGATTGCTCTAATTATCAATATGATGAGCTTTTGTTTAGCTGGAGCATCCTGGGGAAGCTGATAGAAATTATAATGTCTTCCCTATTAGAAACACCTGCCAGCACACAAATGTGCATGTTGTAATGATTTGGAGTGGCTCAACAACACGCACGGCACAAAGAGATTCAAAGTAAAAGTAGTATTTTAATAAACTCAACGATTACTTCAGGAAAACCACAGGAGATATAAGACGACTAACCACACTTAACCATAAACGTCAACGGCACAGAACAGAAAGAACTCTTAAATACAAAGGGAGCGGTAATCAGCTGAACAGAAACAGATGGAACTAATTAACAACCAAGGAAACTAACTAAGCCAGGTGCACACTGTGATTTATTATAGTCCTTTACCATTGTTTCTTGTTAGACTGTACAAACATGATCCTTGCTGTAAGCCATGTCACACTGTAAGATCTCAGTTGTCATTAATGTCAGACTGAACGACAGTCAAGACGCGTTATAAACTTGTCCGGAGTTTTACATCATCAATCAGTGACACGTTCGGTGACAGTGAGCTGCATTGCATGCGGGATTGAAACGGTGGCTACAAAGAAATCTCTAACATTAATTTTGGTCATGGCTTGACTTGAAAAACAAAGACAATTTGATGGTGGTCATAGGAGAAGTCACACTGCAGGACTGTGAGTCAAATCTTCTGACACTGCCAAAATTTCGTCAGAGGTCAAATGTTATCGCAACGGTTATTAATCGGCTGTCTGTGAACATGTCAAACTAACGATCAAAGACTTCAGATTTTAGCCTGGAATCAGAGGAATCATTTAGGATTTACAAAATTTGTCTCAGACGGCCAAATCGTGGCCAAAATCGCAGTGTGCACCCTGTAAGGAACACAGAACACAGGCAAAAGTGGACAAAGTACCGACTGAAAACAATTATTCTAATGTATCTGATGATAAAAAAAAAAAATACAATAAAGATTCAAATGTTGACTTATAAGTTATCAGTATGTGATTTTACATAGGCTAGTTTATACTCTTTAGACTTAACATAAATTGACCATGGTGAACATTTTTAGGCAGTTATAACTATATAGGCAAGGATAGGCAACGTCGGTCCTGGAGGGTCGCTGTAGAGTTTAGCTTATAGAACGAGTTTTCAAGTTAAAATATTTTATGGTTTGATTTTTGAGTATGTGAGTTAATTTAATTTATTCTTTACCCTCTCTCTGAGAACATCTCAGTGACTGGCAGCCCACACCTGAGTCAGCCTGCAAACCTGTTGGTAGACAGTGGAAATATGCACCTGCTTCCTTGTTCTATCCTTCGCGGCCCGGGGAAAGAAGGACAGTAGGCAGGGTTGCCAGGTCTGTGCAACAAAAGAAGGCCAAAAAGCCCGTCGCTTTTTTCTCCATCGGACGGCCGAAATCTCCACTGACAAATCATGCGTCTGAGGGATGTTTTGGGGGTGTTGGAGCAGCGAAATCGTACTTACGGGGGTGAAAATCAACCCGCTGAAAAAATGTTTACCTGTGGAAAACCTCGGACTTGGCGACACTGACGGCAGGCCGCACTCGAATTGGGACAGCCTTTGTCGCGCCGCTATGGCGCAATCGGCCCTCACATGCGGCCTTTGGAGGATGCAGCCCGTGACTCCCTGAATTAGGACACAGCTAGTGAAAGTAAGCAGAACTAAACATAACCCTGACAATCCTCTCTGCATCTGTGTTTTTAGTGTTTTTAACTGGACTTTAAAAATAAAAATCTGCCTGCCTTTATGGGAATTTAACATAGGGGTGTACTGACTTATGCCCCCTGTATTTTAAGGGAGAACATTTATTTATTTACGATACATTATTCACTCACAAAGAAATTTGGTGTCCTTAAAGGTTGGAATTTTCCTCATGTTTTTAAATGAAGACATTAAGATCAATTTCCAAAAGATTAATTTTTTATTCCTCTTTTTAGTCATCTTTATTGCGGTGTATTCACTGTACATATATTTTCAATTATTTTGAAATATTTATTTTGTTATGTCACCTCTTTTTTTTTCTGTCCGAGGCACTTGAAATTCTACTCAGATGAGTTAACATGAAGGGATGCTTCACTGAGCGTCTAATACTAAAGAGCCTACATTTGTGTTAATCATTCATATGTGACCCTCATGCAGTGGCCACTTGAGGCTGCACAAGTCTGGGATATTAATTCGTTTAGAGGATTAGAGTTGTTATATTATAATGAACCTTTTTGCTTTTCATTATATAACAAATTACACCCTCTCCAATTATCAGGATTGTTCTCTTTCCTTTGAAGTCGGATTGCAAGATACACACACAATCCAAATTGGTGTCTGATGTAGTGTCCATAATCGCGACTGGGAAAAAAAGTCCTTTCAAACAGCCATCAGAACACCCCCAACCCCTCAGGGACACGAGTTATCTCAGTATTGTTGCTCTCTCTCTGAGATGGGTGTCACACAGAGAGGTTGAAAGCTTTAGAGAAGTTTTGCCTCCAGCATTCACACTACATGTGTGATGCCACTGCTGGGATGCGGATGGGTTTCATAAAGCCATGCTCTCTCACACAGAGGCAAGCGACCGGAGCATCATGGCAGAGGGAAGCACATCTCTATGGGAATGATGAGAGATGCAGGTGAAGGGGGTGGAAAAATCAATATGTTAGTATTTATGCGGTTAGAGAGCATAGTGAACTACACAAATAATACAAGAAGCTTTTGCGCACAAAGTAAAAATAACTATTTGAATATATTTTAAAATGTATTTTATTCTTGTGAATACAAAAAAAGTCAGCAGCCATTACTCCAGTCTTCAGAAAGCGTACTGATTTGGTGCTCAGTTATTATCAATTTTTATTGGTATTAATTAACAATTATTATTAACAATTTTGTAAACCGTTTTTGCTGTTTAATATTGTTATGGAAACCATTTGTTTTTTAGGATTCTTTGATGAAATTTCAAAAGAACAGCATTTATGTGAAATCTTCTTTAAAAAAAAAACGTCCCCCTAAACTTTTGAATGGTATTTTCACAAAAATTTTAAACGGCACAATTTCTTTATTAAGAAAGACTGAAGTAATGGCTGCTGAATTTTTTGCCTGCACTTGAATAAATTCCTTTCAAAATATATTCAAATAGAAAACTTGTAATAATAATATATCACTATATTATAGTTTTAACTGTTTTTATATATATATATATATATATATATATATATATATATATATATATATATATATATATATATATATATATTGTTTATATATAGGCCTAAAAAATATATAGGCTATATATGCATGTTCTGGAGTAAATTGAATTAAGGGCCACAGTGGACCACAGTAAGACATCAAATCAATTGAAGCTTTTTACAATGCCACACTATGAGGGCTCAATTTCCTGGTAATTATTGAATGTGCAATGATTTGAGAACAGAAACTATAATTAAATCCCATCTTTGTGACATTATCATAAGGAAGAAATTGAATTCTCATTATTCATTCATTACTCATTATTGTTCGTGAATAATCTCAAGGTGTTCACAAAGAACTCGTCAAGTTCAGCTCTATCTCTAGTGGGGTTTTTTCCGTTGTTGTTGTCAGTATTTTAATATTTCGTAGGTGTCAAGTATGTAATAGTGCATTAATCACTCTACTCCCTTTTCTTTCTGTCTTCTCTTCATGTCTTTCGCCTTTAATGATTTCCTGTTGTTCGGTGTATGTGTTATTTGCTCTGCAATTATCCCCACAGATCTGTTAGGTTAGTGCTAAAATCTTTGATAAAAGCACAGGCACATATTTTAGCTAATGGAGTTCTCCATTTGCAGAGTGCGATGCATGAACCTTTTAAACTCTGACACAGTGTCCTTATGAGATGTGTGTCTGCCACAGCTCTCCTGTCTCTTCTTCCTTTCACCCATCCTCTCTACCCCAGTACGTGTACTTCATGTGCTCCGTCCCGCTCTCAAGTGTTATGGAGACGATTATAGCTCTAATAATGCTCGGATTTCAGTGCAGAACTGCACTTTCCTTGAGTTCGGATGATGCTGATCTAGGAACAAACTTTAAAAGGGTGAATATCATGAATAGCATAACCTCCTTTCAGTCCAAAAAGACCATTTATTGCAACTATATGCTGCAACTATTGCAACTATTTATTGCAAAAACTTGCTCCCAAACCCTTGAATTGCTGATGTAAATTCATTAACATACAGCATGACTGCAGAGATTTGCATGCCAACTGGAGAGGGTTCTCTGTTAGCAATGCCATTCAATGGCAGTTGCTTGTGCATACAGCCCTGAAAATACAAGCCATTGGATTCTATATTAGAAGTCTTCACAGTTTATTGGAATGTTGATTGATGGACATTAATAAAAAAAAAAACATTATCATTGCTGCACACCACCACACAGCAGATGACATTCATTTTAGGTCTCTATTTTATATGGCACATTTATATTAATGTATAGCCACTCTCACTGTGACAACTCATAATAACACAAGTATATAAGTATTTCTACACCTAGTATTATATATCATATGGACCGGGGAATTCCATGAAAAAATCTTTTTGAATGATGTTTCTAATAAAAACAGTAACCTGCAAGGTCGGAGTTCAAAGTTCAAATCTATAAAAGGATTTTGACCTTAGTTACTAACATTCAGTCTGTCAGGCAACATCAACACACTATATGGACTGAAATGTGTTCACAAAACTACAAATGAGGAGAGGGGTAAATATAAAGTTCAGACAGGCACCTCATGCCCCATATTTTTTGTGACATTAGCATGACATCAAAATAAACAATTTAAACGTGCACTGAGTTTACAACCATGAACACACATCACAGAAGGTACTAGTTTATATAAAAGCACTTATTTATATGCTATTAACGTAATTTAAAATAGTTTTTAATTCCTCACAGCAGCAGTTACTGTACAAAATCCTTAGCGCACTAATCCGCGTATTTCAGTGCTCTTTATGCACTGTGAGCACATCAGTCCTAGAGCGCCATCTAGTGACCCAAAATAAGAATTTACACACAAGCTGCTTAAGTCACTTCCTGTGCAATGTACAGGCTACTCTTGAAAAAACAAAACGTGGGGTTTATTTTTGTACAGTTTATGCGCTATATATATATATATATATAATATATATATATATATATATATATATATATATATATATATATATATATATATATATATATCAACTGTAAAAGACTATACAAATGCTGAAGTAAAAACCTGTTAGTTGGTTAACAGTAGCCTAAGTTTCCGTAAAACGGTATAATGGATTTAGTCTTTAATTTATTGTATTATTTTAAAAAATGGAAGTGAAAAAGAACGTCATCTTATAATTTACAGTGAAACCCCGTCAACTGACATTCCCCAAATTCCCTGTGATTTGATATTTCATCTAGGCCTATATAATTGTTTCTCGTTAGTTTTTGTTATTAGTTATGTTAGGGTTTTATGTTACAACTTGTTTTTTCATGAATGTTTATTGCATTATTGTAGTGTCATGTGTCTTAGGTGTTTTGTTTGTGTGTATGACTTTGTGCACCTTCTTGATTTTTAACTTTGCTTGTGAAAAAAGTCTGCTTGTGATGAAATTTTTCTTCTTTTTCAACTTGTGTATGGTGGTGGTCAGTAAAGGTGCAAAACTTTTGTAGATTTTAGTAGCACTGTGGCCTTTCTAATTCTGCCGAAAGGGGCTGTTGGATTTACCAGTTTTAAATGTAATTTTATGTAAATTAAAGTTTTAAACTGCACATGTTCTGTAAATATATTTACATTTTACAGAATGACTAATGCCAATTGTTTCTAAAAAAAAAAACTTTTTTTTTTCAGTGTGTGCCTCGATTTTTTAAATAATTTGAGAAGGAACTTTTAACCTTAGACTATATTTAGAACATCTCATTTAAAGAAAATAAAAAAAGAAGCATGAGACATGAGTTTTAATATTCTTTATTGATTTATAGACATTGATTTTTTTCTTTTTTTTCCCTGTGGTAACTCCAAGTTTCTCTGATACCAAGTATTTCCATAATTTTCTGTGTTTGATTTAAATTACATCTATATTATTTTACTCACATATGCATCTATTGGTTGATTTCCTTATTGCAAATAACAAGAGTAGCCAGTATGAGTTGAATATTGCTACGTTCCATCACACATACTGTTTTCCCATCTGACAATTGAATTCAAAAATAACTTTATTGGCAAGACGAGGTTTGACCGAAGCTTCTCCGTCCGCGTCTGCTCCTGGAGAGGCCTGGGGTGGAATAAGGCTAAGGCTAAAATAGACTTCACCAACTAACATTACACCTGCCCTGAAAGGTTGAATAAATCTACCAAAGACAATTCTGTACAGTGATGACAGTTCTGACTACAGGATGGACATGGTCTTTACAGTGTTGACGGATGGGAATAAGCGAGTCTGTCTCAAGCCTGTGGAGTGTGTTACTGTAGCTGTGATGGCTTTATCACCTCACATGTTTCAATGGGGCACTGGACACCTGGTTTCAAACTACAGCATGTGTCAGTGCGCATAGTGTTACCACAAAATGCTCATCAGAAATCAGCCGAATCCTCCGTCCACTGATTGTTTTAATAATTAAGTTTGGGATAGAAACAGCTGATTGTAGATGTGCAGTTTAAAGGAATAGGTCACCCCAAAATTAAAACACTGTCGTTATTTAATCACCCTCATGTTGGTCCAAACCCAAAAGCTGTCCCATAGAACACTATATATATCATCACTATGCATATGCATGGTCAAAATTCTTGGAATCTTTGGAAAATTCTGAAATTAGAAGTATTATGTTTAGGTAGCAATGTTGCTTTGAATGTCAATGGTCTGTAGGCTACTGTAAACACTACGATTCAAACATCTTTACTGTTTAAATAATGTAGGTTTTGACAAGTTTTAGAAAATGATAAATCTCACATTTCAGCCTAATAAGTAATGTATGCATGTTATAGGCCATATGTAGCCCCACACCTTTTCAGCATTGAGCTTGTGTTCTGTCTGTCGGTTTGTATTTCCACAGCATGAAGGTAAGATTTTACGGATTTATTAAATGGTAAATGGTAAATGGACTGCATTTATATAGCGCTTTCATAGACCCAATGGCCACCAAAGCGCTTTACAATTTTGCCTCTCATTCACCCATTCACTCACACATTCATACACCGACGGCGGTGTCAGCCGTACAAGGCGCCACCCAGCTCGTCGGGAGCAGCCGGGGTTAGGTGTCTTGCTCATGATGATGATCCGCTCGTTTTAAAATCTTCCCGGTTTACTGACATTTGTTATGGCATTCGATTCAAATATTACAACACTCATGATAACTTTTGTTAACTCTACAATAAGTAAATCCACTTTACCAGCTAATTAGCTACTCTTTGACAGCGATGCCATAGAAATATGCAGATCTGCCGCAGAAATACAGAAGTTCAAACACAAAATTTTAAAGATGGCTGCGTGCTTGTTTTTCTGGCGCACCAATTATTACTGTATAGACCTTATGCGGAAATGTCTATACTGTATATAATTGGTCTGAACAAAAAAAGGCAGACAGGCTGAATTAAAATGCAAAATTACTCTCTGACAGTAGGTGGCGTGAATTTCAATGTCAGAACTACAAAAGACTCAATACTAGAGTCATAGACTATTTTTGAACACTATGGCCCAGTTTCACAGACAGGGCTTAGATTAAGCCAAGATTAGGCCTTAGTTCAATTAGGGCATTTAAGTTACTTTTATAAGCATGCCTTAGAAATAAACATTATTGGTATGCATATTAAGACAAAACAAAGGCACTGACATGTTTTAAGATATATCAGTAAAAGTTGCTTTCGATTAAAACAGCTAAAACATGCGTTTTAGTCTGGGACTATATTAAGCCTTGTCTGTGAAACCGTGGGTTTATGTTTTTGACATGACACCCCCTGGTCGCTATAAAATGTTGTTGTAGCCTACTGTTATAATTCATACATATCTCTTTTTGTTTTCCTCTAAAAAAAAATGGCAGCATATGGGTTTGAAATTACATGAAGGTTGAGTAAATGACAAAATAATTTTAATCTTTTAGTGAACTATCGCTTTAAGGCAGATTCTGCCCATCGAAAGTTTTCCAGAACCGGATTCTATATCCGTACACACACGACACTACACGATACACACCGACATGAAACTACACCATATACTAGTGCCTCGGTAACTAATGAGAAACAGAGGTAAAGTTTCATCAAAGCACAATGGTGGACGCTAACCACAGTTAGCATGAAGTAATGGCATTATCATGACGCTTCCCACACAATGCAAACAATGCCACGAAGAAACAAAAATTCGAACTAAGCTACATACGCAAAGACTATGGCTGACTACACATTGTTTGCGTTCAGATATACCCCGCCCCCCCACTCAGAGATGAGAAAAGACCCTTTAATATGAAGGACCCGTCCCTCTGGGTGCCCATTTCTTGCTTTTAAACTCCCAGCATTTGTACTGAAAAGGCTAATTTATCTCTGTGGAAGAACATGGAGGCCTATTAGCAGCCGTACAGAACCACTTATAAAGGATCTTCTACAACAAATGACATAATTCAATTGATTATTGCATTGCAATATCCAAACAACAGTAAGACATTGTCACACTTTGCTTATCAATGGAAGACTGCCGGGTAGTTCCACCAACACGACAGGCCCTAGTTTGATGTTTATCTGTATTCGTACTTCACCTCCAAATACGCTTTTGAAGCCGCATTACGATCCCATCCAAGTGCAGGTTTTCAATCTTCCATAGAAAAATATTCTAGTTTTTTCTTTTGTTCAATGATTTTTTTTTTGTTAGAATTCCCACAACAATATTTGTTCAACGTAACAGTGTACTATGAAAAAGAACCCCAAAAAAACAACATCAAAACAATTAATTGATCATAATAATAAAAAAATCATATGCATTGCATGGCTTTAGATTCAAGACAGGAAGTTCATACCAAAAAAAAGGAGAGATTGCACAGTCGTGTCCTTAGTGACCTCCTCTGCGTCTTCACTCGGTTCATTTTTCAAGACTCTTGGGGTTCCACTGGAGTGGCTGACCTACGGTGTCAATCTTTGCCGGGATGCAGGCTGTCTCGTGAGACTGAACGCAGAAGTCAGTGCGTATTGCTAGGGGTTGCATAATGTCCACCGAACACACAGAGACAAAATGAACAGAGGAGCCTGTATGTACTGTTAGTCCAAGCCTGTGCTTAGATTTGCTGCCTTTCTCTTTGAGAATCAAAGTACCCTTCCCTCTTTATTCAGGATCTACCAGCAGTTACATCATTCTCTACGCGCATATTTCACTTCTGAATATTTTTCCTAAGTCAACCAGCTTGGATGTTCTGAACTAAACTACGCAATAGAATAAATAGACATCTACTGATTTTCTAAGATCTAAGACAGAGGTCTGGGGTTTTTCAGTCAACCGCTCCTAGCGCTAACGGATGTAAAAGCGACACAAAAGAGATCTCGAGTATCTCTTCTGATGCGACTGTGAAGTCGACGACGCTGAGCTTCTAACGCTCGTTTCGAACCATCCTTAGACCTTCCCCACAATCCCCTGCTGTGAGTCTTGACATGGTGGAACTGCGACTGAGATTGTGGCGTTTTTTTCTTGCAAAGATGCCAAAGCCAGACAGGACAAGTTGAATACAGTGAATACTACGAGAAGCGTACTGACGTAACATGGTTTTTGTATGTTTCTCAAGGTGCATAGGGGTTGAGGGTGCATTTATTCAGAACAACAGAAACATTTAACTGTAGTCTTTGTGTGTTGGGTTGTGTGTTTTGGGGTCTCTAGATAGTTGCCTAACTCATTCCAGCATGTCTGGCTACGATGTGACTTCTGCTACCTCACAGAATGAGTATAAATAGAGGGAAGGAACAAGGATGTCAGATACATACAATATTGCTCTATTCCAACAATCCCTGCATTTGTCCATTCATCCACCAACGAATAATTCACTCAAACCAAACGAACGGAGATGGAGGAGGCAGTTAAGGGTGGTGAAAAGAGAGTTGGAACGCCAGTTGCACCCTAATTCGTGATCACTCCCACTTTGCGCCCCCTTCTGCTCGGTTTGATGATTGACGTTGTTGTTGTTGATGAGCCGATTCTAGTCATTTCTGTGATGTTTCACAATTTTTTCGTCTTCACAGTGTGCTTTTGCAGGTGAGGCTCCGGGCTGGCTGTGATTGGCTAAGGGGGGTGAGGGCGGAGTCAGTACGGCGAGAACAGGATCGGACCGTGTGAGGTGCGTATGGGCCCCGGAGCCGGTCTCAAGATGGCGTGACTGAGTGGCGGACCCTGCAGCAGGTGATGATGCGGATGGGTGGGGGCTGCTGCACGGAGAGCCAGCTGATTGGAGGAGGCGGCCGCTGCCATTGCCGCAGCAACGGCCAGAGGACTCGGCAGGAGGCCGGCGCCTAATGCTTTGGTCAGATCCTATATAAGATAAAACCGTTATGACTCAGCGATATCATACTGTAATTTGACATCCAATTATCAAATATAACTTACAGTGCATGTTAGCACATTTAAATTAGGATTGTAACCAGTATCAGGTTCGGTTAGCACTTACCGCAAGGTCAGCTCCCCTGTGCTTCTTGTGTCGGCTCAGGAGGGGGTTTGGCTTTCCTGCCACTCCGTCCCTGTGCCGTCGACTTGATATGTGCTGCAAACAAACCAAACGTAAAATGTTATTTAGTATAAACAACATGGCGAGCATAATAAAGCACACAGACTCATGTTATTTCATGATATATGAAGACCATAACCCTCGCTCACCTGTTTGAGCTGTAGTTCTGAGTTGACCCGCACATTGCAGATCTCACAGTGGAAGGTGCGTTCCTGAGTATTGGGGTCTGAGGCCACGCCTCCCTGCTCCCCGCTGGGCTTCGGACCCAAACGAGGGTATGCCTTAATGGGGCCCAGTCCACTGCGGGCTTCCAGAATGGTTTTGTGTTTAGTGCCTGAGAAAAACAAAGGTGGTTTTTATAAATGAAAACACATGCGCTGTATACTGTATACATGCATTTAATCTATGGTTCAAAAGTTTGGGCTAGGTACGATTTTTTTAATGTCTCTTATGCTCATCTATAAAGATAATATGAACTGTAATATCCAGACGCGACCACGAGAGGGCTCTTGAATCTTCCACTTTGAATTATCCTTGACTGCAGCTGCTCATGCCAGGGATGATTCTTATTCCTCCTGTCCACATGTCTAATAAGCAGTCACACCATTCTTTTATTGGAATGTTTTGCATTTGTAAATCATATCCTGTTTGAACTTCATTCAGGTTACATTATTGTACAGGGCTGTTCATAAATCAAGATATATTGCTTGGCTTTCAATTTCAAAACTTTGGTGCAAAACTGAATTCTTAAAGTCTTCGAGATTTGTTAAATTTGGCTGTCCTCATTACAACGAAGCTCATCAATTTTCCATTTCCTGTATTTTGAGCCATGCAACACATGGTTCTCTTTAAATGTTTAGCCGTCATGTTCCTGGCCTCACAATGTCAATGAAAACACAGCTAAGCTATATGGACAAAAAAAAAAACACGTGATGTCCACATGCTTGGGTTCCTAAGAACTAATGTCTTTGTTTTGTTCTTAACCAAGAAAACATTGGGAATGTCGACACATTTTCTTGCCAAATCAAAAGCAGACATTTTCATTTTCTCCCTTTGACCAAAAGTTCACCTTAACTTTGGGTTTGAGTAAGGCAAGAAACTAGCACAAATGACCTTTGTGCTGTTCAAAAATGCACTCTTGCAATATTTACACTAAAAATTTGTTTCAGACAATGAGTGTGGCTAGTTTCGCTGTGTAACGGTCATTTGCCGTCTGAGAAATAAACAGATAAAACAAGAACTGACAGCTGTGTCTGGACATAGAGCTGCAGAAATAAAGTAAGCTAAAACTCTCCCTTCCTCTCCTGACTTGTATCTATGGCTGTCTGCACAACATATGATTTGATTTTTGGCTGTGGTTAGGAGTTTAATTTAGGGAATGGACTGTATTGATTCCAGATATAGCTTTCCTTAACCCAGGCCATGATTATAATTCACGCTTCCATCGGCAACAGCGCCCTGATATCACTCATAACTTGTAATGTTTACTTTAAAACATAGTCGTGTTCCAAGAGGAACGACTTCCATGTGGCTTCCATGTATCAAAGTGTGAAATGTTTCATTTTCAGTCCAAATACTTTTATGTAAAAAGCATCATTTATTTTGTTTGGCCTGGGGGAAAATTTGACTATTTAATCAACAAGATCAACATGAGAAATTCCTAAACATACTGAAACCATGACTGCAGTTTTTCCTGATAAATAAAAGAGGAGATCAATAATAAATAGAGTTGTGTGTGCCTCTGCAGCAGAGTCTCCTCAAAATCCACCTTGGTCTCTTCAAACAGGGTTGTTTGTGTTGACACAAACTGAATAATAGAACAGAATGAGATCTGCACAGGCATTCGATATACGACGAGAAATCAAACACTCCCCAAAATACTACAAGCTGCACTGCAAAAACTGATCTACTTCATTTGTTTTTGTGCACACCTTTGGGGGAAAACCAAGAGGACAAGTGGCGCTGTAAAGTTGTGTATAAATCATGAGCGAGTGAAAGCTTCTAAAGACGCCTGTTTTTTGAAGTTTAAAGCGTTTTTTTTTCCTGTGATGGACATAATTGCTAGTGTGAGCTACGCAGAACAAGATAAATCTGGCAGACTCTTCTTAAAATAATTATGTCTTCTAACGTCATTTGTGCAAGTATTGAGAAAGGCATCCAGAAGGTCAGAATTTAACATTTGCCAAGTGCAAAATTCAAGTAAGGAGGACTATATAAATCTTTAACGTTAAGTATACGTTATCTCCCAGTTTGTCAGCAAATTTATTAGGAACTGCAACACAATACATGGTTTTAATCCAATTGAAATAGTCTATGCGATTTAAATAATAACTAAAAGCATCAGTAATAACTTTCCCATCTTCTGGCATCAGATCTAAGATGCATATTTTATGGAATAACGAATATTAAATTTCTATATGGAATGCTTCTTAATAATAATAATTTGTTACATTTATATAGCGCTTCTCTGGGTACTCAAAGCGCTTGAGTATATTGCATTAAGCCATGAAAATAAAAAAATATGGCAAGCAATTATATATATTGCTTGGTGACAGGAAGATTTATATATAATGGAATATAAAATGGAATATATTTATGGCTACTAAATTTTCTCAATGCACCTGCCACTGCCAAAATGTAAATTTTGGCCCATAAAAGTAACATTAACAAAGCAGAGAAACACTGTACACCTTTGCATTTGCTTTTTATGTTTTTCTGGCATGAAAAGTGATTGCAGCATCATATTGTTGATGCAGATGATACTATGGAGTCTCACAATTACTTTTAATTTTACAATTATAATAGTACAAAGTCATGGGTATACAGACTAGTGAAGCCCCCGAACAAGAAAACACACAGGGAGCATTTGGGATTATGTACAATCCATCCACCTCTAAGCACCCATTGGAGACTCTTTATTCCAATAATGTGTTGTGTAATCAGTCAGAAGGATAAGTTATTGAGTCAAGATGAGCGGTCGCAAAATGAATGTTCACCTTTATTGTGGGCCTCCAACTGGGAGAGCGAATTGACGGCCACTTTGCACAGTGAGCAGTAAAGCAGCTTCTTGGCTTTGTCCTCTTCGGTCTCAGGGTTGCTGGGAGTGACTGATGGGGCCCCAGTGCCAGCCTGCTCTGGGTTAGAAGAGCCACAGCCGGGGGATGAGGAGGTGGCTGGGGGCGGTTGAGGGTTAGTGGGGGTGGACAGAAGGGGACATGCAGAAGGACCGGGGGATTCTGGGGTAGGGGGAGCAGAAATGGCCGCGGGCCCCGGGGTCACCGCGGGTCCGTTCAACTGTGGCGCTGGCCGCGTCTCATCTGCAAAGCAAAGCAAACAACAAAATCACGTTTAAATGGAGTATTTCTGGAAGTTAATGGGCTCTACGGTTTCATCTTTGATATAACAACGCTGCTACGCAAGAATTCAAGAGCCTTCAGTTCATGTGTTTTTTCCTGTAAACCTCAAACCAGGCGTACTTCAAATTCCTCATCTTAAAGTGTGCAACCCCAGTCTTTAGAGACCACATAAAAACAAGTTTGCAAAAAAATTACTTCATGAAATAAAATTATTTACTATTTTGTATTTTTTATGAGGCATCACATATTGTTTAGTTTACATTTCTAAATTAAAACGGAGATGCTGAGAAATATGTAACCACATTGTTTAACGTATTCAGGACGTGAAATAACAATCTTTGCTACTTTAAAAATGTTTCTGAAAACTACAGTTAAAAACAGTACAATTTTGAAATATTACAATTTAAAGATAAATTTAAAATGTTTTCAAAAAATATTTTTTCTTATCAATGTTGAATGCAGTTGTGCTGCTTAATATTCTTTAATATTTTTTTCAGGATTTTTTGAGTCAGACAGTTCAACAGCATGAAAATAAAAATATTTTGTAACATTATAAATGTACTGTACTGTCACTTTCAATCAATTGCGGAATAAATGCATCCGTCAGATATTTTTATATCGCAAACAACTTGGACAAACCCCATGACCCAACAAAAAAACACCTGATATTGATCAACAATTGTCCACATCCACATGCAATAGCTATTACAGCATCAGAATGGACAGGCCGAACCATGTGTCTTGAACTCAGTTCAGGAGGGGTTCTGAAAAGCCTGAACTTATAACTCTGAGGTCATAGTGCTCAATGCACTCTTCAGTCCATGTGTCACTGAAAATCAAACCCTTTACCTGACATTATTAGCATCATTTACCCTACAGGTAAAATACATGTGCAATGGCTTTGTCATTCACCGTACACTGGGTACATACTAAAAACACCATAAATGGGAGCAGGGTGTTACACAGTTCAAAAGAGTTATCTTACCCCATTATATGAGACAACTAAAGTGCAAACATACAGCCATTAGAAATGATCTCTTAGGGGGGGAAAGTAAGCAGTGACTTCACTATTTCCTTACAAAGATTACTGGATGTTTTTGTCATTTTGCAAACATTTGGCCACAATGTCTTAGATAAACTCTTAGTCATTCGAACTCAGTGTCTCCTTAAGAAACACACTGTTCAGGTTTTATTCACTATGACATTTGAAGTTCAACAGCCTTTGCCGTGGAGGCAAATCCTGAATGGCAGGTGTATAAGAGCTGGTTGGAGGCAACCAGATCCCTCATTTAACAGGAAACTGTCCTCTCTCTCTCTCTCTCGCTCTACATTGGAGGTTTCCAGGAAGATTTCTCTCTGTGTCTTTCTCTGTTTGCGGAGCAGATGAGAGTCTGTGCTATATTTCTTTTGGGCTTGAGCTCCTGTCAGAGCCTCATAAAGATCATCTGGATCAAAGCACGGCTTAATGACACACTGCTGTTTTGGAAGATGCAGGATGTTACAGCAAACCTCATGACCTTTCAAAAAAACACCAAATATAGATCAACACTTCGTGCAATAGCTATTAAAGCATCAGAATGGACAGGCCGAACCATGTGGCTTGTACTCAGTGCAGGTGTGGTTCTGAAAAGCCTGAACTTATAACTCTGAGCTCATATTCCCACTGCTCCTTTTCCACAACACACCCCATTCCCTGCATGTCCCAAACACACACACTGCGTGTGTAAAGAAAAATGTGGGTTTGGTCGTGCACATGTGGTTTGCGTTAGCAGATTGTGGTTCAGGGGGATGAGGAGAGTGTGTAATGGGGGATTTCAGAATTCTTCATCCTCTGGACGGCTGCCATCCACCACTCTCACTGACATGCCCTCCATGTTCGCTGCAATGTGCGCCCGTCTGCCCTCCATTTATTCTTGCTCTGCATATTTGAAAGTGCAGTTACACAACATGCACTCAGAGGACTCATATTTAATGCTTAAATTAACACCCGCATCCTTCAACTGCTGAAGGAGTCAGCCGTTGTAAACACAAGCTAGTAATGATGTAAATATTTTCATGAAAGTTCAGAGGTCCAACAGAAACCCAAAATATTGTTTTAATATTGCTTTAAACGTGTAACTGTTGCAAATCAACAGTGGGTATGGAATCATGGGCATCACTTTGTATTACAAAGAGGCGGGGACAGTGCTGGTTGGGATGTCACAATTAGTTTTACTGTTTTGATAAATGTTATACACTTCCATTCAAAAGCGGTCAGTAATATAAAAAATGTAATTAAAAAAAGAGTCATTTATGCTCACCAAGGCTGCATTTATTCAAAGTCCTTTTAGGCAAGTCCTGCCACTCGGCCGCCATCTTGGCAACGCTATTTCTGAATAACAAGACCAGGCTCCTATCTAAATGAATGGGCAGAGAGTCAGAACTGCAGTTTCACTGGTCACCGGGACATAAAAACTGCATGTATAGAAACAGCAGTAAAATATGATAAAAATCGCTGAAAAAGTTGGACGACTTTGCCCCAAAATAAGGTTTAAAACGCCTTTTCCCCCACCGGTTATACTTTTAATGCGCATGCGCAAGAGTTCACACACCAACACGCAGGTCTCTCGCTCTCTTCCGTACGGTGCGCGCGCTACACGGTTTGAAGCACACTCGCTATAGATTCGGGGAGATTTTAACTAATTGCGGGCATCAAGGAGCCGCTAGCAATATGCGGGAGACTTGGGATGTCTGATATTTACACAACGCACACATACAGTACATTTCAAATCTGCCGCCTTTTCAAACAGTAACGTATTCTCCGCTGTCGCAAACCTCAACTGTGCGCATGCGTCAGAGGAACCAGACGATAGGCTTAAATGTTTCCCGGCTTGACTGTTAAAAGCAGACGATTGGCTGTCAAGCGGGAGGGGCGGACACGTGCATACAACCGCCATCTTTGGCGTTACAGGTTTTCCCTATATAGTTCTATTGAGGATTGAGGAAGTGACATGTCTCATATAAATTGTCTCTGATTTATTATATCAAAAATACCAGACTGATCTCATGAAACTGCGTATGTATGACACGCCAATTCGTATTTCCATTTTTGGCCTGCTATCAACACGCATAATCGCTTTTCAGCGTGTTTATGAACGCCGTTGACTTAACGTTACATTACTGTATACATAAATATATGACCTACCCCAACCCCGTCCCTAAACCTACCCGTCACTGGTTAATACCATTTATGAGTCTTTCCCTACCATTCTAATAAGAAAAATATCGCTCCCCCAGATGTATATCAAAATTTGGCTTTATTTCGCTCGGATTTTTAACAGCGTGTACATACACGCGGAATCACTCGGACATAACGGCGTAGATATACACGCATACACGCGGATAGCTCAAAATGCGTAGTAATAACACGCCGGCCACTTGACTTGAAAGTGGCGTGTATGTTTACGCAAAAGTCATGATGTCATGTTGAAAAATACAGTAAATACAGTAAAACAGTAATTTTGTGAAATATTATAACTATTTAAAATAACTTTTTAATTTTTATACATAAAAAAATAAAAATAAAAAATCCTGTGATTTTTAGCAAAATTACTCCAGTCTTCAGTATCACAGAAATCATTCTAATATGCTGATTTGCTGCAGAAACATTCCTTATTATCAATGTTGAAAACTGCCCCTTAATATTTTTGTGGAAATGGTGATACGTTAATCCAGTTTTTTAATTAAACATTCAAATGAATAAACGTTAATAATGAATAAAGATACCTTATTTACTTATCTGCCATTCATGATTTTTGGTTTTAACGGTTTAGCTCTGAATACATGCTATAGTAGCAGTGCGATATGGCTGTATATCAGCGCTGCTGTGATTCGGCCGCAGGACAATAAGGCAGCAGAAAAACAACTTATTGTTTTACCGCAACTTATAGCAAGGTACAATGGTAGGTGGAGAGCATGTCAGAGCTGTTTATTTAAAACATAACAAATTATAACAAAATTGGCCTTGACAGAAAGTGTAAATGATGCTTGTGCATTTAGTAGAATTATGATAGCTTAGTTACAGACTCCACATACAGAACCTGAACCCACAAGAACAATCTCTCAGTTTCCAGACAGTAAACTAAACCTGCTATTAATGCTGCTCTGGTTTCACTGCCACTGACAGAGCTATAGCTGAGAAGATAGAGTGTGACGTGGTGAAGGAGGAGTCTGGTAGGTGGATCAGATATTCGAGGGGTCAGGTAGAAAAGAGTCCGGCCTTTACCCCACTCCTACCCTGCCCATCATTAATGATTAATGAACACTGAAACAAGACGCCTGAATGAGCTTTGGGACTTATTAATTATGGAGTTGGATGCATTAATTTGCTGCGCTCAGATCGCTGTTTCCCAGATGCATCTTAGAGCAGGCCTGTTTACCAAACGATCCTCTTGTTTCTATAGAATCTGCATGTAAAAGTGTAGATTCTGCCACTGTAGCTCAGCAGAGCCATGCTGCGGAGATGGAGAAAGATCTAGCAGGAAATTTAATGACACTTCAAGCTTATGCTGTGAAATATGGAGGCCCAGACGAGTGTCGTGCAGCCTTCTGTCTCTATACAATCTCCAGATGTGTAGAAGACTGCTGGAGACGTATGGCTTCATTAAGCATAATGACTGTGCAGAAGTGGATCTTGGGGACAAACAGAGTGCTAAGATGGTTCAATGCCAAACCTACTGCACATCCTGCCAATTCTCCATGCTAGTATGGCCCTGTTAGCTGCGTTCAAGCCTTACAACAAATCTTTACTAGAATAAAAGTGTCCCTAACACGGGAAATGTAAAAAGTTAAATATAAGGAATAAGCAAACATCCTAATTAGATGTAAAAAGAGCTAAGATTGTATCCAAGCACATACTTAAATTTTAGTAGCCATTCCTTCAGTCTTCAGTGTGACATGATCCTTCAGAAATCATTCTGATATGCTATTTGCTGCTCCAAAAAATCTCACTGAACCCAAACTTTTGAACGGCAGTGTATACAAATTTTGGGGGGTGAACTATCCTTTTAAATGATCAACGCTTCAGGAGACGGTCAACATGAGAAACATGCAGAAGGCAGCTGAAACTCTATAAGGACTAAAAAGGTGACTCCATTGGCCTGAGTATTGTCTTTCTACCTCTTAGAAGCTCTACTGGCTTCAGTGATGCGTGAAAGAAAATCATCAATAAATTACATCTCCGGCAGCTGAGTTCCAATGCGACATTGTGTTTCTCATGAAGCGTGGGAATTCTCCTCTTGAGCTTTCACATAAAAACCCACACAGAGAGAGAGCAGAAAGCTTGATGTGTAGACATGTGAGATATAATGATCAGGCCCAAGTACCGAGCCCTGATGCATCCCCAATATCTAGTTGCATGCTTGTCAACTCTGACTGGAATGTGGGGACAGAGATGAAGAGAAACACTCAGTGAGTTATTAACATTTGCTAAATAAATTTACACTGCACACACTTACACACACACACACACACACTTACACACACACTTCTCTACACGCTGGGATTGCAATGTCCAGATGGAACTGCAGCTGTCATGACTCAAGGGGTTGGCAGCTCAATGAAGACTCTGTTGTGAAACTAGTATTATGGGCATTAAAACAAAGTGATTGTCGGGATACACAAACAAGCGAGTCACCAGCCCGCTAGGGGTCAGGGTCACGGGAGTGAGCTTTGGATGGAAAACAGCATTCTTTCATATGTATCTGGTTTCACATTTAGATCATGGCCGGTTTGTTTTGGCTCTCTCCCGCTGGAATTTTTTCTCGGCCTGAGGACTGCAGACAGTTTTCTCTGGGCAGGCAAATCCCTTAGTGAGAGACACGGCTATACTGTCCTCCTCCATCCTCTGTGACAGAGATGATGAGAGGGAGGGGAGAATTAAAGCAGTCATTCTGTACATCATATTATATAATGTAAAAAAATAAGATGTTCGTAAAACAGTTTGCATATATTTTTTAGTTGAATTTAGTTTTTTAGTTGAACTGATTGAATTTACTTGTCTCATTTAAATGTTTTGACTTCACTTAAAATGTTAAGTTGTCCTGACTAAAAATATGCCATTATTTTAACAATTACGTAAAAATTTACATTTCAAATAAATGCCGTTCTTTTAAACTTTCTATTTATCAAATAATCCTAGGGAAAAAAACGATCACAGTTTTCACCAAAACAATAAGCAGCACAACTGCTCCCAACATTCATAATAAAAAAAATGTTTCTTGAGCACCAAATCACCATATTAAATATAAAGTATATATTTTTACATATAAAAAAAATCAGCTTTTTTAAAAAATTCAAACACTTTAAAGGCACACTATGCAGCATTTGTGTTTTTGTCAAACAGCGACCCCTAGAGTCGCTGTGGAATACTTGCACTGTCGTAAATAGCAATATACCAGTGGCTATAGAACATGCTTTAGAAGCGTCAAGGGCATGAAACAGACACAGATACACTCCGAAGATATTGACCAGGTAATGTTTCACGATTTCATACAAATATTAGGTTACTGCATAGTTTACTGAACTACTGATGATGGTAATAGGATAATAATAACTATATGTGTCAAGTGTTAGACTATATAATAATAAAGTACTCTACTGCGTTTGCTGTCTTATAACGTTTTACACGATTGCTGCTAAATCACAAGTAAATATAGTCTAGGCCTACTGTATAATTTCATTTGTGTTTTTTGCTTGTAATGTAAACATTACAAAATGCCAGATGACATCAATAAAGTAGTCGCATTATTTCATAACATTGGCCGCTATGATGTCATTAGACACGATTATTGCAATTTATCATAATACTTTGCAAATTGTGCTCGTTTACACTATTTACAACCTCTAGGCTTATATATGTCCTGATAATTATGTGAGATATTGACAACTGTCTTCATGATAATCGCAAACATGGATGAATGAACAGCATGGTAAATAAATGACATACTACAAGCAAGCGCAACATAATACAACATAGAACGCAAACAAGTTTACAAATAAGAGATTTACTTACTAGTTCATCAACAAGATCGCCAGGTCAGCATCACTGCATCAATCGCCTGAGACGGGGCTCGAGTCGCTTGACACGGGGCAGGACTCGCTTGACACGGGGCTGGACTCGTTTGAGACGGGGCTCGACTCGCCAGACATGGGGCTCGACTCGCTTTTCACGGGGCTCGACTCGCTTTTCACGGGGCTCGACTCGCTTTTCACGGGGCTCGACTCGCTTTTCACGGGGCTCGACTCGCTTTTCACGGGGCTCGACTCGCCTGACACGGGGCTCGACTCGCCTGACACGGGGCTCGACTCGCTTGACACGGGGCTCGACTCGCCTGACACGGGGCTCGACTCGCCTGACACGGGGCTCGACTCGCCTGACACGGGGCTGGACTCGCTTTTCACGGGGCTCGACTCGCTTTTCACGGGGCTCGACTCGCTTGACACGGGCTCGACTCGCCTGACACGGGGCTCGACTCGCCTGACACGGGGCTCGACTCGCTTGACTCGGCGCTTTTGCACGCAGTGCTGCATGCTTTTTAGCTCGCGCCAACGAGTGAAAGGAAAGCCCGACCGAGTGACTCTTATCCGGTTCCTCACACGGTCAGATTCTCTATTCCTTTTCCTAGTCTCTTCCGACCGCGTTTTCTTTGCTTTTTCCATCGTCGAGTATCACGCATATGGTATCACGTCTGAATTGCGCGCAACTGTCTTCGTGCTTCCTATGTTGTTGTTGTTGATGTGTGTGACGTCGTTGCCGTAAAGCATGTCGTGATTCTCGCGAGATTTGTCAGGGGCGCTCCTCTCAAACTTACATTGCTGGTTTATCCAGCGGCGTCCCCCCCGAGCTTTACTACCAGGATGATTCGCCCTACTATGAGTTTGTTTACCACCGAAATGACTTTGAAGCTGTTATATTAAGGTACAATTGTTGCATAGTGTGCCTTTAAAGCTTCTCATAAAACATCTACCAGTTGTGGGGGCTGATGGTTTGATACAAATTGAGCCTGGCAATAATGGAAAGTGAGACATAGAGACATAGCATATGAAACCAGCATATAACAGGCACAAGAGGGAGTCGCCCACCCTCTGGCAGTTTATAAACTCTGCACCCCCATTTCATCTTACCATCATTATGATCTGCCAGTTTTTAATCACTCATTAAACCAAGATCAACTGTGATGTTTCCCTTCTCCCTCTTAACTAATCCTCAGACCTCTGAACTTTTTTATATCCACAATCTGTGTCTCACAAACTTTCACTCACTGCTCATCCTCTGCTCCAACCCATCCCTCCTAATCCCAAAGTTTATTCTGATGCAGAGACAAATGAGCTTTTAATACCTAATAACCCTGCACACAGCTCCATAAACACATCAGCTAGGCCTTCCTAATAAAGCTGCAAATCAAGTGGTCATGGTCAGTCACGCCACTCTAGTAAAATTAGGCTCTAATAAGGTGGTCCATGTTCAAGACCTTTACCCAGACTTCCTCAAGATGTTTCAACCAGGATTGCACCATCTTATATTTCATAAACTAGCTATTTTAAATCTTGTGCTGGGACTGAGGAATGTTGTCTTTGTCTCTTTCTGTTTTTTATACAGTTTTGGTCTGTGACAGACCCTAAACCAGCGATGGGAATGTTCGATTGGTTGCTTGTTGAAGAGTGAGGTCAGACCACACACAGATTGAATATTTGCTGTGTCTTCATGTCCTAGTTTTGATTCATAGGGTGAATTAGTGTATCCCTGCTTTCCAGTCATCTCTTTTAATAATTTTGAAGCAAAATACACTGCCTAGCTTTATATTCTTCAAAATAATGTCTTTACTTTCCAAAGGTTCTGCGTGAGTGAGCACAGAAGACCAGATGTGCATGTTTTACAATCACTATATTGTACAAAGCCACTTATTCTTAAGCTCTTACCTGTTTTGTTGGGCTCAGTGTCTGAGACAGCCGGCAAGGGTCCCGTAGGTGAGGGGGACGAGACGGGCCCGGGAGGAGGTTTGTCACTCTCTTGTGGGCGGCTCTTTGAGGTCTCGATGCCTTTGACTCTCCTAGCATGACGGTTCCCCTTGTAGTGGGCTTCTGCCTGACTCTGAAATGAACACACAGGTAATGCTGCTTAAACATTCTATGAGCACACCTTTTAAAAATCCACAAGGAGCTGTACACAAACAAAACAGGTAGAGTGCAAAAAGTTTTTAATGCTTACAGGCCATATTTGACATCTGGTACTGGATGTCTCATCCAGGAGTCATAGCATGGGCTTATGCTAGTCTGATCTGTGTCTGAAGGACACTGATGCCACATGACATCCATTTTCTGTGAGTGAGAAACTGTCTTAATGGGCTACTTTTACGTCTTAGTAGTTATACTCTTTATAGTTATAACTATAGTAAATACATGTAACAAGAACACATTAAAATAAACGGTGTCCGTGATACAGAGTAATTACTTAATTAATTACTTAGTAGTAGACATTGTAATAACATGTAACAAAATGTAATTAACATGTAACTAAGTTATGGAACAGCCTGAACTTACAGATTGTAATTACACTCATGTATTAGGCAGCTACTGTTACACACATGTAACAGGCCGAGTCGGTTACATACGTGTTACCGACTTGGTACAGTGTAACAAATACTTAAATATGTTACTAAGGTAAAAAGACTGCAGTTACACATGGTCATTTTGTACCTTATAAAATAAAGTGTATCAAGGTTGTACTTAAGTGTACTTCATGTGTATCTACATACCTTATCCATCTGAATTAACACAGGTTACACAGGTATTACACAGGTACAAGCTACGTAAATTACACAGGTACAAGCTACGTAAAATAAAGTGCATCATGATTGTACTTAAGTGTACTACATGTGTATCTACAAACCTTATCCATATGTACTTTAGTTTGAATTAGGCCTAACTCCCAAGTTCACAGCTTAAATGCATGCGGTAGCATCCTATTTACATTGCAATTACATAATATTACACAGGGATAAGATACGTAAAATAAAGTGTATCAAGATTGTACTTAAGTGTACTTCATGTGTATCTACATACCTTATACACATGAAGTACTCTTAAGTACAATCTTGATACACTATTTTAGAAGGTACAAAGTGACCATGTGTAACGGCAGGCTTTTTCATGCGTTAGTAACATATTTAAATACTTCTTGTTACATTGTGTAGTACAAAGTACTTTCTTATATAATTACATTGTACGGTAACATGTATGTAACCGACTTTGCCTGTTACACATGTGTAACAGTGGCTGCCTAATACATGAGTGTAATTACAATCTGTAAGTACAGGCTGTTCCATAACTACATGTTAATTACATTTTGTTACATGTTATTACAATGTCTACTACTAAGTAATTAATTAAGTAATTACTCTGTATCACGGACACCGTAAAATAAAGTGTTACCAATAATTTAGTTAATGTATTATTATTATTATTATTATTAAAATAAATTACATAAAATTATGACAAAGTTGTTTTAATTATTTGAATATAATTCTATTATTATTTAAATTATGTTATGCATAATATTAACACTACTAATTATATTTAATTTATTATTAATAATAAAATAAATTACACAAAATCATTTATACCATTGGACAGAGAATATGTGGTATTTTTCCATGACTTCATGATCAACACTGTGTTTGTATAAGTAGAGAGAATGAGACCATTGTTAAGTGAAAGGACATATTTAGCCGCCTCAGCGGTCAGTGCAGAAACAGAGCAAAACCAAAGGAAACACGAAACAGTTGACTACTGTGAAAGCTCTAATCTGCATAACAATTCCACTTCTCTGATGTGGCACAATCTAGTCCACTCATCGATCATGCTGACTTGACCTCTAGCAGGAGATATTTCCAGAGATGCTCACGCTGGAGCTGTCGCCTGCGGTCTGCATCCTCGTAACAGGGGAGCACAGTACATATCTGTCCTGCCTCCCAGCAGCACGCTTCAAACAGATCAACTAGCAGCCGCTTCCCAAAACAGCCACGGCCTCAGAATCAGTCCCAGAAGGACAAACATGATGATTATTAAATGGCTGGATTAGCTGTTGTGTGAAACTGAGAATGAGTTGACAACCGTTGCTGCAGACACTGGGAGCAGGACCAAGATACTCATACCAGAGTGTCATCCAGGGCTCAGACGCTCACAACATTAAAAGAGGCGTGGAACCCCAGCAGAGACTCATGGGAACAAAGAGATTAAGACAGCTAGGATAGGCCTTTAAGACTGTTAGGGTACACTTGAGGGAATGGCATTAGGTTAGCCCTTCCTGTCTGTTGTGGCAGGTTGTGGGCTGTAATTGGTGATGACAGAACCTTATATAGCTGGTGGTCTGTAATCAAAGCCTTCGGGGGTTTGAAGAAGCTGCCTGTCCAAAGCACACAGGAAACTGAGGAGGATGTGGGAAAGAAGCACTAAAAGAGCAGCGATCCCTGGGATTAAGGAGGAAAGAGGAGAAGATAGCCATGTGGTTCTGGCGGAAACCAACAGAGAACGTATTGGATATGGGGCTAAAGCACTGGGGCTCCATATGTTTTGTAGACAGAGGTCACACAGACAAAAAAAAAATGAATGTAAAACCGATCAGACTTGAAACAGAGGGAAGAAAAAATGCAGAAGAAAGAATATGCACCCAAAAACGAATGAGAAACACAGTTCATCCCATTGCCACATGCAAGCAACAGACTCAATCTGTCTAGGGCGGTAATCACAACCATGAGTTACAAAGAATACAGACAATACTGGAGATTCCTCTTAGTGATTATTTTAGTAAGGACTAAATATTTCATAAAAATGTTGTCATTTTTTAAAATCCTTGAATAAGAATGAGAATTATTATATATATTTTTTAAATTAATTCTTGAATAATGCATTTACACAGACGGTCTTTTAGAGGTGTCATGAATTAAATCAAATAATTATACATACACTACCGTTCAAAAGTTTGGGGTCGGTGAGATTTTTTAATGTTTTTAAAAGAAGTCTCTTCTGCTCACCAAGGCTGCATTTATTTGATTAAAAATACAAAACAAACCCAGTAATATTGTAAAATATTATTTGAATGTAAATCAGCTGTTTTCTATGTGAATATATATTTTTTACATTTTTTTTTTTTTTTAGTCATTTAGCTGACGCTTTTATCCAAAGCGACTTACAATTGCTATATTTCAGAGGTCGCACGCCTCTGGAGCAATTAGGGGTTAAGTGTCTTGCTCAGGGACACATTGGTGTCTCACAGTGGATTCGAACCCGGGTCTCTCACACCAAAGGCATGCGTCTTATCCACTGCTCCATCACCACCCCCAGTGTATCCCCCATATATAGTAAAGTGTAATTTATTCCTGTGATCAAAGCTGAATTTCCAGCATCATTACTCCAGTCTTATGTCACATGATCCTTCAGAAATCACTATAATATGATGATTTGATGATCAAGAAACATTTATATGATTATTATCACAGTTGAAAACAGTTTTGCTGCTTCATATTTTTGTGCAAACCGTGACTAATTTTTTTTCAGGATTCTTTGAAAGTTCAAGAGAAAAGCATTTAATTAAAAAATTAATATTTTGCATTATTATAAATGTCTTTACTGTCACTTTTGATCAATTTAATGCGTCCTTTCGGAAGAAAAGTATTAATTTCTTTAAAAAAAAAAAATCGTATTGACCCCAAACTTTTGAACGGTAGTGTACAAACAATTTCTTGACAATCAAAACATCTTTACCATTGCGTTGACACTGAATAGTAGTACAGTTCTCTGTCTTGAGTATTTTTCTATGGTGGTCCGCCCGCATTGGCGAAAGAATGCATCAATGAGAATGCAACTGATAAAATGACACTCTCATCCTTTAGAAACAGCTTTTTTGGCCAGTTCCTAACTCAAATTCAACTATTAGCAATACAAATCCAATTTGAACCCACATACAGAATTCATTAATTGAAATTCTCAGTTAATTCTTTCATAATGAAGTGACTTACAAGAGAGGACATGCATTATGTGTGAAGAATACCTCAGCCATTAGATATAAATACAAATCAAGTACCAAGCCAAGTCCAAAATGTGCCAATGAGAATGAAGTGCTGGTATGAATGCAGTGCTATCTATAGAATAAGGAAATGAGGAAAGTTCTCGCCCAGATGGCACAGGGTTTTACATAAGAGAGATGAGTTGGTTTTGAGAGCACAAGATTAATTCTTCTAAGCACAACGATGGAAAAACTGGAAGCATGAGCATGAAGAACTTTTCCAAGGACGAATTAGGACACAGAGACCAGATTGTCCCAGTCTCATTGAACCACTTGTGAACAGTATGTAACGCAACATACACCAACATAAATACAATTACCACAACAAAATGGGAAAGGGCTGCATGAGGAGGATTGACAGCTGTGGCTATTCCCGAGTCCCGACGCTCATCACACACATGGAAGGAAGGTTAATTTGCCCTAGTGACAGAAAACCAGCCAGTGAATGACGGAAATTGTGCGACATCGGTGGGCCACTGCAGCTCTGGCAGGGGGAGGGACACGCATTCAACCCTGTCCTGCAGCAACAGTGACACAATATGGTGACATCACTTCTGCAGCGCGGCAAGGTTATACCTCCATCTTGCGCTAGAGTGAAAGGGACAGAGGGACACTGGCATAGCACAGCATAACACAAGTCTGAGCTCCTAGTTTGATGAATGCATCAGATAACACTTGCTGGCAGCCAATAGTCTTCTTTTTCCACTACAAATGTCCTCAGTTATCGGCACTGGGGGGTGTGGAATCTATGAATCCATAATGGAGCGTGAAATGATGATGGGAAGGAGCCGAGGATTAGATATTTTCAAGGAACAAATGCATTGCTTTATTCAGCATAGTAGAGGAAGAAAATGAAGACTCGTTGCTCTGTGTAACCATTTAATGAAACATGGCATTGTATAATTTAATCTCCAAACGAAGCTGAATCATTTTCCAGAGCAACGATGCATAAAATAAGTGGCACGATTTCTAATAAAACATACAAACTTGCAATTGTTCGATGATCTCCATTTTTCGCTCACAACTGATTTGACGCCGTGAAAACTTGATGCCTGACAACTTTAAAAATAAATAAGAGTTTAGATATTTAGGACAATGACAAAATAATGTGTGAGTTTGTATGAAGGTTTATAAGTGTTTGCATGTGGGAATGTCCACGGATACAGCACACTTTAAAAAATATATTCGATACCCAAATAATGCTTTTTAATGTTATAATCTAACGTAACATTAACCTAGCATGAAAAGAAGCTAGTTTTAAACACACAATGTATATATCCCCTTAAAAATCATACTAAATGAATAAATGTAAAAATAAATAAATAATTGAATTAATAAATAAATGAATTAATAAATTAATGAATAAATAAAATATGTCATTCTTTTCACATTATGCGTTAAACTGATATGAGTCACATTATTTGTATTTAGAAAGCATCAGCCATTACCCATGTTATTTTAAAAAAAAAAATTGCAAAATGTATAAATTATTTTGCACGTGTGCAAAATATGTGTTTGTGTGTGTGTGTGGTGTGGTGTGTCGTGTGCGTGGTGGTGTGGCGTGGTGTGCGTGCGTGGTGTGTGTGTGGTGTGTGTGTGTGTGTGTGTGTCTGTGTGTGACCTTGTAAACCCAACATTATGGGATCCCCACAAAGATGGCAATATCAAAGTCCTTATCCTTGTGTGGACATTTTTTGGTCACCGTGAGGAAAACAACTTATAAATCATATAAGTGATGTTTTTTGAAAATGTAAAACTGCAGAAACTGTGATGTGTATAGGTTTAGGGGTAGGGTTAGTGTAAGGGAATAGAATATATGGTTTGTACAGTATTAAAATCCTTATGTCTCTACGGAAAGTCCCCATGAAACATGAAAACATGTGTGAGTGTGTGTAGTTAAATGCAAAGCAGAGGTGTTGAAATTATATGCCTATCTTTCACGAACCAGGACAGCTGCAGGTGTCAGAGATGTCTAATCTGTAGTCAAGTGCCTAAGGTTTATTGAACAGCATGCATTATTATTTACAAGCAAACGTGTATGTGTCGAGCTCGTTTGACTTGAGGGTCATGAACTAGGTTGTAAACTAAAGGCATCTTTGGGTGGCACTTTGGGATATGGAATTTATAGCTGAACTAACAACCATCTAGGATATTTACTATGAACCAAAACAAAGCAAGATTAGATGATGGAAATAACTGCAGTATACAACTTCAATGAACCTACTACTCTTAAGTCTAATTGTTTCACAGAACTGCTGAGTTGTCTCAAACTCTCTCCCCATAAATCATTAAAAGCGAGCTTGGCTAACAGATATTTTCGCAGGTCTTCACATGCAGGCTTGGCCTCTCCGTCTTCTCCGTTTTCATTGTCTGTGGATGCGGTTTAAAGAAGGCCATACATCTGCTCGACTGGAGGCCCAAGATTACAGGCTCACACCAAGAAAGCCAATTCCTGCCCATGATTACAGTTCTCGTCCGTAAAAATAGCGCAGGCTAGTGGGACACTCCCAGGTCCTGCTCTGTTACTAATCTCACACATGTCACAATGTCTGCCACAGCTGCAACTGAATTCAGCCCAGAATATATCAGGCTTAAGTTTCCCCCCAAACAAACGTAGCATAAACAACTAACATAATTGCTTTCATTGATGCGCGAGGAATATTGGAACTGCAAAATGTGCGATAGGAATCTTGCAATAAATGACAGTGGTAAGTCTAAAATGGAAAATTTGAACGTTGTTTTTGTAGGAAGGTTTTTGTAGGATTTCCTGGTGGAAATCTTATAATTGAGATATTACTGTATGTTGAGAGATTTTCTTAAAAAAATAATAATCGTAGAAAGAAAGAAAAAGGCTTCATCCTGTAAGCATTCACTCTGACATGCTATGCGGATACAGTACTTCAAAGAGGATTTGCCATTGGCTATTTCCGGACTAGAAAGCAGAGTGTTGCAAAGTATCTCAGCAACATAAACATAACACTCATATTACATAGAAAGCTCAATCGAAGAAATCTATATACGATTTCATGTCTTCAATAACACAAGCCAGTTGAGTAAGCCACCAAAGAGAACATGCATGTCAAACAGTCCAATATCAGATGCGTTACCTCAGAGTTGAAACGGATCTGGCAGACATTACAGGAAATGATTGGCCGTTTGGTCTTCACCAGTGGGACTCCAAAGGTGTGGTTGATCACTGCCTTCTGAACAGGATCCATCTGAACACAGAATGGGAGAAAGAGAAAGGGGGAAAGAGAAAAGAGAAAGGACGTGTGAAACTAAACTCTGGTACGGCTCCCATTAGACAGACAAGGTCATTAATCATGTTGATGGAAAGGTCTAGGTGGCAGTACAGTGGCAGTAGAACATGGCTAAAGGGCGGACATATGGTGCAAAGAGTCAGCACACCTGTGAGATCAAGTCAGGGTGACCAGCTCATCTCTTGCACAAATGTTGTCCTTCAAAATATCAATGACTTGGCTAATAAACGAGGACAGCCAAATAATTCACTTTCCATTTAAGAGGCCACATTACACTAGATCATTTCTAAACCAGCATATAGACTGCATACCAAACGATTCCTGAATAGAATCTACTGGATAATAAATAACTAACAATGAGCAATACATTTGTTCCAGTTTGGTACTTGACTGTTTATAATTAGTTCATGTTAGAACCGGTCAATTAAATAATATTAACTAAAATTATTGTTACTAAAATGTTACAAATATATTTAATTCTAAATAAAATTTTCATATTTATTCATTTATATAATATATATATTCAGTCAAACTGAAAGTTGTTTTACTAGTGGGTGAAGGACACTAGTTTGTTTATGTAAGTGAGAATAGCAAAATAAAGTAAACCGTGACATTTTATACCCAAAAATTATTCAGACACTTTGACCTGAACATGTTTTGCTTAAGTGTTTTTTCTTTAATTGCTAATGCGACCTTTTTACACCACAGACTGAACAAAATTGAGTATTGCTTGGTAATTGGTTAACCTAAATTGGTATTATCTAATTGCATACTTGCATGTATATTTAACAGCTGACAGCTATTTAACCTAATTCATTTGTGAGACAGTCTAACAGAAGGATGGCCAAAACCAGCCAACAGTCAAATATCAACTGATTTGATAACTTTTCTTGTCATATTTTATTACCATTTTCTAAACTATAGCGAATAAACTGTGATAATGTGAGAAATGTTGAAGGTGTCTGAATACATTTTGGTTTGACTGTGTATAATAGCCACACACATATTATATATACAGTATGTACTATAGATAATATACCGTGTACATACATCACAGACACACATTAAATTATTTCTGTTTCAGTGTCCATAACGTGAGTTGTCAGACTTTTAATATAAATTTATTTTAACCCACTATCCTAAGTACCGCATCTCATAGCGCCAATAGTTAAGCCTCTGTTTATGACCAGCTTAATGCACAAAGCCTGATGGTCGCAGTCCAAAAATCTTTTGGCCTTGTGGTCTGCATTCAGTGCTCTATTGTAATATGATTCCGAGCATGATTATTCACTTTATATAGTTTAATTTCATTTGAGTATTTCGACATGACATTTTATAGCCTACAATATGATGCAGCTAATCTGCATGCATAAAATTACAAATTCATCAGCAGTGTCTTTCTGGCAAACAGTCAAACTTGACTGTTTTTTTGGATTAATAAAGTAGAAATGACTGTGATGCATGATTTCCAATACAGCCAGTTGCAGAAAGAAAATGTTTAACCTTTCAAAAACATCTATAATGGTTGTGCTAAAAACAATAGACTAAGCCATCTTCTCTTGGCTGGGAAATGCGGGAGGACCTGAAATGAATATTCTCTTAGTCAAACAAAAACATTTTGAAATTCTGCAAACGGAACGTATCCAGGCAACCCCCAACTAGAAGCAAACACAGAGCCGAGACGTGGTTCAGGATGACAGCGTCCACCGACTGTGGGTTAGCGGTCTTTAACCGGACTTCCTCAGAGTTTTGCCTCTTATCTCTTTTGGCACAGGCCCGAAAACTTGTTTGTGTTCTGCGTCACCGTAACCGCCGAGGACCCTGATGCCATTGTGCATGTGCAACGTCCACATTACATCAGTCAGACAGGCAGTGGATTAGCCACAATGATGTTGTTCTATGGCTTTGCCTTCATGAATCTCCAGAGGATTAAGTGAAGCTGGCAGTTAGCAGGGTAATCAGAACACCTCCAGCTAGAACACATCAATAGATACAACTGTCAGTACTAACAGCCTCAGCGAGGAAACGGATGGAGGAGGGGCTCCGGCAGGATTCACAGGAAAATCAAAGCTCAGAAAAAGATTACTTTTGAAGGCTCATGTCTTTTTTAAAAGTCTACTGGCTGCATTTTAACTCAGAACGCCCTTCTAATCAAGATTTAATAGCATACAGAAGTTAAAATGCGTTTCTAGACCAAAATCCTGGGTGTTGGTCCATCATGATTCACATTATGAAGTAAAAATAGCACTGCATTTGAAGTGGTCTTCTGCTGGTGTTGATTTATTCCTTTGACTTTCTCAGCCGAAAGACATTTTGGCACATAACTATCCCAACCAATATCCTTAAACTTCAACAATGTCATGATACAGCTTTATGATGATGCTACAAGAATCAAACTAATGAAACCACCAAACCACAGCTGAAAGATGCCTTAAAGGGACAGTTCACCAAAAAATGTATATTCGGTCATCATTTTAATTTACATCACGACTTTCTGTCTGTGTGGAACACAAAATAACGGTTTATGTCAATAGAATAAAAGTCAATGGGTCCAAAACAACACTAAACCTAAACTCCATTGAAAAAAAACATTTATCTTTAAAACTCTCTATGTTACATAAAACATACAGTATTTTATTTTCCACAGAAGAAATAAAGTCATACAGGATGACATGTAAGCTACATGATTCATTTTTGAGTGAAATATTCCTTTAAGGCGTGTGTATTGTTCATGTGTGTTTTGTTGTTTTATGGAAGCCTCTATAACATGCTGTATTTTTACTGTATTTTTATGGTGTTGTTGGCAGACACTACATCTATACTTATTATCAAAGTGAGCAATTAACAGTGCATGCAACATGTATCCAATTGGCAAGCACAGTGTCTGATATGACCTCCTGATGCTCCCTCTGGAAAACCACATCCCACAAACTTATAACTGCTCAAAAATAGCCAGATCCTTCTTACTATAAAAACATAGACCCTTTAATGACCCCTTAAAGGGATAGTTCATGCAAAAATGTAAATTCTGTCATCTTTTACTCATCTTTTACTGACTTTACTCTGTGGAACATGATGTAAAAGAAGTTTTATACAATGAAAATCCAATGTTTTGAACCTCATTGACTTTCACTGTATAGGCAAAAACGTGAAAACATTCTTCAAAATATCCTTTGTGTTCTGCAAAACAAATAAAGTTCATACAGGTTTGGAACAATATGAAGGCGAGTAAATGATTTTGGGTAAACTATTCCTTTAAGGGAAACATGTACAATATTTTTAAAACATAAAAAATTTGGTAAAAAAAAAAAGTCTCCCTTTCCACTTACAACAAGATCCCATGTCAGTTAATACAAACACAGCATGCCAGACACCACAAGCCCAAAATGCACTGCGTTCAATCACAGAAGAAGGTGCGATGGCCGATAAAACAACCCCTCGAAGAAGTTCAGCGTCCAGCTCTTGAGACCCAGAGAAAAGTACCCAGCTTTCTGCCTGAGTTAGCTGGAGGGCACTCACCGTCATATCCTCGGCAGCGCCTGGATCTCGCAGCTGCATTGGATCCTCCATGAGGGAGCGAGTGTTTGTGTGTGGGAGGGTGTGTGCGAGAGTGTCACTCATCCTGAAGGGATCCTGGCTGTCCCACCACACCACCTGATTCTCCTACACTCTCGCGTTCGCACGCTTCTGTGCCCCCTTCTGGGGATGACAGCGAGCAATTCTTGCGTTTACAGGTCCAGGATATGATTAATTGATATCTCTCTTCGTAGTTTTGTCTCTTCTTTTCCACCGTCGGTCGTCACTCTTGCCGTTAGGGATCAGTTTCTCCACTGTTTAATCTCATCCACCTTCCTTCCATTCCTCCCTCCATCCTTCCTGACACTTCACAGCAAGCCAAGACTGCGTTCCTGGTTGGATGCTCTCTCTTCATTTTCCTCTGCTTCTCACTTGCTTTTTCTGTCCTTTCCTTCCCCCTTTTTCTCCTCTGTCTTTCTTTCCTGTGCACTTTCTATGATCTCCTTCCTCTTTCTGTCCTACATGCTCACTCGCTGACTGCTTATTTTGCCCAGATGCTCTAAGAATGTCATGCACTCCCAGTTTTTTTCCTTTCTCACTCCCCAAATCACCCATTCACTCCCTCATTCTATCAAAAACACTTATGCACAAACTGCAGAATTCAGCCCTCCTCCATCTCCCCCATTATGACAGTCCTCTCGCTCTTTCCACATACCTCTTAAACTCATGTGGAACCAATACAGCTGTGACCCGGTCACAATTAATAAAACTTCCCAAAATATTTGAACTCATAATGCCTTGTGATTGATATCTTCCAGCTATTAAGTTAGGCAGTTTTTCAAAGGGGGTCATCAGAGGTAAAGTGAACGCAGCCAAAAGATTTAAACTCCAAAAGTCCAAGTGGAGTTGCATTACTCAGCGAGGAAAATTGGCAAACTGTGGTCCGAAACGTCGTCTTCTGCGAGTGAGGCTTTACTTGAAGGTGGCTGCAGGTGAAATGCAACAAGTTGGTGCACGAGCCACACGATTTAACGCCTACGAAATTCCTGATTCTGCAGAATATCGTGTCTGGGGAAGCTTTTCTGCACCTTCACGCCACAACCAGCTGCTTCGTATAAATGATTCAGGTGCCTCACTGCCTGCAGGCAAATTGACTCAGACATACAGGTAGAGGCCAAATCACATTAAAGACAAATTACAGCTGGACTGTAGAGGAATGGAAGACTGTGGTCCAGCTCTATGTACAGCTGATCAAAAGCATCTGATATTGGTGAAATGCAGACAGCAAAATAATTATTTGGCCAAACACACACATTTAAAAAAAATACTTTGAACTGATTACAGCTTCATCAGCTTTGATCATGGTTATTGAATTCCAGCATGAATGCGATTCCAGACGGAACAACTTGAGCACAGCCAACAAATCTTATGTTTATAAGCAGTGTTGGGGAAGCTATGAAACTGTAGCTTGCCAAACAAAGCTAATCATAATTTAGAGAATTTGAAAGTAGTTTGTGCAAACAAATAGTAGCTAATTACATTAAAGTTACACAGTTTGTTTTTATAAATAATAAAAACATAACTATTTAAGAATATAATTTACAATTTAATCAGAGCCGTTTTTGAACAATGAACAAATATTCTCAGTACGTGACAGTAAACTTGAATACATTTATATTAAAAGTACAGTAAAGCCACCATAATTAACATAACTGAGTCAAAAACATTGGTACAGGTACTTGAATCAGTGAATCCTTTTTATGAATCTAACCTAACCGATTCACTAAAGAATGAATCACACTTTCCAGTTCCAAGTTTAAAGAACATATGAAAGAGAGAACTGCTTAGGATAGAGGACTGTTTGGAAACAATTCATTAGAACGAATCAGAATGTTAAACAACACTTTATATGAAAGAGAGGACCATGTATTAGAACACCATGTACATTGGCTTTAAGTTCTAATTTACTTTTAATTTGTACAATTTATTGAAAATTCTGCTAAATAAATAAATAAATAAATAATAATAGAAAATAATCCCAGAATGAAACAGTCCCAGAATGAAACTATATATATACACACACACACACACACCACACACACACACACACACACACACACACACACACACACACACACACACACACACACACACACACACACACACACACACACACATGCATTTCACTATGTAAATAAATAAAAGCCTATGTATTACAACTTGTGTAAGGGGTCTTTTGTAATGGTCAGTATTCCATTGGGCGATAGCCTAAACCCTAAACACTGCAGTGTGCTTTCAGCAGTGTCCTAGAGAGAGAGGTCAGCCTGTCCTTCCTGCCACTCCAACATCGCCCCCTACTGGGCATCAGGAGAATTTCGCAGTCAGACACCCGGTCACTCTCACATTGAGCTTTTAACTGTTGTAATGAATAGCCTGCTGCAATGCTAAAACTGCCTCAATCTAAAGATAACCCATCATTGTCTGAATATATAATAAATGACCAAAGTACAAGAGACAGTAGTTAAGCTCTTAGATGCTGACTCTTTCACAAGCTCATGCATATTTAAAAAATAAAGATCCCTTGGCTTTTAATGAAAAGAAAAAAAAAGGTGGCAGAATTGGACGGCAACAACATGTGATGTGGATTTATTGAGCTGGCATGGGTAGAGTGTTCTTTCCTTAGTGTCATGAGACTGTGCCAAGTGGCACGCCATCTTTCACACTGGCAACAAGTGCAGGCAAATATATGGAATTTAAGAGAGAGAATACATATGACGACACCTCGAAGATGGCTGGATCCCACAACCTTTCCTGTTCAATTCGCTGACCAGCATCCTCATTTACATAACAGAACGCAATCTGGGAAATGTGCGGAACAGACTGAGTAAAAGTGCTGAGAGAGTGAAATGAGCTGCTGCATGCTAATCAAAATGATTAGCTATAAGTCACAGTGACACGAGAGAACTCATACAGCATTACACTGTCTAACGGAAGGCAGTCGGAAAATTCAAATACACAAACAAGCCAGCTATCAAAAATAGACTGGTTTAATATTTAAGGTTATCTTTATGTAATCAGATGCAAATGCATTAATGCATTGTAACATTAATACACCAGATAAACCAAATCTTAACCCATGTAGTTGCCTTATATTACCCTGGACTTTCTCAGGCAAGTACACGGTACACGTACTGTAAAATAAAGTGCAACCGAAATCTTTAATACTTTTATGTAATTTGAAGATCTTGAAAGTTAAAATCATCATCTTCACTGTTTCCCGTTTGTTTTCCACAGATGAAAATAATAATCATAACACTGGTTTGGAATGACATGAAAATGAGCATGCTTTTAATATTGCTCCAGCAAAGCAGTATCACTTTTTCATTTATATGTGAAAATATAAAATCCATTTTCTTTGTTATATACTGTTCAGAAGTTTTGGGATTGGCAATGATTTTGAAAGAAGCTTCTTCTGCTTACCAAGGCTACATTGATTTGATTAAAAAAACCAGTAAAAAACAAAAATGTTGTAAAATAATATAATTTAAAATAACCATTTTCTATTTTAATATATTTTAAAATGTTATTTATTTCTGTAATGGCACACTCCAATCTTCAGTGTCACATGATCCTTTAGAAATCATTTTAATATGCCCATTTCATGCCCAGAAACATGTAATATTATCAATGTTAGTAAATAATAAGTTAGTTATTATCAATGTCATTTGTGCTTAAAATTTTTCTATATATATATATATATATACATATATATATATATATATATATATATATATATATATATATATATATATATATATATATACACACATTCAGTATTCTTTATTGAATAGAGCTGTTTTTGAATAAATATATATATAAATATATATAAATATATATATATATATATATATATATATATATATATATATATATATATATATATATATATATATATACACACACACACACGCACACATGTACACATACATGAATATGGCCTGGAATATGGCCATGATGTGTCTTCCCACATGGTTGTTTAAGAAATGAAAAGCTATACACTCCATTAATTAGGGTTAGAAGAACTGTTGCCAAACATATAACCCGCTAGACACATAATAATCACTGCAATAATGATTTAAGACTCTTTGGTATTTGCCTATTTAAATCCAAACAGCAACTTTTATTTTTTTTGGGCCGGACAGCTTGCAATAATGCAACACTGTCAATAGAGATGTTTCAGAGGCATATTCTCACCGCGTTGAAGTTGTGGAAAAGCCCAACGCTGTGTGGAGGATTTGTCTCCATTTGAAACTGTAGGAAGGGCTTCATATCCAGATGAGGCTGGATGACTGTGGGGGTCCGCAGAAATGTAGGGACACCCCCAGTTCGGTTGATGCTTCCTGCAGAGACAAGAAGAATGAAGTTAAATAAGCAAAACGCACAAATTCTTACTTTAAACTTTCCAAATGAGCTTAAAATCCTGTCATCAGGTTAAAATTGTAACACCAAGTCTGAATAAAGCTCCTTTTGCTCAAAATATGACTTTCTTTACATAAAGAGGTGAAGCACGGTGGCTCAGGGGTGGCTGTGCTGACACATTTTTTTGTCAGCACAAAAACTCATCAGAGAGATGTCAACCTTATGAAACAGCCCCCTCTTTTCTCTCTCTCTCTCTCTCTCTCTCTCTCTCTCTCTCTCTCTCTTCTCTCTCTCTCTCTCTCCTCTCTCTCTCTCTCTCTCTCTCTCTCCTCTCTCTCCTCTCTCCTCTCCTCTCTCTCTCATCTCTCCACATCACAGAGTCTCTGTTCCCTGTCAGCCTGTCTTCTCTTATCCTTTACAGCCCGCGCAACCTCTTGCATGAGACCGTGCGAGGACCCTCTCGTCAGAATTAAGCTTTAGCGAGCAGTTACTTTAAGCTGCTTAATTTCTGCTGCTGTATTTTCATCGCCTCGAGTTCCCTGCAGTCTTAAATCTGTTCCCTTCTATATCTCTCTCTCTCTCTCTCTCTCTCTCTCTCTCTCTCTCGCTGCCTGTCTCCTTCTTAATCTAGGATGATTTTTTTTGTTGCCCTTCTCCGCTTCTATTTCCAGATTGCTCGTCAAGCTTCTACTCTCTCCTGACTTCTCCTGCTCTTCCGAGCGCCGTTGAGATGGTTTCCTCACGTAGAAAACGTCATTAGGCTGTGCTGCAGTCGAGGCTGCTGTGGGCATACATGTCAGGATGAGCGGGAAGACAGAATGAAGGAGAAATGGAGAGAGCACTGGAGAGATATGCTGCCTCAGCCTGGCCACAGCTGTTCCTCCTGCTCTCCTGCTGGAGCCTCAGGCCTGGACGAGCCTTGGCATTGTTAACTCAAATTAGGCATGCAAGACTCCTCGCTGGCTGCACAGCACACAGGGAGATAAAGAGCGGGGGAGAGAAAGAGAAGAGCAAGAATAAGGAGGCAGACTGGTTGTAAGATTGCTGGTGAGAGAGAGAAAGTGCCAGTGGTAGCTTGTGGGCAATGCTGGTCCCTGATGCAGTGCTCAACAAAAGTCACATGACTCACACACTCTAAATACTCCCTTTTGCTGCAAACAGTTCTCTTCAAAAGTGCCGCAGTGTGCCTTAAAGGGATAGTTCACCTAAAAATTTAAATTCTGTGATTTACTCATCATCTGATGTTGTTATTTGTTCCATGGGACACAAAAAGAAGATCTTTTCTTTAAGTATATAGTTGACAGGGGCTTTCAAACTCCATAAAGGACATAAAAGCACAAAAAAAAGCACCATAAAATATCAAAATGTGATCCACACGACTATGCACTGTATTCCAAGTGTCCTGATGCCATGCAGACCGAAATGGAAGTCATTATTTACTAATATCCTTCAACTTTATCGAACAAACAATCACACTTTTGTTTCAAATTTATGACCAATATATACCACGGCTTAAAAGTTTAGGATACGTTTATTTTTATTTTTTTATAAAATAATAAAATATATTAATTCAGCATGATGCATTAAATTGATCAAAAGTGTCAGTAAAGACATTTATAATGCCACAAAAGATTTAAAGGAAATACTGTTCTTTTGAATTTTCAGTAATAATATTATTATATATTTATTAAATAATCCTGAAAAAAAATATTAAGCAACTCAACTGTTTTCAAATAAAAAATAAAAAAGTTATTTTAAATTTTAATAATATTTCACAGTATTTGTTTTTACTGTATTTTGATCAAATAAATAAATAAATAAATGTGATGCAAGCTTCAATGAAAAAATAATTTATTTAGTAAATTTTGGAGTTTGAAAACCATTTTCATGAATTGCAGTATATAACAACATAACTTTCATTTTTAAGTGAACTATATGTAACGTCCAATTCCCCCTTTAGCCATGAACAAGACAGAAGACTAAGCTCTCTAATGTGAACCGCCACTCTCGCTGGCACTGTTTACTTGTCACTGCATACAGTGCTGACATAATTCAGGACATGTGTGACTGATCCAACGAGAGAACACCCAAACCCATTTAGTCTGTTCACATGCCAGCTGAGAAGCGACGCAGATTTGTTGACAACCGAGAGAGAAACACAGAGGGGATCAGAACACGAGTGCACTCAAAGTGTGCGAGGGGACAGTTGTCCTTGCAGCAGAGTCAAAAGTGTGTGTCAAAACAACACGGCCAGCATGCATAAATCAGGTCCAGTCTGCTTCCTGCCCCTAGTGTATAATTACCTCATTAAATTAAAGAACACTTTCAGGGCCCAGCTCACACTGTAAATCACTCTGACGGGGTAAATGCATGCGAGTGTGTGTGTGTCATGCGTTTATGTAGGATAGAAAGGGGAATAAGATTTCATACTTACTGTTCAGATAACGTATGGCGCTAGAACGCGTCTTAAACCTGCACAATGACAACTAAGACCACTGGATTCAAACAAGCACGTTGATTGGACACTGCAACACTACCAGATCCTCTGCTGACAGACAAAGTGCCTTGATGATAATACCAGTGGACTTAACAGCCTCATCAAACCCATGTGGAGCATGAAGAGATGTTGTTCTGCCACTGTATCCGAGTCTGATTTTCCTAACAAGCTGCGGGAACCTGATCGGGCTGGAGCAGGGGGGGGTGGAGGACCGGGTTTTGGTTGTCGTTTAAAGCCAGTGGCATGCTAGGAATCATTCAACACACGCTGGGTCCATAATCACCCTGTTTAAAGATCCTGCGGCAAGGGGGCAGCCAGGGACCGAAGGACAAACGCGCACAGGGATAAGGGAGCTGGTGTGAAAGGAATCTTTGGGAAGAGGATTTGGGAGAGAATGATCCACAGGGCTGTGTGTGGATATGGGAGAAGTGGGGTAGAAAGAGTGGGGGAGGAGGGGTTTATAAATAGAGAGAAGGGCACAGGAAGATCAAAGGCGAGGGAAAGCGATTCAACAAACTCGAATAATTCTGAGCCTGTTTGGGCCTGATAAATGGAATCTCAGGCGTGCCTGTCGCTCTCTAATACTGAAGCTTGGCAATCCTATTTCTTACCACATGCGTTTGCCATTTTCAGAGGGCTGGAGTAATTGTGAGGAGCGCGGGGGGGAGATAAGGATGAAATGGTTTGGAGATAAGGAATAATCATGATGAGGTCAAGGCTGACAGACACGGAAGGAAAGGAGGGAAGATTTATGCGATGGTTGAAAAATAAAAGGATGTTAACGTTAAAACACGCTTAAAAGGCTCTGGGCTGTATCTCATTAGCTGGCTGGTCACCTACGAACGGTGAGGTCAGTAGTTTAATTGGTGGAAAACGGTGACTTGGTTTCTTCAGGTGCGGAGAGGAACCCACAGCGTTTCTGGCCTCAGGCTGCTCCCTTGGGCAACATTATTGCACATTTGAATACAGTACGCAGAGAGTACATATTGCTTTCTTTAAATTTTTGACACCCAAGAAGCAATATTATTTTGCACCCTTTCTAGCATGATGGAAAGAAAGTAAAAAATAAAATAACATGGATTATGTTTTATTTTATACATTTTACATTCAACTGTATTAGACATTTCCCATGTTTGTTGAAAAAATATATAATTATCATTAGTTTTTTTAAAACATGCCAATCTTGTCAGATAGGTTACAAACCCAAATTAAGAGAATAATAATACAAATAATTATCATTAACATAATAATATTCATTTTAATTTAATTTGGTAAAAAAAAGCATATTGACAATAATAATAATAATAATAATAATTATAAATATGCCAAATTGGTCAAAGAGTTGCAAATTTAACCCAGATTAAGCTAACAACAACAATTATATTATTATTATTATTATTATATATTTTAAATTAATTATAATCTAGTTATTTTGCATCCTATTTCTGAACAGTGCCATATACTTAATTTTTCCTTCTCTTCACTAGCTGGGATTCCATCTAAACGTGAAGCAAATCTTTTAAAAGTTTGCAACAAAAAACATGAATTAGGTGCATTTCCATCAAGTATTTTGAGCAGATGACAGTGGTATAGTAACCTAACCAACAGTAAATAAAACACTATCAGCGGAAACAGACGATTAGTCATGTGGGTTTAATATTCTCTCGACAGAAATTATTCAGGAAATGCATTTCCATTCCCCATTACTCATATTAACCTTTTCGCACAAGTCAAAAACTACCTTGGAGAACTGATTTTTTTTTCTTGTAATTTACAACTGTAGACAGTTGAAGACAAACCTTGACCTTACTATCGTACGTTTTACTATCGTAAAAATGTTTTTGCAAATTAAGGGATTTTTTTTATTTGACGTTTCCATAACTCGTTTCTGCTGCAATACTTCAAAATGCATAAAAACAAGGTGATTGAAATAGCTAGACTCTTCCCTTCTAAATCCAGGTAAAAGGGGCGGCAGTGGTTCATGTAGGTTGTCTACAAACCGAAAGGTTGGTGGTTCAATCCCCGGTTCCACCTGACCAAGTGTTGAGGTGTCCATGAGCAAGACACATAACCCCAGCTGCTCCCGACGAGCTGGATGGCGCCTTGTATGGCTGACACCGCCGTCGGTGTATGAATGTGTGAATGAATGGGTGAATGAGAGGCAGATATGTAAAGCGCTTTGGTGGCCATTGGGTCTGTGAAAGCGCTATATGAATGCAGTCCATTTACCATTTACCATAAAACAAGTGGAACATGAGTGAAGGAGGGATGCAAAGAATGCAACAGCAAGAAATGAGAGAAAGGGTAAAAGAAAGGCATGAAAGGATGGCTGGCTTTGGATGAACACAGATGTCCCCCGGCAAGCAGCAGTGGTCCTGAACAAATTGGAGTGAGTGAGTGAGTGAGTGAGTGAGTGAGTGAGTGAGTGAGTGAGTGAGTGAGTGAGTGAGTGAGTGAGTGAGTGAGTGAGTGAGTGAGTGAGAAAAAGTAAGCAAGCAAATGGAGGAGTGAAAACTATGGTCCCTAAGAGCCCCTCGTTGAGCACCTGTCGTGCAGATGATCCAGAAAGAGTTAGATTGGACCAAATTCAGATTAATTTGATGAGAGATGCAGATAGATGTTTAGTCCCCTATGAATCCACTTCTCTCTCTCAACCGTATCATGGCCATCCTGATGAGCTTTAAATTAGCGTCATTCAGTACTGACTAGAAACTAACTAAAAGTAGACCTCAGGTTTCAAACCCATCATACGATCTTGAAGGCAAAAAAATCCTCAAAGTGACTATTGTATGTAAACCTTCCTAATAGAAGAAAATCATGAATAACGTCTCCTTCAAGGTCACAAAAACAGCATTTGGAATCAATTATTCAAATACAATTCCATTAGTTTCCACTGGTGGCACAGAAATTGCTCCACCAAAAAAAAAAAACATTAAATAGTTGACATGTTTATTATTATTTTTATGTGTAAACATCATAAAAAGTCACAGGCTATAAAAAGGCCCAGATCTGCACTGCATAATCCAGAACTGAACGTTCTGTGTAATTATTGCTTGTATTACAGCAGACAGGTGCCATCTCCTTCAACCATCAAAGCTGTAAGAAGGAACAGTTGGAGTATATTAGAGGAGGTACTCAGCATGGGACAAAAACTGTTTGTACGTCTTCATTATTTTTGCTTTTGAAACTCAGACGATTTAATTAAAGCATGCCGCGACAGAACGGCACAGTGTGTTTGAAATTCATAATTATGTGTCTCAACAGCTTTTTAGACACATTTTTGTGTTACATTTACATTTGTTTACCACATTTGCAGAGAATAAAGTAGGCTAGGTAAGTGCAGTAATATTGCCAGTGATCGTTTTGTCGTGCACTGCTGACGTCTGTGAATTTTCGTGCTGAGGAGAGATTTAATTTTCTGAAATCTAAGATGGCCAGACAAGACTGTCTGGTGATAAGGTCAAGGTTTGTCTTCAACTGTCTACAGTTGTAAATTACAAGGAAAACAAATCAGTTCTCCAACAAAAATTAATCAGAACTGATCAGAAGAAAAAAATAATCACAAACTCTCTGCGGAAAATGTATTTATTTCTTTCCACTCATCTGTATGCTGACAGACCCGTCCAGTCGGGGACTTGCGCCTATGTCCGCCCTGTCCTCAGCTGTGACCAAGGCAGCAGAAATGGCTCATTCATTTAACCAATTTAGGTCCAATTACTGTGACGGCAGCATAGCGCTGCTCGCTATTCCAGTCCTGTCTCAGAACGGCAGGGAAAGACAGCCTGTCCCTCATCTAACCGCCAACGCAATCCACCATGAAAACCAACCTCAGAACAAAAGACACAAACACAATCTTATAAAGCTAAATCAATTTAACACTGACAGATTACTGCACTGAAAAAACAAAATTAGAGTAGGAATTTTGCTGAATTTCACAAATAGAAGAAATAAGCAACACATTGAATTAAACATGAAATTTTGAAGTAGCATGAAAGGGTAAAACATGCTCCAACCTTTGTTTTATTTACAACTTCGAAAGATCATTTCTTACAGTGTGCTTTTAAATAAGTGGCAACAGCAATATGGTAAAAGACACAATATGCATCTGCTATGTGGTATGATGCTTCAAATTACTGTCATCTTGCTTTCGGAGGCGGATGCCTGGTGTTTGGGAACGCAATCGTGCGAGACATTTCTGGGAGGTCATTTATGATGACATCAATTTGATGTCAGGCTTTGGCTCAGGCATTTCAGAATGACCAAACCAACATTTGAGATGCTGTGCAAATAAATTGGTCCGCTGGTTAGTCCAGTTATTCAATCACATCCTCTTGAGGCAAAGTCACGCGAGATATTGTTGCGCTTTGAGGGATTTATTCGGTAAATGTGTTTCCATCTTTTTTCAGATAAAAATATTATTCACCTCAATTAAAGCTGCAGTAGGGAGTTTTGAGAAAACGTTGACTTAGCCTGAAAATTTTAACAAGCACAACTTACAGGTCCCACCCCCTTGTTCTCTGCTGCGCTACAGCCCTCCCTCCACAGCTCGTCCTCCACAGCGGAGCCGGCCGTGAACGCACAGGCTAGTAAACAGGGCCACTGATGACGGCGGATAAACAGTTATATATCGCACATTCACTAATAGGGACTAAACGTCAACAATATGCTTTACATTGACTATGGCCTGCCCATACTTTGACTACAAACCTAGTCCTCAAATCATTATGTATTTTGCAATACATGTAACTTTATAATGTTGCACTCTTTCTATAAGTTATAAATAGCTAACGTTAGTAAGATAACCTTAATATAACGATAACCATTCTAGTGATATATAATGCTAGATAAGGTGTGCTACATTATTTCAGCAACATGACAAGCCAGTGAATTAGCAGGTTTCTATTGTTGCTGAGCAGAGTGTGTGACATTTTATCTAGATGTTATGAGGCTAGAGTTTTGAAACCGAGTCAATGGGCTCTGTCTAATTCTTTCTTTTTCGCTTGTTTATCATCATCTGCCTTTTTCCGTTTACCTCTTTGTATTATGAGCAGGTGTCACTCGAGAATTGGCAGTTTAGGTTGGAAATCTTGAGTTTGAACGACGGTACGCGCTCGCGCTGTGCAAGAGAGGGGTGTGATCAGCGCGTACACGAGCGTGATTGACACTGCTAAGACATTCCTCCTGGCTCTGATTGGGAGCGTTGTATTTCTGCAAATGGCAATAGGACCACTGGGAGGAGCCAGAGGAGCTTGATTTTTACACAGATTATCTGTCTCGTATTCTACTGTCAGGACATAATGATAGTTTTAACAAATATGTAAAAATTCATATCATATTTTTTACAAAAGTTACATACAGCGGCTTTAAAGAGTAACTAAACACTAAACCAACTTTTTTTAGTTAATGATCTGTCAGACTGGGGCTTTATTAGTACTGTTCATTGATTCAAGTAACTTTTTTGACATTTGTGTATAAAGTGTTTTAATTCTACAATATATGGTATAAAAACGTCTGAGTGCTGCCCTCTTCAGGTTGAACAGTGGCTACTGCAGTTGAATTTTCCTATTGGATCTTTGTAAGTGGTGAGAGCTGATGTAAGCAGGTTCCAGCTAACCACACTCTTGGTACGAGCTACCACGCCCTTGGCAGTGTAAAAACCATCTTGTTTAGTCAAAACCACTGTAGTGAGTCAGGAGTTGGAATTGCCAGTATTGAAAACGATCAGGATAGATAGAGTATTTAACTGCCCTCAGTTCATCCCCTCCATCTCCGCTAGGCTCCGCCCACTTTTCCAGCATTTTCAAATATTGCCAGTGGGTGGAGCCAGGCTCTGACCAGGGGTTTAGTTACCCTTTAAGTGCACAAGTTTTTTATGTGCATTTTTAGAATATATGCACTTCTTAGCTTTTCCATCCAGCGTTATTTATGCAATATCCCAAAATTCACATACAATAAATTAAAAAGCTTTCTGCCAGTTGCTTGGTTTCTATTGTCTGTGTTGACTATTTCAACAAAAGTTGCTTATTCAGTCAGATTTTAAAGCTGTTCAGTTTTGAAACATTTTATACGCCCTTAATCCAGTGAGCGTCTGGGTTACCAGCCGCCTCTCTAACCCACTGGTTTGATTTCTTCACTCAGACTGAGCACATGAAAGTGGCTCGAGGTCTATGGAGAGAGCTACTCATTAAGATTCTCATTTAATTAGAATGAACACACTTCTCGACACTTCTGTACTTCGCCTGGCTTCCTACAGCCTAGACTCTAGTGCGTCAACAAATATGGAGAAGAAACGTGTGCATAAAGCTCAGCTTACCAAAACCTGACTACTGCAGTTTTAGAGACCAGTGTCTGAAGTATAAGAAATGAATGGGAGCCAATGATATTGTTATGTCTGGAATGGAATATTAACATACTGCTTATAGTATATTGTGTAGAATATATAGTATATATAGTATACTGCCTACTATTTGCTTAAAATAGCATGTGAAACAGAATGCAGTGTAAAATGCTAAATGTTTTAATTATACAGTCCAATGTATAAATCATAAGCAAAGGAATGAGACAAGACTGCACAAGATAATTGGCTGTGTTCAGAATGGAATGCTAGTGTACTGTTTATTACATACTGTTAAGTACATATACTGTATTTTACCTACTATTTGTTAAAAATAGCACACTAAACTGTATATATTATTTTATATAAAATTCCTGTATCTAAAATTGCTTAAAGGGTTAGTTAATCTAAAAATGAAAATGATCCCATAATTTACTCACCCTCAAGCCATCCTATGTGTATTTGACTTTCTTCTTTTAGCCAAACACAATCGGAGTTATATTAAAAAATATCCTGGCTCTTCCAAGCTTTATAATGGGAGTGAATAGTAACTGAGATTTTGAAGACCAAAAAAGCGCATCCATCCAAAATAAAAGTAATCCATCACTGTAAAAAATGATTCCGCAATGTAATTTTTGTAAGTTGATACAACTTGTAGTTTCCAAATTTGTTAATTCAACTTAACATGTTAAGTTTCAACTGTCTTAACTAGTCTGTAAGTTGTCTTAACTAGAGTATGTGTTGGCTCAACTTAAAAACATATGCTGAACCATTATGGTATAAGTTCTCATTTTTTATCGCAAGATCACGTGAAGCGCAAAACAGGTCTCTTTCATCGGAAATGCTGGAGAGTTTATATATGGCTCAGAGGGGTTAATGCAGGCCTTCTGAAGCGAAGTGATGCGTTTTTGTGAGAAAAATATCAATATGTATAACTTTATAAACTAGAATGCACTAAACCTATCATTTTTAATTAATTATTAAATTAACAATAGATAATAGATTATTTTATCAATTAATAATTGATCAAAGTTGATAAAGTTATATTCAATATAACATCAATTTTTTCAAATGTATATTAATGCAAATTGTAGTTGATCATCTGGGGGGGTTATACACATGCATTGTTCAAAAGTGTGGAGTCGTGTTAAAAACAGTTGTGCTGCTTAGTAAAAAAAGAAAATCCTACTGACCCCAAACCTTTGAACGGCAATGTATGTACAGAAATTTCACATACTCTGCACAACATACAGTGCATCCTGCGTACCACAGAAATATGAGCAGTATGGCATTCCAAACACAGCCTACTGTCTCAGCCCTTGAAATGACCCATGTTAAAAGCAGAGCTGATTCAAGCAGAACATATCTGCTGTCACTAGAATCGCCAGGCTGCGTCACATGCTATATTTGGCCACAAGGAGGTGCTACTGTGACCTTGCTTGCTGACCCTTCCGCAGATATCAAACAGGATATAAATCCCTTTTATCCTTATTTCACAGCTCTTAATCAATTATCCTCCCCTTCTCTATCTTTAGGCCCTGCAGTATCAAGAGCTTCTGATGTTGAGTCGAAGTTTAGCAGCGAGATAAAAACTTCTTCCCAACCTCATCACTAACTGCATGCGCTCAGCACTTTGAAGCCTCGGATCCTGACCACCATGCCTTGCTATATGAGCCATCATGTCTGCGGTACGTGTGTGTGCGTGCTTACACGCGAACAAAGAGATGATTGACTGTGATAAGCCTCCAAGACGCTACAACTGGAGGCTGGTATGAGCCCCAGCATGTCTGACATTAATCTCACACATCATACCTACTCAAACATACATAAACACACATTCACGGCAGCTCACTTCCACTACACGGTGCTCTATCCTGACTGAACGCTAAGAGAGACAGAGGAAAGGTTAAGGGAGAAAAGTGTGAAGCAGCTAAATTTGTTTTCTTGTGAGACAGTAAAAGAGAAGAAAACAGATAAAGAATGTGAGTACTGTCAGACCTGTGATTTAAAATGTCACCACAAAGTATACGCCTGTGGGCGCTACATCATCATTATGGCCCAAATGATATTTACGGGTGCTATAATTTCTGTATTTTACGTTGATTTACTCCAACCTGAATTATATATTGGGTTACAGTGTGCGCACATATTTAGGAGGTCACTATATCGGTTCAAATCCAGCCACAGACTCTAAATTAGATTAAATCAAAGCGGGTGTTAAATGAGCTTGTGTTGAACAGGGAGCATCTGATTCAAGCACTTCTGTAAATGGACACAGACAATGTGCAAACCAAGCAGTGTATTCCCCCTCACCTTTCAAAAAGAAGTTTGCATGTTCGGACATCGCGGAAAAACACTATCCGTATCTTAACGAAGGTTCTTCAAAAACTACTACTTGTCCTATTTTTTGTAGCTTCAAAAGCTAGATTTAAGTAGCTGATCAGTTTAAAAAACTGGTACAGTAGCTTTACTAATGGTCTACAAACGGCATGCTACCAATAAAGAGTAGCTACATTTAGGCTAGTATCTTTTTAAATAAAGTATCAGTATCAGATCATACTAACATGCGAAACATACTAATTTATATAATGATATACTACCATTTAAAATTCACTGTTAAAAAGTTTAAAGCATTAAATGCATTAGATTGATCAATAAATGCTGTACTTTTTAGATATATTAGAATAATTTCTGAAGGATCATGTGACATGATGATGCTGAAAATTCAGCTTTGCCATCGCAGGGATAAATTACATTTTAAAATATATTAAAATTGAAAATATTTGTTTTAAATTGTAATAATATTTCACTATATTACTGTTCTTACTGTATTTTTGATCATATAAACGCAGCCTTAGTGAGCAAAAGAGACTTCTTTCAAAACAGTTTTACTACATATTTATACCAAAAAAGAAGACACAAAATGCCAACAGAACTGCAGTGACTCAAATGAATCAATTGTTGTTGTTTTTAAATAGTGTAGGTTATAGTCTACATGAACTATTCAAATGAACTAATTTACTAAGCTTCACAACACTACATATGAATATTATGAAGAAAAGAAAGACATTCTAGGAAAGCGTGCTCGATTATTGCCTCATAAATCAAGACAAATCTGTGTGCGCAAAACAATGTGACAAAACAGAGATTACATCACACTGCTATTCGAAAAAGGAGCTTGTATGAAGCTACACTATTTTGAAAAGATCCAAGCTACTGTTAAAATTTAGTTATGTTATGAACATCACTATTTTTGTTCTTTAACACTGTGCTGTCTCATACAGTAACTATCAATTTTCTTCAGTACTCGCACACAAACAAACAAGATACAGCCACACACACACAGCCTATTTTCAGTCAGGAAGGTTTCCAATGGCTAAATAAGGGTGAAGTAATGACAGACAACACGTGTGTAATGACACCCCAGTGAGATCATAGACGGCTAAAGACGAAAAGCCCCAGAATGGACGGTGCTTTGATCTTATAAGCAGATGAATCAAGCCTGCGAGGCTTTAATTTCCCGTCTGTCTATCATGGAAAAGTGCTGAGTCTGTCTGTAGAGCCGCCAGATGCAGTCATGCTGAAAGTAACTTTGCTCTGCTCTGAAACTGATTAAAGGTGCAGAGAAAAGTTCACAGGTATACTTTCTGTCTTCATCTCCCCCTGTGTTGTATACCTCCCCCTCACAGCACAGGGCTCCGTGCACGTGTTCCAGTCTCCGAAGCAGATTCACACCGTAATCCTTTGATAAATCTGGCCTTGGCTTCGCTGTGGGGCCCAAGGGTGGTTCCTCCCATAAAGCAGGAATCACTGAGAGGCAGGATGACTCGTGGGAGATATGCTCTATACACTCAAGACACGCTTACTCATCAAGTCCAAACAGGAACCGCTTGAAGCTGGCTAGAATATTGGCCATCAACCATCTTCAAGCAAAACTAAGATTGCTCAGAAGAAAGAGTGAAAATTAACAAAACCCAGATAATTATTTGCAAATGGCACATTTACTTATTATTAAAAAATATTAAAAATAAAAACTATGTTTTTTTATGTATTAAAAAATAATTAGTATAAATGTATAATTTTATAGTTAATATAAGAATAACATCAGTACAATAAATTAACAGCTCTAAATAAACAGCAAACTTTTTTTCATAAAAATGGAACTAAAAAAAATCGAGATTATATATAAAATGTTTTAAAATATTCTACAATAATAATAAATATAAAACGAACAACTGACAGTTTAAATAAAATAGAAATTTGCAGAATTACACAAAAATTGCAAACATTTATTGTATTTAAAATATTAAGAAATTATATTTAAATATTTTAAATATGAAACATAGTTATAATATATTTAAAAATATTCTAAATTAACAATAACACTGACAGTTCTAATTTTAAAATTAGCCTAACACAGTAAATACATCTGACTCATGATGATTCACCAAATGCATTCATAGTGGCCATTGTGGCGTATTATTACGTATTACTGTGGTAACTCATCTGGTCTGTTAAGAGATGTTTTCATTAAAGGAATGATTGCTTAGCTTAACAGAGAAAAACAAATAGATGCATTGAGGTCAGCGCTTACAAACGAAACCCGCTTATTACTACATGAGAACGAACAGCCGAACAGACAGAAGCACCGAAAGACCAGCCAAACAAGATCCACTCATAAGAAAAGATCACATACAATGCACTCAATTGCATTCCTCTTATAAAGCGCTGTGGAACTGAAAGATATCCTATAAGGATTTAAATTAGCATTCATTAATCTCTCAATCCATTACTCTACATCTCCACCTTTTATCCCCCATTTATTCTTCCTTGAGTTTCTCTCATTTTCTTCTTATTGTTATAAATCGCCCATATTTGGCTGAGGGCCAGCTTGACTGGTAAGATGATCCATTCTTATCCATCTGTAATCTATGAGAATGTTCCTGGCCATAGGGCAAAGCAGAGTCTTTAATGGATGGTAAGATGGCGTGAAGTCCTCAGGGTGAATGTGAAAAGGGGATGTATTTATGAAAGAGAGCCAACGATCTAATGCGTCTTTTATCCATATCCTCATTGGTAATTAAAGAAAAGACTATATACCGACATGCTGCCCTGTTACTTCTGAGTTCAACCATTTGATCCTTAATCAGTCTCAAGCGTCTTTGCCCTGACCCTCTGAATAATGCGGTTCTCTTTAAACTGGCCCTGTGCCCTGAAAGTGCAATAGCCGTCTTACTTGTATCCCCCACTACAAAAGCACTGCAGCTTTGACCCGAATGCTGTGGAACGTGGCCACTCCCTTGTTTTATTCCTTTTCTTCACCTGCTTGCACTTTCCCTGCAGCAGTTTCCCATCTATCCTCTCTCAATACATCTATATCCTTCCTCAACCCCCCCTCCCCTATTAAAATTCTGCGGTGCACGCCCAGGTAAAACAATGGCCGTCCTGTCTATCTTACCCGCGTTCTCAAAGCCTCCTGCCCTCAGGTATGAAATTCTATCACTCAGCACAAATGGCTGGATTAGGCCAAATTCATCTACGGGGGAGTGGAGAAAGAGGGCTGGGAGATTCCTGCACAGATAACTGGGAGGAACGTGGGTAAGATGATCCACCGCTGGCCATTTTATTAGTAGTTCCTGGAGGCCTCCACATAAGCCACTGTTTCTTTAAAAAGAAAAACTGCTCGGTAAGTCACAGGACATGAATAATGGAGGAGGGCTTGAACAGCAAAGGAAGGTTCATATCAGTGGAGTGGTTTTGTGTTTTTAGTGGCATGATAAACGAGTGTATCTTCCGCTCCATCCATGTACCATTAACGCCAACAGTCCAATCTCTTTAAGTGCTCTTAGCTCTTTGAACGTGACGTTATTGGTGTATGTTCACAGGAGTCTGACTGTCCTGACTGCTAGGTGGTTATTTACTGTTCCAAGTCAAAGGGATCCTTCATTTCTTAATCACACACTGAGCAAATGTTCATCACTGAGAAAAATCCTTTCAGCATCATTACTCCAGTCTTCAGTGCAACACGATCCTTCAGAAATCATTCTAATATGCTGATTTGGTTCTGAAGAGACATTATTTTTTGACGTTTTTTTTGTAGAAACTGAGATACATCTTTTTTTTAAGAATCTTTGATGAATAGAAGGTTCAAATGAATAGCATTTAAATCTTGTGTTACATTTTATATGTCTTTACTGTCATCTTTAATAAATTTAATGCATCATTGCATAATATTAGATTAGTATAAATTTGTCCAAAAACTTTACTGACTCCAAACTTTAGTGTATAGTTGGGGGTTCACACAAAAAAAAATTTCTGAAGATTATCCTTTCAATATATTGAATTTAAATGGGAACTGGGGCTGCAAACTTCAATGATCATAAAGCACCATAAAGTGGTTATACATTCTTCTAAAGACAAACAATAGCTTTGTGTAAAAAACAGACCAAGTTATTTGCTAAAAATCTCACAAGAGTTCATGAGAAAACTATGATATCCGATTCGTACAAATCGTTTATTCAAGCATTTTTAATGTATTGGTTGATCTGGTTCGACCTAAATGACTCATTCATAAATCTGACTGATCAGGTTGTTGAGTTCAACTCACAACCAAAGCATTTAATTGCTCACTAACGGGGAAGATTATTCAGCACATGGACTCTTTTTATGATATTTTTTATGGTTCTTTTGGGTCATTTTTGAAGCTTGAATGCTCCAAAAGAGTGACCAGGTACTTTATATTATTCAGAATTTCTCCTTTTGTGATCCATACAGGTTGTAACAACATGAAGGCGAATACATTTTTTCATATTTTTGGAAAACGAATCCTTTAAAACTGAGAGAAGCAGACACTGAGAAATAGAGAGGAGAGAGTGAAAGTGGAAAAAAAACAAGCAGGGAACTGGGTTAGTCTGAAAACATATTCTCTTTGAATGTAAAGGTCCCAAAGGCGGCGTGTGAAAGAAAAGACAGAGGAAGACAGAGAGGGGAATCCTGACCTGCTTCTGTGAATCTCACTTCCACACCACTCTCCCTGAATACTGTCACCTAACTGACTGCGGAATAGTTCGATTCTCTGAAGGAAGAACATTTATTTAACATTTATCTGGCACTGAACATAATCAGCTATTAATAAGTCATCCTTAGGCTACTTGTCAAGATGTAGAAAATACATCCACAGCTGCAGGAGGGTCTAATCCCCATTTAACCTTGAGTATGTACTACATGTATGGTTTCTCATTTCTCCTTCTTTCACAATCCACACATATAGTTCCCGTTTGTTTCCCCCTCTCCTCTTTACAATTGTTTCCTTCTCTCCTTGTTCTTGTTTCCTCCTCATCTTTCATTTTATCTCCTTTTTACAGCTTTGTTTCCTCTTTCCTCTCCTTTTTACAGTTTTGTTTCCTCATTTTCTCCTTTTTACAGTTTTATTTCCTCCTCTCCACGGTTTTGTTTCCTCCTCTCCTCTTTACAGTTTTGTTTCCTCATTTCTTATTTTTTACAGTTTCGTTGTTTCCTGATCTCCTTTTTACAGTTTTGTTTCCTAGTCTCCTTTTTACAGTTGTTTCCTCATCTGCTTTTTACAGTTTTATTTAATCATCTCTCCTTTTTAGTTTTGTTTCCTCCTTTCCTCTACTTTTTCATTTTTTCCTCCTCTCCTCTTCCTCTAGCTGTCTCCTTCTCTCCTCTCTTTTTTAAACAATTTTGTTTCCTTCTTTCTTGTCCTTTTTTCTGTTTGGCTCTTCTCTCCTACTGTTTTTCCTTTCTTTCTCTCCTTTTCGGTCTTGTTTTCACTCATCTCCTCAATACATTTTTCCTCCGCTCCTTTCACTGTATTGTTTTCTCTCCCACCCCCTTCTTTTCCACAGATATTATCACTCATCTTCTCTCCTCTTTTTTGCCATTTTGTTTCCTCCTCTCTTCCTTTTCACTGTTTTGTGTCCTCTTCTCCTCTCCTCCACTATCTTGTTTCCTCCTTGCAACCCTGCACTACCGCTTTTGCAGAAAAAGGAGAAAATCAGAAGGAAAGGTAAGCGAGGCAGAGAGCTCCGCGGTGGTGTAAAAGTGTAAGTTTGCTGATGCTGCTTCTTTCATTGTTATTATGCTGCATTTTTTAATGAGTCAACTGCCCCCTCTCTGCCACACAAAGGCCTGATTGAATGTGGCATCCCATTATCATGTAAAAGAGCCCAGCTTCATCTTTGAGTTGTTGACTGACAGCTGATATCATCTGAGTAATTGCACTAGAGACACACACTCACTCACAGTTTGGAGGAGCTCACAGAGGAAGCAGGGGATAAGAGATTTGGAATTTTCTGGAGCTGGTGTGAGTGAATATGGAGGGGGCGGTGTATCTTCTTTTTTTTTAATCGTCTCCACCAGGAAGAGTCTTCTGGGATGAGAGCTGTGTTTTGTGCACTGTTACACTGTGTTTTAGACTATTACACAACACTGCGCAAGAATCCTCTGCACACACACTCTCAGGTGGGCGGTGGAACAGAAAGGCTAAGCGGACAGCAGAAAGGTTATACATGTGGTGTGAGCCAGGAGAGGAGGAATCTGCAAAACTGCAGACACTGAACCCAACAGAGCGCAACGTACAAGTGTTCATGAAGCCTCTTGAAAGTTTGAGGAGCTTGAAGCTTGACCAGCTTTAAAGTTCAACAACAGTCAAGCAAAACTTTTGAAAAAGAAACAAAAACAAAAAAAAGTATCAAAATATACTAAGTAAAAAAAAGTTATTTTAGGGAAAGCCAATATTATTCTTTTTGGTCCCACTTTATATTAAGTGGCTTTAAGTACTATGTACTTACATTGAAGTTACTACTTTGATACAATGGACTTATTATGTACATACATGTTTTTACATTGTACTTATATTTTGAAAATACCTGCATGTAATTACAACTGTAATTAATTGATGTAATTACATTTGTAATTACACAGTTGATCCTTCCCTTACACCTTAACCCAGCCTTAAATCGACCCATACCACCACACCTGTCCCTAACCTTACCAGTCTCACATCTCAATAGCAGCAAAAGTGTTTTACAATACAACCTGAACACAATAAGTACATTGTACTTATTTTTCTATGTAAGTACATAGTACTTAAAGCCACTTAATATAAAGTGGGACCCTATTTTTTTTTAAAAACATTACTGTATATAAATTAGATATGAAAAATTAGAAATGATAACTATTAATACACTAATGCTAAATATTTTGATGTCGGCAAGATTTTTTTATGTTTTTTTAATAAATCTCCTGCTCACCAAGGCTGCATTAATGTGATAAAAAAATACAGTATAAAACAGTAATATTGTAAAATAATTGTAAAATTGCTTTTTATTTGAATTTATTTTAAAATCTAATTTCGAATCGTTCTGACCCCAGTATACATGATTCTTTATTTTTAATTTTCCCTACAAAAACATCTCGATCAAAGGATATTAAAGAGTCACAGCAAAACTAGAAACCACAATAATCCAACATTTAATTACGAACTGAAGCTTTTGACTAAATACTGAATTCTAAACATTTTTTAATATATAACTAAAAGAACAAATGCTGCACATCTGTCTGTACAGGAACGGAATTAATCAGTGAATCGTTCATTTAAATTAACCACATTAAACCAAGTCACTTAAATAAGCATACTTGCAAATGTTTCAAAATGTACACAAACAAGTGTGTTTGATTACATCAGTTTGCTCAGTTGTAAAAGACATTACATAAAAATGTTGAGTTCTATAATGCTATAGCAATAACTACTTGCTGAAAAAATAAGTTACTGGGAAAAGCTGAATTAGAATACACTACACACACACACACGGGTTGGTGCATCACCTCTGCAGTATAGTTCATAGCATGCTTTTCTATCTAGAAAGATTCTCCCCTCTTTACTGTTTTCTTTCAAGCTCTTTTACTTCCTCCTTCCTGCAGCATCACTGAACACTCCTCCTCTCTCTTTCTCTTTCTCTCTGCAGTAAATGATGATTGAGCAAACAGCACGCTAGAGGAAGGCTGCAGAAAAGATGGTTATCTGGCCTTCACGTGCCACGCATCCTAAACCAACCCTCTCTCCTCTTTTCAGTGTTTTTCTTATCTCTTTCCTTTATTACCCCCTCCCTTTTTCCTTGATTTTCCTTCCGTGGCTTTGGCGATTAACTGGCAGACAGTGTCAGCGTGCAGCATGTGACACAGTGTATACTTTAACCCCAATCTCCAGCTTACCCAGGAGAGACGGAGGAGAGGATGAGAGATGGAGAAAGAGAGGGAGCCACACAAAAAAAAAATCCAATGATGGGCTGCCCCTGAGGGTCCATGTGCACCTGTAGGTTTTTTTTTTCAACGCTCATGTGAATTTTATGTTTCTCCTCATAGCCCAAGACCTGCGTTGAAGGCAGGGAGAGGAGAAGCAAAAGGGAAACACTGAATGAAAGAAAGACAGCAGTGTTTCTTCAATCCTACTCCGCCACGAAAGACATATGGCATATGAGCTGTCATTTCACTACTGCTGTAAGCATCTTAAAGGGAACTATGGACTGAAAGTCGCCTTATGTCTCATATGTCATCTGGTGTTGTTGCTTGAGGAGTTTAATGGAGTCTCTGTTTCAATGAGGGGAAAAGCTGTTTACAGATGAAAGGTTTTGCATAGTTCATCAGGCATTAAGATGATTCGTTTAGATAAGCCTGCAACTCCGTACGGAGACTCCAGTCCCTTCCATTCGCCGCCTCGGATGCATAATTCATGTTGCTTTGGTCACAATTACTTTAAACTTTATTTATGTCCATATTTCTTCACTTCCTCTTATTCATTCAGTCACTACTATATTCCTTAAAGGAAGCTTAATGGGTGATTATTAAAGGGATAGTTTATCCAACCTGTATGACTTTCTTCTTCTGCAAAATAATTTTTTTGAATATAAATAAAAACAAATACATAGAAATAAAATAATAAAAATAAGTAAACACATTAAACCAAATAATTAAATATTGTCATAATTTACATAATTTACATTTAAAATGAAAATGAATGGGTTCCAAAACAACATGGACAAATAAATTAAGTCATATATGTTTAACTGACATGAGGGTGAGTAAATTATACTGAATTTTCATGTTGGGGTGAACTATCCCTTTAAGAACTCTTCTAACCATGTCAAATATACTGAGTAAAGACCATGTTTACCGTTTCTCCTCCTCTCTTTCTCTCTTCTGCCCACTCTTAGATAGCCATGAAATCAATGTGAATATTAGCCAGCTCTCCAAACTTACAGCAGTGAGTCTTTCAAACGCTCATATGCCAACGCATTCTCACCCCAAGGCGTCATCTAACTGACAATTTTGACCATGCTTCAATATTCGACGCTAAAGGTACCCTTTAGCGTCAGTTAGTTGACGCGATCCCAGGGCGTCATCTAACTGACGCTAAGGGTAACGCGTCAGTTAGATGACGCGGGTAGGTTTAGGTCTGGTTAGAAGGGCGTCACCTAACTGACGCTAAGGGTAACGCGTCAGTTAGATGACGCCCTGGGATCGCGTCAACTAGCTGACCGCTAGGGCTGGGCGATAAATCGATTTTATCGATTAACTCGAATGTGTAGTTTACGCGAGTTTACGCCGATTTTTTTGAATGAAAATCGGTTTTCTCTTTAACAACCGCCGACGCGCCCATATGGGCTCCCGTAGTTCCGACCGCGCTCAGCGCTTGCCATGATAGAGATACACAAACAACATGACAAATGAACAAAACCGCGGCAGCAGAAGCACACCCGCCGAAAACATTTACAAACTGAATCTGCAGGGCCGCCAACTCTCACGAGTTCACTGAGAGACACGCTCTCACACACACATCCATTTCCTCACGCAGAGAAACATCGCGAAGCAAAGAGGACACTGACACCGACATACAAGACAGAGCAGGTTACTGTTGATATGAAACAGATTCTCGGCACTCAGATTCTGTTAATTTTATTACGAAATTCAAACAATAAACACTGTTTTGGCGCTTGTAAATATGACGTGAAAGATCGCTGACAGATCTCAGTTCAAGCGGCACATGAACCGATCATCTGTTACTCTTCACTACTAACTTACCCAAATGTAGCTAATGAAATCAATCGATCAGTGTTTTTCAACCGCGGAAAGATGTCCATAAAACAGCTGGAGAACAACATGTGTCACGTAACGTTACATTTACCTCAGGATGCCTTTTAATGACCCATAGCACGCATGTTAGCTGGACTTAAAATAATTGCTATAGAGAGGAGTATTTGGCTAAATATGATAACTATATTACACATTTATTATATTTTACCTATATCATTAAAATATTATAACGTAGTTTGTTATTATAAAAAACGCATTGTTTAATTTGAGTTAGTTTTAACCTTTAATAATACCAGCTGACAGGGCTCTCTATGTTTACAGCATTAGGTGATTTATTTTTGGAGAACAATTAACATAACACATTAACATATCTACTGTACCTAATATTTATCCAAAGGAATTGATATTGAATCAATATCAGAATCAAAATCACATGAATTGAATTGAAATTGTGAAATTTGTGTTAAGCAATAATAAAAACAGTAGCATACCAGTCTTTATGCATGTAAACATTGTGTTTACATAGTTAATAAACTTGATAAAATGATGTTTAGTTACCAAATAATTTGACAATCACAATAAACTTCTTGTGATGCAAGTTTTTTTTTTCTTTACACATCCCCCCAATCCACCCATTTTATGTTATGTTACATTTACACTAGGCTATTTACAATGACAGGACCCTCTGGTCTTTTTGGGTTGTTGTTTCTGATTGCACTTTAATCCAGATAATATCCCAGAAGGGAATATCAAAACAAAATAAAGTAAAAACTTGTTTTGAACAATTTCTTTGTCATCTGAGGATTGATTTTAAGTAGGGAGAGAAAAAAATCGATTTAAATCGTAAATCGGATTTTTTGTCAAAAAATCGGGGATTTTTTTTTTAGGCCATATCGCCCAGCCCTAGCTGACGCTAAAGGGTACCTTTAGCGTCGAATATTGAAGCATGGTCAAACTGATTCCCAAGGCGTCAGTTAGATGACGCCTTGGGGTGAGAATGGGCTGCATATGCTTATCTAAACTCAAGAATGGATCTTAACGCTGGTCTTGATCTGGTGTGTGTTCCACCTGCACCATGAAGGGCACTGAGGGCAAAGTCAATTGTTGAGATCTCACGCCAGTGTGCCGCACAGCGCTGTCGATTCTATCACGTGACGCGGGCCATTAAATTGATCTGTATGTGTGATCAGCCTTGCGTGGAGCAGGCACAAAAGGCAACGGAGTCCATCAAGTCCCCGGTAATTCTCGCCCTAATGGCTTCCCACCACAAATGAAAAGATCAGTCCTCTCTTTTAAATGCCCATGTGTTTGTATTAAGCATTTAGATCTATCACTGTTACAGTTGCTTAGACATCGCCTCCATCCCAATCAATTGACCTGTCTAAAGGGCCAGTTTATCTGCTACAAATATCCTTGGAGTAATTCCCTTCTCAGTCTGGGAGGAACAAACAGGAGAAGTCAGAATTTCTGATTCAATGAATATTGATGTGTACCTCTGGCCACTGCTGACATATGTGGGCAACGGCTGCTGATCCAGAATAATGCCATGCTTCATCCATGGCGCAAACAACTAGGCACGGAAGCAGAAACAAAAAGGGGTGCTCTCTCGGCCACCCACTGTTGTCCTCCATTTATCCTGGTCTCGCACATTGTGAAAAAGGCTCAATGATTTTGAGTTTATTACTTTTTGTTAAAGATCTATTTACTTTATTGTTTATTTTTACAGGGACAATGCACAATTAAGAGTAATTGCACCAGAGTTAGCTAACACCTAATTTACATCTGCTGTCCCTGGGCAGGTAAACATATGATAATAACACACGATATTACATATACACTAACTAAAACATCAAAATACATGACAGTAAGATTTACAAAAACAGTATATAAAAACAAATAATTTACAATACAGTCATTTGTGGTTGCAGATCTGTTCTGATAGTAGCCAGTACTTAAGCTTGGTTTTAAAAATTGTGAAACTATCAATGCTTCAGATGTTTATGGGTAAACAATACCATATCCCCACTATAACCAAAAAAGCTTTTTGACCAAAGGCTGTTTTTCTATTCTGCGGTACCGAATCTCCCCTAGCAGATGCTCTAGTCCTACCGGCACTTTCGTTATGGGCCAGACATCCCTTAAGAGAAGGGGGAGCAAGATTATGGATAATTTTGTATATCAGGCATACATCAGTGTAAAATACTAAATTATTTTTAAAAAATCAAGATAGTACAATGATGATAGTCCCTTGGTTTTTTGTCTAGCACTTTCATAATTTGTTTATGAAGGGAGTACACAGGCTTAAGTGTAGTTGCACCTGCCCGTGACCAAGTTGTTATACATGACGACAAGTGAGGGAGAATCAAAGTATGTACAAAAACAGTTTTGCTTACATTAAGAGACAAACAAGACTTATTTAACCAATCCAAGACTTTCACTATATTGCAGATGACAGTTTGTTTGCAGCAAGCTCTTTAGTTCTTGCATGAGTAAAAAGCACAGTATATCATCTGCGTACATTATAACATTAACACCTGGGGCCTGTTTCAATAAGGAGGTTCAACCAACTCTGAGTTAAAACTTGAACTCTGAGTTGACTTACCCTGAAATGGGAAACTCTGATTTTTCGGTTACAGAACAGCTGAAATGAGTTGGTTCAATCAACTCTGAGTTGACTGACTCTGAGTTAAGCGCGTGCACCACAACTATAAAAAGCCATTATCAATGGAGCGCAGATATTACGAGTCACCATGGCAACAACGCCAGACAAAAAGAGGTGTTGGGTGTAATTAATTACCAACTAATCCAAATATTGTAATTTAAAGGGATAACTCTTAATTCTTCTGTAATTTAAAATAAAATGTGATGCAATTACATTAAATAGGCTACTGCATAGACTATAGACCAATTCAGTATAAAACAATAGTGGATTTAACATACATTTTTAAAAGGTATATTTTTTATGTAACCTTCTCCCTCTACACACTTTGATCAATTCAAGAATAATTCATGCAATTGTATATTGTTAATTTGTAAGCATTAAAATTGTAGTTTCTTGTCTCTCCTTGCATTGTTCAAGTGGTTGAGGTTGATATAGGATTTAGTAATTAGTAATATGTAGACCAATACTTTCTAGAGATAGTAATTATTACATTAATCTAATTACACTGTTGAAGATGTCATTTGTAGTTAGTAATTCATAACTATTTTAGAGTAACTTACCCAACTGTTATAATATCAGAGGTGAAACTGGAAGAATGTTATTCGTAGGCTACTATTACTTTGATAAAAATTTTACTTAAGTACAAGTAAAAGTAAGAGTTTCACAGTATGATAACAATCTCAGAAATTATTACGGTTTATGTTATTAAACAATTATTAAATATATAAACTGCATTATTAAATTACAGTTATTATTATCATCAGTTAAAATGACAGTTAAATAAATTAAACATTTGTTCAATAAAACATATCTAATAAACTAATTTCAATAATTGATTATGAATTAGATTAACAACTTATTTTTTTATCATTAATAACTTACTAATATAAAATAATCGAGTTCTATGAAATGTTTATTTCGATTTGTTTTTAATGATTTAATACAAATATATGATCAAAAACGGTGGTAATCAAATAAAAGTTTAGCAAACGTTTTAATCCTTTTATTTTTTGGCAAAATGCTCAAAACAGATTTAGTCAATTAAACCATGGACAAACAATATTTCGTTGGTGTTTAAACACCACTTCCTCTTTAAAAAAGGGGAGGAGACCGCAAGAAACTCTGGGTTTACTGAAGAAAACCTGCTCCCGACCAGGTTAGATTAGGGTGAACGTGATTTCACCAAGTACCACATGATCCAGGATCAACATCTTTGTTGATCCTGGATCAACTTTCCAATCAACCAATCAGATTTGAGGGACAAGTTTACAGTTTATGTCATGTTTAGGCTTAGAACCAGGATGAAGTACTTAAACATCAATGTTATTCACCTTTCATTACCCTCTGATTTTAGGGGACCGTTATGGGTAGGGTTAGGTTTAGGGGTAGGAAGTGGGTAAGAACTACATTTTGGGACAGGAATGTTGATCCAGGATCAACAACATATGTTGATCCAGGACCATGTCTGACTTGGCAAAATCACGGTGACCGTTAGATTAGATAGACCTTTAGATTATCTAACCTTATGATGAACTTTTACCTGACTTCCCCTTTGGGTCTAATATTATGACTAACTCTTACCTGACTTCCCCTTTTAGGCCTCCTAACATTCTAACATTTGTACTGTTAGAAACTAGTGAAAACTCTTGACTTTGGTTGTGTGAGTGTGAAAATAACAAATATTGGAAATGAAACTAGACATATGGCTAGCCTTGAAACCTTTTGGTTACCTAGTAACAAGAGGGCTTGTCTATGAAGAACCAATCAAATTGTGGGGAAATTATGTAATGTTATATATCATTTTGCCATAAGCCTACTCCTATTCTATAAAAACTGTTGTATTCGTGTTTACTGGTGGGATTCTCAATGGAATTTGTCTGAGAACCTCCGGCCTTGCTTCTTCAAGGGAGAGATTTTGTGAGAACTGCTTGGGAAGATCTCCCGGCCACGATTAAAGCATTTAGAGGACATTTGCTGAAGTCTGTCTGTATATTATTGTTGCAAGTTAGAAAGGGATCAAGTTAGTTCGTGGAACAAGTTATTTAGCGAAACACTCGAGACTTTACTACCAAGTGATGGTGTGGACCGAGTTAAGAACACTAGAGACGTTACTACCAAGTGATAGTGTTCGATAGAGGACGAGACGTTAGGTGGGGTTAGATTGTTGTCAACTCGCGCGTATAATATTTTCAGGTGTCGAGGACATTTCGAATAGTTCTTTCGAAACCCATATTGCATTGGTTTAAATTCACTTCACTTTTCATTTAAATGAGAAACTAATTGTTCACAAACTACCCTTTCTGCATTTTCCGATGCAATTCGAAGGATACTTATGGGTCTATAATTTGATGGAAGAGTCCCATCACCTGCTTTAAAAATAGGTGTCACTACTGCCACCTTCCAGCAAGATGGGAAATAGGAGTTTGTTATTGACAGATTTGCAAAGAAATTATGCCTGTTATTTTATTTGCTCTTCATATAGTGAAGTGATATACAGTGCGCGCCTCCGCATTTACATGCTCAACAGAAGAGTGCCCGTCACGAGCACAGTATACCGTCGACAGGACAGGAAAGTTTGTTTGAGAGACTTTTTATTTCGTAATAAGCTGAAAATATTATTAGAATAATGACAATGACATATACCCTGACAACATCTCATCTGACAGCAGGAATCAGGGCAAAGTGTTTTTTCTCAGGCATGCTTTACTTAAACTGCGTCAGACAGAAGAGTCAACAGCGTTAATGCACATCTTTCAAAATAAAAGTATGAATACAATAACTGAATACAACCACATGGTGTTTTTAAAATTTGACTTGATGGTTACACCACTTGACATTAAAGTCATCTAACAAAAATGTTTTGTAGAAAAAGTTACAAATGTTTTAAAAAATGTATGAAGCCAACCAGCTTGCCATGTGCTTTAAACTAGATTTTGAAAATATTTCCTCGGCTTATGATTTCAGACATCCTTATTTATCACTGATCCATATATATTTCTCTCTCCAATTTTTTCCATTCGCTTCTCTTTTATCTGTCCTCTGTGTTGATTTTGGTTTCTATTTATCTGTCTCCTTCGCAGTCTGTCTCTCTCAGCTGCTATTTAAGGCTATCTGTCTCTTGGTAGCAAGGACATGCACATATAATTTAATGCACCTTGGAGGTCTCCCCGATTTGCCAGCTGGACAGTGGTGCATGGTGTCAGAATGTGATGCGCATTTTCCTTTGGAGTGCAAGTGAAGAGCCGGGTGAGGAGGGGAGAAATGGTGGCTGGGAATGAGTGTGAGAGAGACAGACGGGAGAACGGCTGCATGTAATGGAATGCAGCTCTGCAGTGCTGTCAGCTCTGTGGGGCACCAGGAGGGACCGATATGATGCTTCTTCAAAACGGATTTCAAATCATGAGAGCCCTCAACCCTCTTTTGTCCCCGCGTCTTGTGTGCATTTTCACCCCCCTCTCTCTCTCTCTCTGTTTTCCCCCCTCCCTTCATACTTCCCTCCATGTCTGTGACTGCGGCAATGCAAAGCAGTCAACTGGAAAATCCACTGATTGTTTCTGACAAAAATAGAGGGGGTGATGGAGGAAAGATAGATGGTAAAAGAAATTAAAAAGAGAGAGAAATTGGATTGAAAGAGAATGGATGGTACATCAATAGCAGGGAGAATGCATTTAAAAAGAAGCAGTTTTAGAGGTCACTGGTTTTGTGAGCAGCTGCATGTGACCAGGGACGTCACGTCACACACCTTTACCGGGGGCAGCAATGGCAGTCCTAGCTCAATTGCTGGCCTAGGCAATATAATACATGACTAAAGGGAAAATAATTTGACAACTTAAGTAGTTCTTTTGTGCAACTGAAAGATGGGAAAGTTTCGGCTTAGTTTCATAGTTCAATTTGTTAGTCATCGCCCTTGTCAGTCATCTCTCCTTACTATCTTCACGTATAAGTGAAATCTGATGTACTGTAATGTAACTGACTACTGCAGCAAGCCTAACCATGTCTGTTTAGGAGCTCCGCTGAATGCATTATTTATTTTCTGTATCCTTTCTGAATTCAGAATTAAGCCGGTTTAATACTCGCCTTGTCGGCACAAGCGTGAAGGTGCGTGTGGCAAAAATGGTGTCATCGCGATGTGGGCGGTCATGCGCATTGAGTCCAAGAGATCCCATTTTGCGTGGTGGTGTGTATGTAATTTCTTTTGTACATTTGCGTGCGACCCTGCTTCTGAGGTTAGCCAAGTATAGTACGTCTATACAGGCATCTTACTGGCACCCACTTTGCACTTTCCAAATTAATTACAATAGGACAGAACATTTTGGGGGAAATTTTACTTTTAAAATCCCAGTGTTTAACAAATCTGCTGGTGACATGGGTAAATGACACCTGTGCGTGCTGGCATCTTTGATGAGATCTGATAAAACAGCACTAGGAGTTCACTGCATCTGCCAAATGCTGAATCAGCATCACACAGCGCTTCCTCTTCATCTCCTTCATCAAAGATTAATTAATATTTGTAAGCCAGTGTTTTTTTTTAACCAAAATCATACTGGCCTGAATCTGGCAAGTTGGAAACTGAATGAAACAGTAGAGCAGGTTAAGGTTTACATAACATCGACAAAAGAGTTAATGAACAAGACGCAAGTTTTTATGCTGAAATACCTCATTCTAAAGTGGTGCGACTTTGCCCTTGAGTGATCGCCAGCAAGGCAAATGTCTAAATATGTCATTTCGTAACCCACTTTTCCTTTCCTTCGTCTGTCTCTCTCCTTGTCGCATTAGCCTTTGAGGCTCCATGCTGTGAAGGTCATCCTTCCTGCAGCTATGGATTACACAGGCGCGCACACAAGCAGAATTGGATACCGTCCTTGAGGAGGTCTGCGGAACGCCGTCCACTTCCACCAAGGTGTTAATGTTTGGCGAGGCATTGGGATTCACCCAAGAATATAGAGGTTCATATACGGTATATGAGGTTCAATGACGTATAAGAGAGTCCACAATATAGAAAAAGACAAAAAAATCTTTTAAAAAGAGGGAAAATTTATATTTTAAAACATCAAATTTTTAGAAATGTACTCTTTATAATTATGTTGACTTTGAAAAACTTTTATTCCAATTTTAAAAAAGGTTTAAAATTAATTGCTTATGTCATGTGACTATCAAGAATAAAATTACTATTACATGTGACTATCAAGAAAAAAAATACTGTTCTGACTGTACACATAGTAATGATTATTTCATAATTAAAAAATAAAAATAAAATGACCAAAAAAAATAACATCAAGTCATTGACCCATGAATATGCTGCATCCGCCACGGCGTTTCTTATTTTAGTACTCAGCCGCTCTGATTTTGGGAGAGTGAATTGACTTTCTTGTTTTGTTTTGCACGGCATGGAGGTCCTTATGTAAGTGTTCTGAAGTTACGCTTCTAAGTACATAGAGAGTGACAGAAAAGTAAGCCCGAAATAGATGCATTGTGGGAGAACTCCACCATCAAGCACCAGAGAGCAGTATGACTCATGCCAACCCCATTCACGAGTAATACGGTCTCTCTCTCTCTCGCAGCTCCGGTCCGTATCAAAAAAACAGCCCTTAGAGCTGCAGCAGCACATCTCACATGTACTTCACATCCCCATTTTCTCTTCATACTCAAGTTCAAAGACACTCATCACCTTTCATCATTTCTCTATACGAACAATAGGCGATTTGGGCCTCTGGGGAGAGCGGGAGGACAGAGGGGTTTGAAGGGTCTTGATTAAATGATTATGACTCCCTAAAGTAAGCTAGCGGCGGGCCTAAACTGCGTTCTATGATGTGTTGAAGGTGGACAGGGAAGGTTGGTCTAGCGCAGGTTCTCTCTGCTGTCCACTGCCTGCTGTGACCTTAATTTGTTCTGTCTCGAGTCAGTACACCCACTGGGCGGCTGATGCACCTTCAGGGAGCAAAAGAAGAGCTTAACAGAAGCTAGCATCCTAGCAAGCTGACGTGTGTGTGTGTGTGTGTGTGTGTGTGTGTGGTGTGTGTGTGTGTGTGTGTGTGTGTGTGTGTGTGTGTGTGTGTGTGTGTGTGTGTGTGTGTGTGTGTGTGTGTGTGTGTGTGTGTGTGTGTGTGTGTGTGTGTGTGTGTGTGTGTGTCCAAAGCAAGAGAGAAGACTAAGTAGATATGACAGAAGAAGAAAAAACAAGGAATGAGGCTTGGGTAGAGGAGGAACAAAGCAGGATTCATTTCCCACAGCTAATCCACTAATGAAGATATGTAGCAGTGTATGTGCTGTGATTATTGGGGTGCCACAAAGCTCAAACACTCCCCTCGCCCGATATAGCAACACTTATGTAAAGATAGACAACAAAAACACAGGAATATGGCGGCTCGTGCCTTATTTAGCACCGCTTTGCCAATGCGACACTATATAATGTGCTCTTTAATCCAATCCGGTGCCAGTGTAAAGATATTTTGTGCTTAATTCCATGAAAGGCCACGTATATGAGATCAGCGTTAGGCGTATTGCAGAGTGAGGATTGTGAATTCTCCAGCGGCTCTTGCTGTTGTCTTCGCTCTGCAGGGGCTGCTGCTTCGTTCCATTTGCTAAGCTAATTTTATGGAAATGGCCCACGTCTTTTTCCACAAGCCGCTTTGCTGTTTTTCATCACAGATTTCTCACAACACGTTTAAGCCACTGGCCGCATCTCAATAAGACGATGCTGGAGAGCACAGTGCTTCTATTTGAGCCGTAAATGGACCAGTGATGGAGAGCTTTGAAAAGAACCCAAGAAGCCCAGGTCCTATGTGCTTTTTAACAATACTATAAACTGCCTCTGCAACTCAATTTGAAGACCATAAACACTTCAACTTGCACTTATTATTGTAATGTTTTTGATCATTTAAGTCAACAAATCATTTCTTTGTCAGTCAATCATTTGTCAACAAAGTGCTTTTAATGAATCGGTTATGTGAATGGTTCAATAGCTCACTCTTAACAAATGAAAACACATTCACTTGCACATACTGGTGGTAATAAAATGGCCAGTAAACAAAACCAAAAAAATCAGTGAATGAATCTGATCAAATCTTTTTGGTGTTCTGATTTCTTTTTAAAAAGTCTCTAAATGTCACGCCCCTTACCATAAGCGCGAATTTCATCTGCTCACTAAATATTAACGATGACGTCAATTTTGCTATACCAATACGAGCCTGATTCAGACCCTGAGAAAGTTTATGAACGAGAGGAACATGCAGAACCTTTGCAAGCACAGATTTTCCAGGACGTTTCAGAGTGGTAAGTTTCTAAGGATTGGTAAACAGAAAGAGCCTCGTAGGGTCTGTTTATACCTGGTCACTTCATGCGTTTTCTCAGATCGTATAGCTATCCGATGGTGAAAAGAGGTGTAAATCGGATTTAAATCCAATCGCTCAAATCACTTCAGAAGGTGGTGTGGGCCGCATTCCAGACAAAACTGGACAAGTCTAAATGCATCTGGTTATTGAAACCACATGTAAATTTTACTCCTCCCAAAATGTTAGAAAATAAACGTGTGAGAGCGTGTTATAGGCTATATGACATATTATAGCCAGATTTTACAGTGCTACCACAATGGCACAGATGAATCTGTGTATCTCTTCAGCAAGCCAATCCGCAAACTGCCGCAAATAAAACAGTTCGTCCACCTTAGGAAGGCCAAACAAAGAGGTTTTGGAACCGTGGTGGAAAAAACAGCATCTCTTTTACATGGCAACAAGATGCTACTAAAGCAGGTCTTCCTCTCCTCTAGTGCAGGTCAACCAGGCCTCGTCCCTTTTTGGTATTCTGTGTGCGCGGATTATTTAAATGAGTGACATTGTGACTTTACAAGATCCGGAAAGAAGTGTGTTGTAGTCCCAAAGAGCCATTTGTTTTAGTTCTTGAAAAGTATTTTCTGTTAAAGTGAATATATATCCCTTTAGAGTGGACTTTGAGCTTTGTAACCTACCAGATATTTTTTATGCTCAAACAGCAACATTACACACACTAACTAAAGTTTAAAACCGTGCAAAAAGCATAACAGGACCCCGCTTTAAGTGAACAAATGTTTTTGTTTTTTCTCAGTTTCAACAATGAATTTAAAAAAACACTCACTTGTAGTCACCTACTGGCGTAATGTTCTTAAATAAAGAAGAAAAAATACATTTGAGCATTTAATCAATCAGGCCTTAATCAATGTGGCTAATAGGATATGTTAAATAGAAAATGATTTGTGTATGGAGCATCGTGTTCAATTTGTTATTTGTACTAATGTGGATCTATCTATCAGAAAAGACAGAAGGCTTTCATGGATTCATGGATACACCTCCACAAGGAAGTAAATATTTCAGCCAATGTGCACAGGCATGTCAGTCACCTTAAAACTGTAGCTATGTTGGAAAAGTTTCTTTATTCATCACTGGACCCGGCTAGCCACGTCAGCCTGGTGCACCTAGCCTAATCTCTCCATAGGAATGTGCGCACACACAAGTACGTTTACCTCCTGGGGAGGGGCAGGTCTGAGCGCAGTCCCTCTGTATCCTCTACCCTTTGCCAGATCGCAAAATGAAGGAGGGGAAACTGAGAGGAGGTGCAGGTGTGCATACCACAAGCTCATGACTGCCGCATCACTTTTCTTTTCACCAAGGAAACTATCTGCTAGCCAATGACTCTATGGCACTCATCCAAACACTGCTGCAAGATCCACATTCACACATGTTCCTCCCTTTATCTCCCTCTAAAAAAACACCACACACACACACACACACACACAACACACACACAAACACACACACACACACACACACACACCACACACACACACACACACACACACCCACACACACACTTTAGGCAGGTCTGATCTCACCCTGCATAGCTGGAACTGCCTCAAAGCCCATTAAAACTCTTCAGACTCTTTTTAATGATGGTTTTACAATAAACATTCAGCAATTTGAATTTTGGGCACATGTGTCATGGCAGAGGGTCAAGCTATTTTCCAGGCCAAAACAATCACACTACAACAGTTTGTTCCCACAAGCTGAAAGACTGCTCTTATAACACCTTATATTTAAAAAAATTTGTGCAAGAATTGAACTTTCAGCTGAACCTTGAAGTTGAACGTGAAGTTGAATTAACTTGAATCAAAATTGGCCTCTTTAGATTTTGGCCTCTTCAGACTCAAAATCCACAATAAAAGACAGAGCACAGTGTTATCCACACAAAACACCATCAGGGTGACTAAAATAATGCCTTAAAGGGTCAGTTCACCCAAAAACCCATTTACTCATCCTCATGTAGCTCCAAACCAATAAGAATTTCTTTCATCTTTGAAACAAAAATGAAGATATTTGAATGAAATCTGAGAGATTTAACAGTCCATGCAACTTCCACTTTGACGCTTCAAAAAGTTCATAAAGAGATTGTAAATCTAATCCATATGAATTGAGTGGTTTAGTCCAAATTTTCTGAAGAGACATGATCACTTTACATGATAAACAGATTTAATTTAGGCTTGTATTCACATAAACATTCATCAATGCACACATGCACACATAATTTATGGTAAATGGAAGTTCAAGCATGTTCGCTTGACGTGCAAAAACCAATTACGTTTATTCTCGTGTTACGCAGCACGTTTAGGCTTCATCAAGAACCAATGAGGTTTATTCTAGTTTGTTACACAGCACGTTTGAGCTTCCAGAAGAACCAAAGACGTTTGTTCCAAGAAAATACTTCTGTTCATGTTCGCTGATCAGTGTTTATGTATGAATAAAAGCCTAAATTCAATCTGTTCTTCACATAAAGCAATCGAGTTTATTCCGAAAAACTGCTCGATTCATATGGATTAGTTTTACGATCTCTTGTATAATTTTTTAAGCGACAAAGTGGTAGTTGAGTAGACTCAATGGAGGGACAGAAATCTGTATTAATTTGTGTTTCGAAGATGAAAGAAAATCGTATGGGTTTGGAACAACATGAGGTATGATAAATTATTAAACTTTTTGGGTGAACTAATCCTTTAAACATGTTCTAAACAACATAAAATGCAACATAATACACTGCACAATACTGAAAAATAATAAGAAACTTATAATAATTTAACAAAAAAATAATGGGAGAACCCTTCCTCCATAAATTATAAGGCAATTCACACAATTGTTTTTTTTTTTCAAAATTCTAAAGTTTTCCAAATGAACCATGGTATCGGTATATATATTGCCTTTCTGAAAATAATATAAATTTTTTCCCAGAAAATTCAATTCATTTTTCACAATTTAAATGTTCACGTATTGCACAGTTAGTCACAAAACATTTTTTTTACAAAAAAATAATAAAATTATAACACGCAGCAGAAGGCAAGACTTTTCTGGACATTCTTTCTTCTGTGAAACATACAAGCAGCAGAGAGAGAAAAAAAATCACATCACCCATTTATCAATTGAAATGAGAGTACATACATGATGACAGGAGTGTCATTTTCGGGTGAACTATCCTTAAGGCATATAGCAAGACACATTTATCCACAGCGACTTACAAAAAGTGCTTCAGTTTCCATGCATGAATCCACCCAGAGAGGGTATTAAGAGACTCAATAGTCTTGCCAGTGGGATTGGAGGAGAGATTTCTACCTCTCTGCTGCAAGCTATCACATCTCCACCACCCCTCCCTCATTTCCCCCTCCACGCTCCCAAGCATCGACCTTCCAGAATTTCAAGGAGAATTGATTTTGTTCCTCTTTTTGTAACCTTAACAACAGTGGGAAACAATGTAATACCAACTATAAACATCTACAGACCATTCTTTCCTTGAAATGGCAAACACTGTATTTTCTCTCCTCGCTCACACACACACACACACACACACACACACACACACACACACACACACACACACACACACACACACACACACACACACACACACACACAACACACACACCACACACACATGTTCTTGTTAGTGCCAGTCCCTTACAAAAACCTGGAGATATAAGCTTCATAATTCATCCAGCCTTCCAATTTGTCAGGGATTTGCGCTCAAACTATTGATAAATGTGTGCTGTTTGTGGACGGATGGATGTATTTATCATCCACTCTGGTTGGCGTATTTCATAAACCGTCTTAATCAAAGGATGACCCCACCTCTGGTATTGTATAGTCAGGCTTTTATGATTTGTTTGCTCTCTGAGTCCTGTCTATACAACAAAATAAACCGTAAAGCAAACAAGGAGGTTCTGTAACAAATCCAGGATTCAGTCAGTCATGTGCCTCACAGCAAACACAGATACCGGAGTGCGTTTTGTTAGAAAATACACTGTGTTATGGGATCCCACAGAGGCTTGGCCGTGTTCTTTAAAGAGCAGCTCTATTGGACACCTGGCACTAACACACACTATGCTTAAACCATTAGAGAATGTATTCAGGCCAGGAATGAGGTGTAATGTGTGTGTGCGCGTGTGCATGTGTGTGTGTGTGGATGAAGTTGGGACCATTTCATTCAGTCTGCCGGGCCTCACACAGACAGTAATGCATTTCCGTCTCCCAGAGCTCATGTTATAGCCAATTCATTAGTGTCCATTACACCCACTATTGATAGTCTTCTAGCACCCAGCAAGTCTGTATGGCCGGCTAAGAGTGATGGCTAGTTTTGACGGGGAGAGGGGGAGATGGACAGAGATGTAAGCGCTAAAGTAGTGTGAAGCTCAAGCGCAGTTAACCTGCCATGTGGCGAAAGAATAAACTGACCTCCTACCACGCAAACAGCTGAACTGTCTGAGAGAAAAACACACATGCTGATTTAGTGAGTAATGATTTCCCCCATCGTGGCTAATTTATTACATCGTTGCCCCATTTCTTCAAATGTGTCCTGGCTCGTACTGTCAGATATCGGATATTCGTGATGGTTTTGTGGACTGAAATCTCGCCAGCTGAGACAAAAACAAAACCATTTGTGGAGAACGCTAACATAAGGTTTGATTAGGTTATAAAACGGAGAGTGAATGTGCAGTGGCTAACCAGCATTTTCTCAGCCAAACCACTAGCAGGTGTTTTAATGGGTGTGGAACTGCACATAAAGTCAAACTAAAGAGTATCTGTACAAGAGGGAAAAACAGCATTGAAAGAGCAGTTTGAGTCTCTCCAAAGTGAACAAAACAGGTGTGACAAACTGCATGTTTAGCATTAAATTGTCTATAGCATTTAACAAGTCCTGCAATTGACAACTTAAAAAATTTGCCACAAAAAAGCCCTTAGCGTTCTTAGCAGAACATCCATGTAGTCATGACATGTGAAAAACATCAGCGCTTTCACTAAAGATTGAAGAAAGCTATCCGTTAGTTAGCATTCTCATTCAACTCCATGGCAGTAAAGCCCTTATTTAGTGACTATTCTGTGCGTAGTGTCCTTACCTGTAACAAAATTGTCCACTGGTGAAACAATATGAAAATATGGAGAAACATGCTTTTGGTCCACATAATGATATAGTTACAGCATCCAGCAGGGGCACACTCTCCAATTTTCTAACCAGCCAAACCCTGACCACCTAACTAAAGAGACCAGCCTAGTAGGCTGGTCTCTTTAGCTAGGTGGTCAGGGTTTGGCTGGTTAGAAAATTGGAGAGTGTGCCCCTTAGCCTAGACCAGAACAGTTTGTGGTTGGTCTCATCGACTAATCAGTAAAAATACAGTGTTAACCCGCTAAATCTTTTAGCTAGAAGCCATGCTGTTCAAAACGCAACTATGCTATCAATTATGCTAGCTTCAGTGTACATCATGCAAAAGCAAAGTACACATTTAAAGATAACTAGATGAAACTGCACTATAATATGCACTGTTTGGGTGATATGTGGACTGGGCTTTAAGGGGACAGATTTCATAATTGCTGTGTCATTCTCTTCCAGCCATGCAGAGCAGGTACAAAAAAAAAGCAAAAAAGCAAAAGTGCTGAGCTGCTCAAAAAAACATTTTTGTTTCACAACCTCAAGGGACAGGTGAGTGTAAAGGTTGACCGCAGCAAAAGAGAGGAGGAGAGAGGGCAAGAAGACAGAAGGTGAGGGGGGAGGGGACATATGACAGATTACCAGGTAGACAGGAAGCGTGAGAGGACGTCGTATCATAAAGACAGATGTGCTTGCAACGAACATAAAATCAGAAAGGCAGACAGACAGAGAGACAAGCCAACACATCAGACGACTCTAGGCACTGTGCCTAAATGTCACAAAACATAACGGATCCCTCCAGGGGAAACAAATAAGGGGCGGCATTTTCAGAGTCCTTTGTTCTGCATGTCTGAAACACTGTTGTTAAAGCGATAACTCACCCAAAAATAATTTATTTACCCCCAAGCCATTTCAAAACCGTACAGCCTAATTTCTACTCTTTGTTTATTCAGTGAGCATTTCTGGTATGCTTTTGAACTCCAAAATGACCAAAAAAATAACAATATAAAGTTGTCCATATGCACTAAATTCCAATCTTTCCCTCACTCTCAAATCTACCATGTAGTATATTAAATATGGTGCATGAAAACAAGTCACGTCAGGTTTGACATAATAGCTAATGTTCTGAGGTGCCAAATAAATGTATGCACAAAATCAGAATAATCGCAAAAAACAATTTGCAAATAAAACATTTCCAAGTACAAGAGACCAAAATCACACATGGGAAAATTGGTGCAAAATCGAAATGGAAGTTGTAGGTTTTTAATATTATTTTGGAAATTGTATTTACATAATCTTGTTTCCATCCAGAATTCTTTTTTCAAAATTCATATAAAAACATATAAATGCAAACCCAGCTAATGGTGCCAATTGATTCTGGTTGTTTAATATCTTGTAACGGATTATGTCGCAGAAAGTTTGAATACAATTCCAACCGCAGATGCAAAATAACTAAGCTGTTGTAAGAATACGATTTTGAGAAAAGGATTTTTAGGCTTTTTCCTCACAAAGCTGCATTCCTGTATCTCATGATGCTAGCACCCCAAAGTCATTGATTCCCAGGAAATGCATGAAATGATAAAGTGCATACCTTGAATGTAATACATTCGGATAAAAGCGTCTGCCAAATGCATTGACGTATTTAAAGCTATCCTACTGCACCAGATAAATACAGAGCACAAGTGACAAGAGAACACTCATGAATGACATGAGGGTGAATATGACCAAATTTTCATTTTTAGCAGTAAGAGCTTTACTTCTCTGTGTGTGTGCTCCGACAGGTGTGCAGGTGTGCATGGAGGAAAGGGGGGACGCTCTGACTGGTTGGCCACAATGGAAACTCCACACTGGGCAGGCGGCAGTGAATGCACATCGCAGTGCTGCTGCTCGGGTTACTCACCTCTCCTTCAGCAGCCAACCCCACTCTTTGTCTCAGACCTGCCGATGAAAACACTGGGGACCAGGCGACATGCCACGGCTCCAAAAAGTCAATGTGTGTCTGTATGTGTGCATTTTTGAGGCACTCTATGGTCTGTCTTTGAGTGTGGGGCTCAGCGGATCTCCACTGTATACACTGCAGAGCATTTATGTCTCATTATTAGGGCTGGGGGTAAACGATTATTAACTAAACGATTAGTTGGGCGATTATTTTATCGATTAGTCGACTAATCTAACGACTAATTGTGCGATTAATATAAAGATTATTTTTCTGCTCCTCGATTAATAAAAAAACAATGTATCTCAAATAAATACGAACTAGCTTACTGAATCATGATACTGTAGCTGGCTAACGTTAGTCTAATGTTATGTATTTGAACACTGTCATTAGAACTCTATAACCGCCAAAACCGTGTTATTAAAATATTTTGTACAAACATTTTTTATCATAGAGAATGTTTAAGTAGCTACTAATATCAGCTTACCAGGGAAACGGAGGCGGAGTTAGTGGTGCTTCTGCTCCTGCTGGAGATGATTCAGGAGAGTCTGTTCTGTTCCCCGTTACCGATCAGAGCGCGCGCTGTCACGGAGCAAAGCCTTGTTTATACTCGACGCGTCCGCACGAGTGTGCGGCAAATATGACGCGTTGGGCGCGCAAGACCGGCAAAACCCCATATCGCGTGCACGGCTTCTTTTGTAACAGCGCGCGCGGCGCCGCGTCCGCGGATGAACGACTGCATGCCGAATCTCCCCGAGCCGTATGTCTCACTCACTTTTGTTAAGGATTTGTTTACTGTGTGTGATTCATTTAATGGAGAGCACATTCACTTCTAGTGGTCTTCGTCCTCCATTCTGCAATGTTTCGGTCTCCCACGTGTGTTGGCGAGCTGTACTGCCGGAAACGGTGCAAAAAATAAATAAATGAAGAAGCGTCGACGCAAAAATATGGCGTCGACGTAATTTTGACGTCGAAGCGTCGACGTCATCGACGCGTCGCTACAGCACTACTCATTATCAAAGTCAGCTTAGTCATCACCACCACTGGGACTAAATATCTACCTGCTCACTTTTCAAAAGCACATATACTTAGCGTCGTAAGAGAAGAGTAAGAGTTGAGTTAAAGGATTAGTTCACTTTTTAAAAAAACTGTTGCTGATAATTTACTCACCCCCATGTCATTCAAGATGTCCATGTCTTTCTTTCTTCAGTCGAAAAGAAATTAATGATTTTGATGAAAACATTGCAGATTTTTCTCCATATAATGGACTTCAATGGTAGCCAAAACGGTTCAAGGTCCAAATGAGTTTCAGTGCAGCTTCAAATCACTTTAAACGACACCAGGCGATGAATAAGGGTCTTATCTAGCGAAACGATGCGATGACTCGAAAAAAGATTTGTTCATTTTGATGAACGAGTTCGAACAGGAGAATCACGAACGTGCATTTCAGGACAAAGCAAGGCGAGCATTTGTGCTAATAATACTTAAACTGTTTTATTTATTTTCGAATGCCGCATCGTTTCGCTAGATAAGACCCTTATTCATCGTCTGGTGTCGTTTAAAGTGATTTGAAGCTGCACTGAAACTCATTTGGACCTTGAACCGTTTTGGCTACCATTGAAGTCCATTATATGGTGAAAAACCAGGAATGTTTTCATCAAAATCATTAATTTCTTTTCGACTGAAGAAAGAAAGACATGGACATCTTGGATGACATGGGGGTGAGTAAATTATCAGCAAAAGTTTTTTAAAAAGTGAACTAATCCTTTAAGGACAGTTTACACAAAGAAACTAACTATAATGACAAATCTAACTATAAAGTTATATGAACTGTTCTAATGTTATAAGAATGGGGACATCCACAACACAACTATATAATAATAATAACGAAACAGAGAAACAATATCATTGGAATCACTTTCTGAACAATTTTTTCCCCCACTTTTTTAAACATTTCATCAACACTGTAATGTTAGCTAGCAGCCACTAATAATAAAGCATACATAGATGTTGTGATCCATAAACAACTGATTGTCCCGACAAATTGGGAACTGCTGCGTCTTTCAGGAGAAGCCTTGTGCGTAACCAGAATTGTACTCTCTTAGGCTCTGGACGCTGTCCTTCGTAAAATGTGCAGCGCACATAAACGTCTTGGGTTATAATGTTCAGGAACAGCGTTAAAAAAAAATTAACCACTGTTTTCAAGTTATGATACAACTTCAGTGTTTGCTTATTTCACTTAATAAAATGTATGTTATCGTACATTGGTGTGTACACTAATGTAGTTCTAGCTATAGTTATCATCCTTGATGGGAATGGGCCTTTAAAGGACTAAAAGCAGGTACAAAATAAAAAGGAGGAAGGGGATGTGGTCAAGGTCATTTAGATAAGGACTGTAAGTGAGTCATCACACACACATTCTACACAAAAAAGGAAGATCATAAAAGAGTTGTTTTGCATCACACTACAGCTCATATAATGAAGTGTGTTGTCCGCTGAAGTGTGTGATACCGTTTTTGTTTACTGGAGTGTAAAGATGTGCCGTTTTGAGTACATCTGCAATCTGCAATCAAACAAAAGGTCACCACAATGACAAAAGTCTTTGTTCGAAATACCAACAACCCACATTAAAACAATAAAAATTTAAAACAGAAACAAAGATCCAAAATTAAGATACAGGTCTGCAATAATTTAGTATAATTTAGCTATGCATGCACAGCAAAGCAATTTTTACCTCAGATGTGTCCATAAACACGGAGTCATAGCAGCACCAAGCACACTTGTGCAGGAAAAAAAAAATCATTAATTATTAATTTATTAATAGTCTGAACCTTGTTTTAAAAAAGGACGGAAATGTGGTAATGAACACAGATGCTGACAGAGTGCTTGAAAACATTTCTCCATCACATGGAGTAGCCTACTTGAAAACATTCATTGTCAGACGTGACTGATTAGATTGGATAGACGGCGCTGTAATCAGACAGGTTAATGAAGCCATTAGCCCATCTCTCCAGTTACAGACATCATTCCTGCCGCTTTTGATGAGAACGGAGCGACACGTCTGTGCTCGTCTGTTTGTTCAACTGCTGTAGGCCAAATTCAAGTACTCACAATTCTGCAACCCCTTGCACACAAACTAAATAAAACACACAGTTGAAGGTGGAAAGAACTCAAAAGGGAAAGTTAACAAGTTAAATTCTGAACATTAAGATATATTTTTTCTAGAGCTGTCAATCGATAATCTTTTTTAAATAATGAATTCGCACATTATTTCTGTTATTAATCGCGATATTTAATATTTTAATATCGTAATAATTTCAGTTACTCTCCAAATCAATGTAGTAACAACTTAAAGACAGTATATTTTAATTATTTGTTGTAATGGCATCTTTTTATGAATGAAGGCCAATGATACTAATATTAGTACTGATGATGAAATAGATTTTTTTTAAACATTAATTATAGACATTCAACATTACAGTATAAATGAAAGCTATCAATTTAGACATTTATTAAATATTACTTTTATCAAGTTATTTTTTAACTCATTTAAGCTTTTATGAGAATTCTAAACAAAACGGGCATTTTGGCATAATTCTGTGTGTTATTGTCTGTTCAAGCGCGAAAGTGAACTCGATTCTGGGGTACTGTCTGTGTGCTGACGTCCGTCTTTCTGTGCATCGTGTGTGTGTGTCCAGATATTCACAGTAAGTGCTTTCTTTTTTGTCTTGTCGCGCTTGAATGGTTTAAAAGCATTTGAGTGAATAGACGCGATTAAACTGAAAAAAATAATTGCATGAGTCAAATCGAATTATTCAATTAAAATCAAATTCAGTTAATAATTCAAATTAAAAAATAAAGAAATAAAATTAATTCACACATGTCAGTTATACTCAACTGTATAACTTTCTTGCATGTGATACAAAAGGAGATGTTTAGCAGAATGTCCAAGCTGCTCATATACCCAAAATGAAAGTGAATGGTGACCATGACTGTGTCTCTGTTCCACGTCCGCTCTGCTAAATATCTCCTTCTGTGTTCTACACAAGAAAGAAGGGTTGGAACAACATGAGGATTACTAGGGCCTAAATGACAACAGAATTTTTATTTTTAGGTGAACTATAAAAAAGAAGGCGAGCAATACACACTTTTTGTGAATTACCTTGCTTGACTTTAACATGACTTTAACATAACATATTGGACATAAAGTCTCTCCTATTCTGAGAATATTTCCCAAGCCAGCCCATTCTACATGCTAGAGACTGATTCCAGTATAACCATACACTGCAACTATAAATTATTTCTGTCTGTAGTATAATGGCATATGCACACGCACACACACAATGCAGACAGATCACACATTACAATCCCTATAATCATTATGCTTGGCTCCCTGGAAAACATGCCTAGAGGAAAAAGTCGGCGAGAAGTGTAGCAGCTCGGCTGTTAAATTAGCCCAGGCATGCGTTAAACAATGTGGCCTCAACTGGTGTTCCCTCACAGAGCATTACACAAACAAACACGCACAGCAACACACAGGTATGTTACAGGTACACTAAAAAAGACTGGTTATAATGATCTAACTTCTTATAATGAGCTAAGCCACACAATGTCTGACACAATTGTGTTGTTGCAATAGAGTGCAAAGGCTATATTCACACACACAACCCCTACAGAAATATGAGCTTGCACAGATGCTGCAGCCTCTAGTCACCACACACACACACACACACACACACACACACACACACACAATCTACAGCCTAGAGCAATAGAGGAACTCTCCAGAAGCACCCAAATGACTGTAAAAAATTATCATGCTCAACCTCTGTCGTGGTTGTATATAGGTTTAATTTTAGAGCTGAATCCAGGGCTCAAGATATACAATTGGAAACTCCTGAAGAGAATTTAAGGATTGCAAATTAAGAGATGTACAAGATATCGGTACTCAGACAATCTTACAGATTATTTGTATTGTTGTATAGGTTGATATTGAATATTTAATTATGCAAGCTCATTTCCTTTATTTGTACATTAAGATTACCTTTGCCATCATCTAACACACACTTGAACTTCATTTTTAAAAACAATAATAAAAAATTATTTATTTAGACATAATAATAATATAATAATAATCATCAGTATTATTATTATTGGCCAAAAAATGCAAAGAGTATCGAAAAATATCGGTATCGGCCAGAGTTTTTATAGTGGTGCATCCTTATTGCAATCGTGATAACGATAAACAAAAAAAATATGCACAAAGATTAAGACAATAAATCAACATATTCACATACACACCACACAAACAAGATATACCTGGTCATTTTATCTTGCATAAACTAAGAAAGTTCAACTTAGGAAGTTGATTGTTTGGTTCCCTTAGTTTTTTTTTTTTTTTTCTATTTGAGGGTCAAAATCCCTGCGACATGGACAGCGGGAGTCTGACCAAGGGTGAAACAGCTTGTATAGCTGAACACCCGCTGCTAGAACTGTGACCTTCAACGTCAAACTGAATTCATCTTGAAGAAACCACTGTGATTTATACATGCGCATCAGGTTCACACAAGTCATTTTTAAGTTAAAAAGAGTGGCGTTAAGAACGTTTTGAGTGCCAGGGGCTCCGCAGCACTTGACACAAAGCCTTGGAGAAGAACCGAGGGAGAACTTACCTAAGATCATCCTGAAAGCCTCGCTCCTACGATAAAGATCAGCTCTCTTTGATTTCTAATCCAGGGGAGCACAAGTTCTTCTCCGCGCTCCTCTCTGCGTCTCTCTTCCAAACCAGAAGTGAGTCAAGCAGCCAGTGCAGCGTAAGAGAGAGCATAGCTGTTGTCCATCCTGTATCTCGTATGTCCTCTCTCCCAGGTGAATGAGCAGTATTCTGAGGGGAGGGATCTGCAGGTCTTCTGCCGTCTTCTCTCAGGTGAGTCAGAGGGCAATGTGGGGGAGGTTCCAGAGATGGGGATTGGGGTGGGGGGGGTACGGGGGTTCAGAAATGCCAGAGCCTTTGGTCAGTTAATGAGCCGAAATCCCTGCAGGCGCATCGGGATGAACCGTGCTTCTCTACAGCAAACACAAGATGAACAGTTTCCCTTCAACAGGAACATTTCTCAGATAACATGAAGAAATATCTCAGTAGCACAGTCAAGCCGGTATCTGCGCTGCGCTCTCTCTCTCTCTCTCTCTATCTCTCTCTCTCTTTCTCTCCCTATCTCTCTCTCTCTCCCTGCTTCTTGTTTTTGGGGTTGGTATAACCTAAAGGCACCTTCCCTGCCTGCGCTCTGATTGGTGGCAGTCCCAACCAATTGGAGAGGCAGCAGCCGCTTGTCATCCTGCAGAGTGGAAAGCATGGAAGCATAGCCACACACTCTCTCTCTCTCTCTCTCAATTTTTCCCTCCATCTCTTTCACTCTCATAATCGGTCTGTTTATGGCAATAGCGACTGTGGTGGTCACTTCTCCATCTCTCATTCCTCTTTTTCACTTTGCAACCCTGTGACGGTGAACTTCTAAGGGGATTAACGTCCTCTCCACAACTCATTTCAGGCTCCATCTCTCCTTTAGTCTTTCTGTTGCAGGAAATATTTGTTACGCAAAGCTTTTCTCAATAGTTTGGGGAGATTTGAGATAGGGACAGAGCGTTCGGAAGAGATGGAACGGAGAGCGACAGAGCAAAGGAATGAGGAGGAGGAGGGGGAGCTTAAACTAAATTCAAACTGACAGAGGGATGAGGAGACATGGAGTGACACGGAGAAAAGACTGGAAGGAAGAATGAGAGAGACAGAGAAACTAGAGAGAGAGAGAGAGAGAGAGAGGAGAGAGAGAGAGAGAGAGAGAGATGAGGAGAGAGAGAGAGAGAGAGGAGAGAGAGAGAGAGAGAGAGAGAGAGAGAGAGAGAGAGGAGAGAGAGAGACAAGCCGCAGTCTTATTTAGCAAAACTGGCCCAATTTCAAAACGTGTTATTGTCAGGATGAAATGCACCACATAAAGAATTTAAAATTGAACATCTTCGGTATGTAAACGTTTCGGCTCGCCTCAGACAACAGCTGAGCTTATGGCAGCCTTTCCGATGAAGGAAAGCCATGCTGCAGGGGTGAATCGACCATTTAAAAAAAGGCTACAGAAAAAAAAGAGGTGTCAAAAATGAATTCTCTAAAGCCACATAATTGCACACACACTACGCACACTTGAGCCGGGGGCTAGAAAAATTGCAAATCTTTTATTTTGTCTTCCTTTTTGTTCCTTTTACCTCCTCTCTCTCTCTCTCTCTCTCTCTCTCTCTCTTCTGTTGTCTCTGGCTTGTGCAGCAAGTCAGCGAGTGGGGATGTGAATACTAAGGAGGCTGGCTGACACTCTCGATAGTGCACTGCACAGAAAATAAAGAAGGGTGGGGGAAATTGGACATATAAGCTCCGTTAAAAGCATCTGACAAATGCATAAATGTAAATAAAATAAAAAAAGACTAAAGGTGCATTACATGTGTTTGTTTTTTTTGCACGCACGCACGCTGTCATCTGATACCAGAGGGCACTCATACACACTATTAAACCAGCACCTGAGCAAACAGCTCATTATGAGGATGGACTCGTGTGTGTGCCCTGATACACCAATGGGTAAACAACACACTGATACAGGTGAGGTCTTTATATGGATCTTTACTGATTAACTGCTTATTATTGGAGCTTTGCTTAATCATTCACTTTGTAAAGGTCAGGAGGAAGGTCGTGAATCAGGGTTTGTCATTTGTGGATGCAAATGGTGACAAAGCTAACAAAATGCACCCTTATTTTGAGGATATAATGTGTTTTGGATGCTTGTATGCTGTTGTCCTTACCACGGAATGGGCAAACACGGTCCTGGAGGGACTGTCCTGCAGAGTTTTGCTCCAACCCTAATAAAACACACCTGAAGCAAGCAGCTGATCAATGTCTTCAGGATCACTTCACTAGAAGGCTACAGGCAGGTGAGTTTATTTTTAGGGAGGGAGCAAAACTCTGCGGGACAGTGGCTCTCCAAGACCAAGTTTGTTCCTTCCCTGTCCTAATGCTTTCAAACAAGGTTGTCATGTTAACATTCGTCTTGACAAGCTTTCCATCTCTAATTAAAAACTACACTTTCTTTGAATTCCAATTTCTTTGAATTCTACCTCCTGAAATTCAAATTCAAAATGCAAATGAATTGGCAGATATTAAAATTCATAAAAAATGCTACTTTGTCTAATATATAAGTGGGACTGATATTTTCGACCTACTTTCAAAAATGTATAAAAAAGAGATCGCTCCAGACCCGATGATTGCCATTTTTGGGGTGATTTCAGTACCTTTCTTCAGTAAATTTGAAAAACAGGGTATTTCTTTATTTATGGTTCTTGCAAAAAGACTGATTCTTCAGAGGTGGAAACTGGATACTGTTCCAACATTCGATGTGCTCCAAAGTGAGTTAGTGAATATTATTCATATTGAGAAGTTACGATTTATCAATAATGACAAGCTAGAACTATTTAGGAAAATATGGAAGCCTGTATTAGATTACTTTGGAATATGATGAAACTCCTCTATCCTATGTATCACGAATTCTAACCTGTAACTAGAATTGCTTCACTTTTATGTATATGGTATACCGTGCTAATGTTTCCATTTTGGACCTCTATTCAGTAAGGGACAAAAATAATAAAAAGATTTATTTAAAAAAAAAAAATATATATATATATATAAGTGAAAAATAACATTATAAACTCAAAATCATTTTAAATGCTGAATTTTGGCATCATAGCATTAAAATGTACAGTACAAAAAAGTGTACATAAAGTAGCCTACAAGTAGTGTACGTGATTTGCTCATGATTATAGCAGTGCTATTAAATTATTATTTTATTTTAAATAATAATTTTTTTTAAGATGAACTTTAAGTGAACATAACACAATGGCAAAGGTAATCTAAATGTACAAAGTTGAAGAAATGACCATGAACAATCAAATATTGACATCTCAAGTTTGGGCCAGCCTGTAAATTCACACACATTTAACTTGGGCTGCCTTTCACAAAACCTTTGTGAGCCTAAGTTGATTGTAGAGACTATTGGTGGCAGTGGTTTCTACAATCTATTATGCTTATGATGCTTTTGGGAAATGCAGTTCTGTTTTTTTCAGTGACGCCATCTGAGCCTTTGAACGTCAAAGCATTGATAAACAGGTTGATTAAATGGACCAGCCCAGTCCTGGCAAACCGAGTGATGGCTGCGTGGACAGTGTGCAAGTGTGTACGGCAATGCAGAGCTCACACAGTAGTGTGACCGTGTGTGTCTCATCAAAAGAGGGGATAGGGTTCCCTCATTAGTTGTGTTGGGATCAATAATTCAGAGCAGGGCCTTGTTGAGCTCAATGGTCCAAGCGCTAATGTGCTGTCTACCCGCTAGGGACTGGGACCCAGCAGGACTTTAATGGATGTCATGATGAGAGGGTGAAATCCAAGAATGGGGATCCTCTTGCAACCCCTGGCTCTGTGTGTGTGTGTGTGTGTGTGTGTGTGTGTGTGTGTGTGTGTGTGTGTGTGTGTGTGTGTGTGTGTGTGTGTGTGTGTGTGTGTGTGTGTGTGTGTGTGTGTGTGTGTGTGTGTGTGTGTGTGTGTGTGTGTGTGTTCACAGCATGAGGAGAATGGCTATTAAAGAACAGGTGTGAACAGAACGTCAAGAAGAAGAGCTGAAGATGACAAGTCACCCTACAGTATCTTCCACATCCCAACAATTGTTACTCAATTAACTTAATTAGCTCTTTCTGTATTTGACAGCTTTGGCACCACAGAATCACATCCTGACTACCTTGGAGTCATTAATGACACTACAGATTAAAAAGAGAGAAAAGAACACTACATTTATAAACATGTTGACACTTAATAGAAAAGGACAGCATTTTTTTACTAGGAGAATTTTAAAAATGTTTTACAAAAAGAAAAAAAAATTAATTCTGCATGCTTAAACTTGCATCATCACAAGACATATTTATTTGCAACTTAGTCTGATTAGTCTGCAGGATTTACATTTTTTATGTTTATGTTTAAACTTTCTAAGCACATAGGATACTGTATGATTCAGGTGGGAAGGCATTGCATTTTCTATAGGGTTATATATACATAAAACATAGCCTAATATTTGGGACATAAATAATATATAATAAACTTCAGGAATAAAACTTCAAGATTGCTGGTTTAAAACCTTTCATGGGCCCAATCGGGTCAAATCAAAGCCAGTTTGCCGACAAAAAAACAGGCTGTATAACCACTGAAAATGCAAAGAAAGTACAGTAGGCAATTGTCCCTCAATTTTCATAACTGTAAAGTATATAAATAGTCAATTACATGTCATCTAAGTTTATAACCGCTATGATACTGCTGCTTGCCTCAAAACGCAAAACCCCATAGATATAGCCTATATTAAAAAAACGTTTTTCAATTTCCTTTGAAACAATGTCTCAAAATAACGTGGCCATGATTTGCGATGCACGATATGAAAGCATGTAGAAACTGCATAAAATCATATAACATGTCAATGTCCTATTTCTATGGGATAACACAGTGTACAATGTCCCACGCCCAGAGAGTAGAAGCATATCCTCATTAAAACATAAAATATTTCAAGTTACAATATCACACGACAAGAGTAGGCTACTGTTATTCTGAATCAACAGCAGTCTGTTCTGATATTCCGACAAAAATAACGACTGCGAGTAATGTTACATGTAGCCTGCACAACTGTTCAATAAACAAAAAGTTAAATTTGAGTAACTTACATATTTCCAGTAACCACTGCCTGTTTTTGCTCCACGGATAAAAGTACTAGTTCCAAAAGAAGCCAAAGAAGAATTTAACGCTGCATGCTTCATTGCAGCATACAGCAGCGTTCAGTTCCCGAATGAATCAATGTTAATGAACGAATCGGTTGCGGTTGCGTGAACGATTCAACGATTCACTCATAAAAACACGAGGCTGCATCCCGAAATTGCATAATTCCCTATTATATAGTAGGTGAAACACATTATGTGATAAAAAGAAGTATGTCCGAATTCACAGTCCTCATAAAAGAGTGGGCAAAAAGTACACAGATGACCTACTTCTTCCAGCGAGATTCTGAAATGTGCATATGGACACTTTACTATCCCATGAGGACATGGGAGAGGATTATGAATGCCAGTAAAGCCATGCAATTTAATCTGGTAGGTCACATGATAATGACAACATGGCTAATGTAGTAGCTTACATCCATCCAGATTACATTATTCATACTATATAGAATATACTTTTTTTTAGCGGTCGTAGTACCTACTATTATACAAAATAAGTACCTACTATTTATACTATTAGTATAATATAATAAGTACCTACTAGTACTAAGTAGGCTATGCGATTTTGGACGCAGCCAGAGGCTCGGTTCGAAATAACGTGCATACTACTCCTACTATATAGTAGTATGCTTCTCCAAATTCAGCCAGTCATTTTTCTCTCCAAAATGAAGTGTTTTGAACAAATTGGTTGAGCGAATGTATCACTCACTAATAATAGGCCACACAAAATTATTTTGTCGCCCCCTACTGGCTTAACGATGTAACTGCTGAAAGTGTCACTGAAAAATCAGTGTAGCCTATAATAATAATATTTTGTATAACACAATTGCCAGGACAGGACAGCATAGTCTGAAAAAGATATATAACATCCTTTGTCACAATAATTACCATGGTCAAAGTGCACCGGTTTAAAAAAAAAAAACGTGGTCACCTAAGGACGCCGATCCATGTGAGGCTTTGCTAGGCCAAGAGTCTGAAGAGTGTATGTCAAGTGCTGCTGTGTGAACCCTATAATCTGTCTATATCCCTGCAACCATATGGAGGGAACAAAGAGAAAGGGAGAGAGGCTGGACCACCTCTGCTTGCCACCATTCAACCATAAAAGCCCAGCACTGCCAGAATAAACCTGCACTGCGACACAGACTCAGAGGACAGTCACTCCTTGACTCGCGTTCTATTAGTCCATTTCATTATGTTCTAAAGCTCCTCTCTGTATGACCCCTACAGCAAAGGCAAAAGCGCTCTGCTGCCCTCTGCAGGTTCAGAGGTGATATTACACACGAGAATCATACATAAGCACTACATAAAATAAAGCAGCACATCAAGGATTAATTTACATATATACTAATTTATGATGTAGCCTGAGGAAAATTTACATCGTCACCCTTTCTTCAGATATTATTAAAAATGTGTTAACGTTTTTGTAAGCATATTGCATAGTTGTCCTTGGAGTCAGTTGTTTTATTTGTGACAACGCAATGAAACATGCCAAAATGTACAGAGTACAGACATATTTTTTGGTCTGGCTGGAATACAAAAAAAAATATGAACATATGCAAAAACAAGCGAAAACCAATGAAATATTAATAACTGGTTATGTTGTAGTTAATTCATTATTTTTTTCCCCTGAGTATTTTTTGCATAAATATATATATTTACCTCATATTTTGATGGTTTAATTGAACATGTAGGGTCATTAAAAGCAAATTTCTCCTCCGAACATCACTTTTGATGTTCGGAGTAAATAGGATATTTTTTTAAATAGGATATTTCCACTATTGTGTAAATAGGATATTTTGAGGAATATGGGTATATAACCAAACAATTGATAGGCCCCATTGACTAGTATGAAAATAAAATACTATGGAAATATATATATGACACTTATGTAACCGTGACATTTCAATATATGGAATCATCCTTGAGAATTTCAACATACCTACTAAGTTATATTTCACTCTCCCTGTTAAAAGTACCAATTACACAGAGAATTATGGTTTATTTAGAAAGCTATTTTTACATAGAGCCTTGGGGAATCACATCCCCAAACGTACACACTTCTGTAGCGCAGCAGCCCGGACCGCTTCCAGACTGCAAACCAAGCCTTGCAAACTAAGATTCTCACGCAGGCCAAAGCAGGGACACAAACCTTGGAGACACAAACAAACCTGGAACTAGCATGCAAAATTAAACACTGTGTGCAGGACCAGATCAAAGATGCAGAGACATCAAGAGCCAGAGAGAGTAAGCGAGAGAGAAATAGAGCTTTCCATGTTGAGATTCTGCCCAGCTGCAGGGCAATGCTCCATGTGCTAGGAGGTCTAGGCCAAAAACATTTTAGGGACTCTGTGAAGGCTTCCCTGTCTGGCCAGAGGCCCATGTATATTGGAAAATTGAGGTTCTATTTTTAATGTGTTTAACGAGAGACCAGAGCACAAGAGATTAAATCTGGACTCTGAGTTGGCCAGTTCAGCAGACACAGATACAGTATAGAGTAAAGCCCAGTTGTAAAATCTGTGTACTCACAGATCTTTCATCATCATCATCAATTCTCAACATGCTCCTCTAAGAACAGAACAAACAAACATTCTCGAGTGGAAAGTGTCATATAAATTGTGCATGTTGAATATAAATTGTGCATGTTATGCTTGTCGTATTAGTCTATATAAAGGTTTGTATATAAAGTGTATAATCATAGCAAAGAGAATGTTTATTTTTAGTGCTTTAAAATTAGATGATTGACTGGAATGACATTCTTAAAGAGATCGTTCACCCAGAAATGAAAATTCAGTCATCATTTATGCACCCAAGTTGTTCCAAACCTGTATGAATTTCTTTCTTCAGTTTAAGATAAAGGAGGATATTTTGAAGAATATGGGTAACCAAATAGTTTATGGACCCCATTGACTATGAAAATACAATATACTATGGAAGTCAATGGTGCCCCATAACTGTTCCGTTACACATTCTTCCAACTATCTTCTTTTGAGTTCAGCAGAAGAAAATAAATTAATACAAGTTTGGAACAATTGAGGCCGAGTAAATTATGACTGAATTTTATTTTTTTGGGTGAACTATCCCTTTAAGGTGCTGTCACATTAGCGAAATTTCAAGAGCAAAATAAAATAGTATAGCGATGTCTCCGAAAAAATATTGGTGTAGGATTCACTTTAGAACAATTTTCAATCAGAAATTAAATTTCATAAATAGGCTAATTGCTAATTGCTAATTGAAAAAGGGAATACAATAAAGTATACTTTTTTTCACTAGGGTAAACTTTGTTTTCTAATAAATTTTTCGCAATATATGAACCACAGTGCACACACTTTCAAGTCACTTTCAAACCAAGCAGCTTTCAGTTGGTCATTGCGGCAAGTTCACATGACCAACTTGAACACAATGAAATCTGCATGGGGAAATCGTTCACCTTCCAGTGAAATTCTCAATTAAATTTCAATTGGATTGCAATTGGAATTTGCAATCATTGGATTGCAAAAAAAAAAAAAAATTGGATTGCGTGGATTCCAATTAAATTGGAATTCATAACTTTTCTCAAATTTGTCGCGAGACATCTTTTCTTCAACAGTTGCTCATGTCGCCATGAAAGTCACAGGCGGTATATGACAAAAAATGTAAACTGGCACTTTGAGAAAATTGCTTTGTTTTTGTATTTTGTGTCACAATATGCCTCAAATGTTGTATTTGCTGTTACTGCAAAAATGGCTCTGTTATGCCCCTGAACTGCTTGAGAACATTGCTTTTTCATCCATCCATCCATATGGCCCAGGATGTCAGGCAGTTTGTGTTGGCCTGCTCGGTTTGCGCCCAGAACAAGAGTTCTAACCAGCTGGTCTGCTTCACCCCTCGTCCATCCTCTCTCGCCCCTGGTCACACATAGCCCTTGACTTGTCACCGGCCTTCCGCCATCAAGGGTGTCTTCCGCTTTTCCAAGGCAGCTCATTTCATTCCCCTTCTCAAATTGCCGTCAGCAAAGGAGACTGCTCAAGTGGTGGTTGATCACGTCTTCCAGAATCATGGTCTTCCGGCAGATGTGGTCTCCGATAGGGGGCCACAATTTGTCTCCCGGTTCTGGAAAGAGTTCTGTCGGCAGATCAGGGCCTCTACAAGTCTGTCGTCAGGTTTTCATCCTCAAACCAATGGGCAGTCCGAGCGGGCAAACCAGGATCTGGAACAAGCTCTCCGCTGCCTGACGTCCCAGAATCCGAGCTCTTGGAGTCAACTGTTATTGTGGATTGAGTACGCCCACAACTCTTTACCGGTGGCTGCCACAGGTATGTCCCCATTCCAATGTTCCATTGCCTTTCAACCTCCTTTATTCCCCCTCACTGGAGCCTGATGCCGCTGTTCCGTCTGCCTTAGCCTTCGTCCGCCAGTGTCGTCACACCTGGAATATGGCTGAGGAAGCCTTGGCCCGGGCTTCTAGACGAACCAAGGTTCTGACGCTGTCATGTCCCTGGGCTGATCTGTCCATTATTTCCCGGTCTCTGTCGTGTGTTTGTTTGGAGCACATGGGTTCGTTTTGACAGTTCACCATGTGCTTCGCTGTCATTGCGGTGTCTCATCCCGCCCCCTTGTTATTCCATTCATTACCTCGTTATTGTTTCACTCACTCCATCTGTTAATTTATTCTATCTCCTATTTAGTCCCCTCGTGTGCCTTGTCTTGTGCCATATTGTTTGAGCTATATGTGTGAGCAATAGTTCCAGTCTCCAGTCTCTTTGTCTTGTGCTCTACCGTGTCGCTTTGAAACTTTGCCAGTTTTTGGTTTCATCTTTTAGTTTTATTTTCTCTACCTCCTGATTTTCCCAGGCAGTTCTGTTGCATTTAGCCCTGGTTTTCGCTCTCGATCTCCGATCGTGGATCGCATTTGTCACGTGCTGCCTGAGAGCCACCAGCCCTCCGCCTCTTCAGCTCTCTCCTCTGCGCTATATCGCCTCGTTCTGGCTCTTCAGACGTTGTGTCAATCTACAGAGGACACTACCCTGCTGGGAGTTCCACAGAATTTGTTCAGTCTGTATTGGGAGTTTAAACTCCCAGAAGAAGGCATGTAGCCGAAACGCGTTGGAGTTTTTTAGATGGTTTACTTGACCAAGCCATAAGAATAAAGGCTTTTTAACTTTTTCAATTGAGAGTGCCTTGGAATTCCCCTTTCTTTGATTTTTGTGTATTGAGTTCCTGTCTGGATTATTGGTAGGCTTTTGTTTCATATTTTGATGAAAAATAAAACATTTTTGTTGCCTGCAGTTTGAGTCCGTGTCCTGACCTTGACACCTGGGCTACTGTCGAATAAAATTATTAGTATATTTTTTGTTTAATATATCTTTGGTTAAGATTACATTTACTTGATCTTTTTCATTTCTTTAAATGTTCTGCTATGTCTGGGTAAATCAGTTGAGGCATTATTTCAACAGCCATTAGGCTGCTATTTTAATTCTAAAAAAATCAAAAGAAAAATTGATAATGTACCATAAGTTTGTATTGCAATTAAACTTATATGTCATTGATACTATGACAAGGAAAAAACTGCTCTAAAGAGAACTAATGCTTCCCACCCAACATTCATGCTTTACAATTTTTCTTGAGATAGATTTTTCTTGTCTAGGTGGGTCCTGGAATAGAAAAGTTTGGGAATCCCTGCATTAGATTACAAGTTGTGTACCTGGAAATCTTCTGTTTAAACCTACACGAAAAACCTGAAAAGCACAGTTTACTTAATTTATATTATGTTTGTTCTGTTGTATTTATTTGTGTTATTGTCCGTAATTTGATTTATTTGTTCCTATTTTATTACTTACTGTTTAAATGAGTTAATCTAGTAGCTTTTGGTGTCGTAACCTTATTTGTTATGGATGCATGTATTAAAAAATAACCAAAACAATACTAGGCTTATTTTATAGGCCCATTTTCTTTTACTTTTTATATTTCTTTGTTGTGGGGCCAGTGAAAATTTTGGCAGGGCAAGTAAAAATTTGGGCCAGTAGGAAAAAAAATCCTTATTGTTAAGCCCTGTACAGTTCAGTACGATTCGGGACGGTAAACTCTTCTGACAGGCATTTTTTTTTTCTATAAAGATACAAAGACATAATGTATGTTCTTTATATCCCCATTCTAAAAAATAATTGCTGCAAATTTGCACCAAAAAGTCATTACACGGTAATTTTTTTCTTGCCATTCATGCACAGTTTATACAGGCCACTGGGATGGCGGGATGAGGATATTTCACAACCTAACTCTAAGTTTCTCCTTTCTTCGTCTTAAACTGGCCATGACTTCTATGTATTGAGAGAGCCACAGCGTATATGTGCCATGTGCTCTGAGAACATACTGTATATATCAACAGCAGTGTGTGCTGGCGGACGGGTGGTGAATTTAGAGACTGCACTGAAAGGTCAAAGGGACGTCCAGCACCCAGCCCACCATATAAATAATTACACTGCAAGAGGAAAAACAACAGTCATATGATTAGGAAATAAAATGTATGTTAATAAAAGCGTTGATCTGACATTTTAAATAAAGTTGTTTCAATTCGTTCATATAACCTTATTTGATGTTGTATCCATAGATGCATCAAATCTAATTTAGTTTGAAAAATGGAAAAATAATACAACCTTGCATAGTGCAAGGTTAAAGGTTTTATTTTGATATTCATTAAATATCGCGGTTCCGCTTCAATGCCCTTGAAAAGCACAGAGCCAGCAGCCAGCATAAGAGTATCCGTTTGCATGACAGTGGATGATCACACTAAAATTAGAATATTGATCAAGAGTGGATCCATATCAGTTATGTTCCTGTTGCAACAAGAAGGAAAGATTTCTAGAAAACTCTTGGAGGGATGAGACTTTTCCAAATGGATAGCCTGTGTGCTTTTCCAGCTCTGCGTATGAGGGGAATGTTGAAGTTGACTGTCACTTTCTCTCACACTGAGATGCTAATTTCACACCTTTGGCAGAAGACAGAGAGCCTCCTAATACTATATCTGCATCCATTTATCTCAGCAAATATCCAGGCTTGTACATATAGACGCTTACACGTATACACACGTACATTCATCTCAAGAGCTTCGCTATAAACATTGCTGGTTTAAAAGCTTTACTGCAAAGTTCAAAATTCACAATGTGTGAACATTGCCTCAGGCCTTAAGAAATAGACTGACCTTCAAAGCTAAGCTCCTTTTCTATTTTACTTCCAAGTAGGCTACACATATTAAAAGTCACAAAATTATTCTTGACCAGATTGTTCTCTTTTTTTTTCTTTTTTTTTTTTTACAGCTGATGTCCTTCACATTGATAAAAGCAAAATCAAATGAGCAAAGGTACATTTTAAAAGGTCATTCCTGTCATATTTTTGACAGAATATAGTTTATTAATGGCTGCGGGCAATATTACTTTTGAAATTGTTACACTCAATCAAACACACACATTAACATTAAGCCTACAGCCATGTGCACTGTACACACACACACACACACACACATAATACATCTATTGATAGGATTTTGAGTGGCCTGTACGTATCAGATCAAACTCATTTTAGCTTTATGGTGAGCATAATGAATGCTGTGATAAAACTGTTGAATGCCAGCTTTCTTATTACTGATGAAGAAACAAGAGGAGGCGTAAATCTTCCAAAAATGCCAGTTCAAATGTCCAGGAGAAGTATGCACTTCTTCATACGAAATACAATCTTGTTAATGACAACATTGACATGAGTAAATTAGGAGGACTAGATGCTGGTCATAGACTCCATGAGATGTATCACATCTCCTAAACTATTAATCTATGTCCTGATACTATGTGTCCATCTATTGTAAATGCCATAGTGTACACATAACTAATTTTAAACCTGGAAGTATAGATCAGCTTGCAGTGTAAATCTATAGTATAAACACATACAGTATGTACATTTCAGCATATGCAACAAAAAGGCTCTCCAGGGAAAACAGTTCACTTGAGACTGCAAACAAAAATAGAAATTAGTGGATGTTCTTACCTGAGCCCCACATTAAACCCTCTTCCTCTGACTGTTTCCCGTCCTCACGTTTCCTCTTTCTGCCTTCGTGGGTCTTTCCACTTGCACCCTGACACCACAAACTCCTCGTAGAAACCCTCGCTGGCATGAACAACAGAGCGTCCAGACCCGGTTCTTTGAGGCTCCAGGGATATTTGGAGCCAAAATAGTCCTGATGAACTTACGGGAGTGTCTTCTGCACAAAGTATCACACAGTCACACTGAGACACATTTCCTACTTTTAGCCCATCCCACACTCAGTCTCACCACACTGAGAATACAGGACAAGTGCAAGAGATTCCAGCAGATAATCACACCAGGACAGTAATAAGTAAAGACAACTGTGTGAGGAAGGAGAGAGGAGGAGAGCGAAGAGGGAGCGGGTGAGAGAGGAAGAGAGAGAGAAGAGTCAAGCGTCAGTGAAAGCACAGATTGGGATGGAGAGTGAGAGAGGTACAGACTGGGGAATGTTATGTGGGATATATATATGATAGCTGGGAAGATGTAGACGGCCTGTGACAAAATGCAACTGGAGCATCTAGGTCTTATTTCATAATATGGACAGCATTGTTGTTGTATAACGTGATTTTTACATTAGAGCTTCAAAAGTGATAAATGGAGCCACTGATGCTTTCTATATTGATGCAACTGCTGAAGCTTAGGGATACTGCAACTAAGGATATCAATAAAATTCTCTAGTAAAAGAAAACGCCATGCAAAGTATATTCAGTCAATTCCATCCACTCTATGGACACATAAATGTATAAATACTTATATATGCACACATACATCTCAAGAACTTCACAGTAATCTCAAATCTCAATTGACTAAATTGACTAAAAAAAGCGATTAATTCCGTCATGTTAATAACAATTGGATTATAAAAAATTTAAATAATAATTATTAATATTATTATTATTATCACATATCAATTCAATTCAAATTAATTTCATTTGCAAATATTATTTAATATTTATTAACAACCAATAACAATTATTACTACTATAATATATATTATTATTAAATATTATTTATCTAATTTTTATTAATCTTTCAATAAATAAATAAATGAAACTTCTGCCTTTTACATTTGAGGTTTGGGAATCTTGCACTTGGAAAAGAATATCAGGAAAATTCCAGTCATGTTGGAGCTGCGGCACATGACTGTTGGGGATCTGGGTTCGATTCCGGTTTGGGTCATGTCATGATCACTCTCTCTCTACTTTCCTGTCAGTTCTCCAGTGTCCTGTGTAGAAAAAGAAAAACCCAATGAATAATAAGTCTGTGGTTTGATCATGAAGTATTCACTTTGTGGTTTTGCCCAAGCCACAGACAAGATGAAAGCCATATAACAGCTGATCGTGATGTTTTCCCGCTTAACTTCTGAGCGGGCGACTGCAAATGAGTGACAGCTCTAGTGTGGGGTCTCGTCTGAAAGGAATGCCCCAAATGTCATGTCTGATGTGAAACTCTAGACTGAATATTAAGTGACAAACTATCACCACAAAAGAGAGAACAAGCAGCCGTGAATCTTCCAAATCTCACAAATCATTTAATGGAAAACCCTCATTTAGAATTCATATGACCATAGTTGAGTGATCTCACGTTCACCTTTCAGACAGATTAACATATTAACGGCAGAATTTGTTTGTGACACACAAAACCAACACTCAGGGAAGTTCCTATCAAATGAAGGGCAGAGAGGGGTGGAGGGGCCGCTTTTTGGAAATGGTAAGCACATTTCAACAGCCAGGCGCAGTGAGATACAGTTACAGAACATGGTGACAGCAGCAGGGCCTTTCCCTATACCCACCAGTCATAAACAGCTTTCAAACGCTCACACCGCAAACCATTAATGTTGTTTGCCACTCACTATGATCTCACTTTACGGTGTATGTATTAGCTTACGGTAATTGGTTAGGAGAAGGGACACAACTTGCTGAAGCCTCTAGACTCAAGTTTGTGTCTAGTAATTGGCTTATGATGTGCAGCCCAGGGAATCCACTGAACTATGCAGCCTGGAATCTAAAGGAATCTTTATAGGGCTTGTTAAGGATTATGTTTGACGTGAGGTCTCTATTCCAAAGAATTTCCTATTTGGTTTTATAGCAAATAAAATAACTTAATTCTCCGATTGATTTGGAGTCAGTGACGCAAGACTCGTAATAATTTATTCAAAAATAATAATAACTTAATTGTTTGAGGACATTTGGTTCAAAGAAAATAGAACGAAACAAATATATAATCTATCTCTCTATCTATCTACGTCCAACTATATGGATTAACTGACTCTAAAAATGTGTAAATAAAGAATAAAGTGCAGTGTAAATATATATATATATTCTAGGGCCAAAAATCTGTAGTGCAAACAGATATATATATATATATATATAAGATATCCTAATATTTACACTGCACTTTTTTCTTTATTATCAAATATTTAGAGTCAGTTAATCCAAACTTTTAACTGCGATTTGTGGACATTTTTAGTGTCATCATTGACACTGTGGAAACAAAGCCTGTTTTTCACTGAATTTCAATTTGAAATATCACATTTCGAATTTGTGTTTCTGTTCGTCCAGCAGAGGGAGACATCACACTACTATTTCAAATGTGTGACATTGTTTCAGTGAACATGATCATAATTTTAATGCGAAATGTTTATTCAAACAATACTATACAATACAGATTGATAATCTACATGCATAAAATCACAAATTTAGTCACCAAGTTTCAAGATCTTTTTTTACATCAATGCCTTTCGTTGCTCGACCTGACAGCTGTCAGCGATTCATCAATCAATAATCAAAAGCGCCCAAACAATTAAACAGCCACACTCAAACAGGTTTATAGTGAGGTGGTGAGTTGCAGGTAGTGTGTTCTGTTTGAGCTTCAGAAATGTCGAACGCAGAAGTGATTGCGTCCCGGCTTTTGTCATTTAACCAGATGTATAGTTATGACAAGCGTCTTCAGACGTTTTCCGAGTGGCCTTTTCGAGAAGATTGTCAGTGCACACCAGAGCTGGTGAGTGCGTCAGGGGGGAAAAAAGAAGAAATGAAGAGAGAAATAGACTATTAATAAGTGGAACTCGAAATGACAACAAATTAGACTGTGTACAGGGATTTTAGCAACTTTACAAAACCACTGCTGCTTTAATTTAAAAGGAGTAATGAGAAACCTCTCTTCAGATGGCCAAGGCAGGTTTTGTGCACTGTCCTAGTGAGAATGAGCCAGACGTGGCCTGCTGTTTCTACTGTCTCCGAGAGCTGGAGGGCTGGGAGCCAGAAGACAACCCCTGGTGAGCTCCTGCCTGAAGCACAGCTATCGGCTTTGTTTTTCTGAAGACACCTTTTATTGTTCACTTATCTACTCTGTTGTAAACTTGAGGTTGTAACAATTGACTTTGTGTGGAAAAGGGGGAAACTAAATCTTTTTTTTTTGACTGTCCTTGTCATTAAGGTCCGAGCATGCCAAACGCTCCCCCAATTGTGCCATTCTCCATATGAAAAAGACATTTGACAAGCTCACGGCCATTGAGTATTTTCAGCTGGAACAGGAGCGACTTCGCATCTACATTGTAAGTGTGAATGCAGTTGTGGTGTAGATTTATGTATTGTTGGTGATGGTCTACCACCATAATATTGCTTTTTTTAGTATTATTATTATATAGTAATCTATTACCTACATCGTTTTGATTTGTTGTTGTTTTAGTATAGACCTATTTTCTTTTGTATTTTTATATAACCATGTGTTTAAACCCTAACCTTCCCTCTCCAGAAGAAGATGGGTCACCGGAAGATAGCCTACTTTCGTGATGCGATGGAGACCACAAGCAAAAATCTGAGAGACCTCTTATTTAATATCCAGTGATTCAAAATTATTTTAACGGCATGCTTTAAGGTTTCACCAATAAATTAAATATTTTTATGCTCCATCCACCAATTGTTTTTTTGTTTTGCCACTGACACACTTCTGAAGCTTTAATTAAAAGTTTTCTTGGACCACATGGTGAACAAATGTGTTAATTGGGAAGCATCCCTCTCCATTATGATTTCACCTGCAGCATCTATAAGTGATGTTTAACAGAACAATCGTCAGTATTCAATGCTAGTTATATCTCAACTTGCCACTTTTTCTCTCTTGTGAGACCTTCTATCCAAACCTTGACCCTGGGCAGATGGCCCCAAGCCCCTCCTTCTCTATACCAACTGTTGCCTCTATAACATCTGTCACTGTAGACTGTAGTGGAGTTGGTGAGAACTGTGGATAAAAACAGTCTACCACTGGAGGGCTCAGTGCGCTCTGGTACTGAGGATAGTGTTTTGAGGTGCAGACAGTAAAGAAATAAGGTCCGTTAGGAAATTTTGTCTTAGTGTTGTTCTAAGATTAATCATTTATCATACTTTTAAAATAAAATGTGAGGTGTTTTTTAGTGATAACAGTATAAACTGAATGTGTGTTTGAGATGGGGTAGGCAAGGGATTAGGGATGCTATCCCATCTCCCCCTTCCTATGCCCTGGATTACTGTCTAATGCAACACTCTGGACACTGAGCCCCGATCAACTGCTTAATTCTCCTTTATCCGCTCGCAACAGGGCAAATAGAAAAATAAGACTTTTTTTATATAAAAGAGAGAGATGATGTAACACTCATCTAGGAGTTTAAAGGAGACCCTTAAATTCGCAAAATAAGGTCTGGAATCACGCTTTTGATTTCATGTAGTTGCGTCATGTGGAAGTTTCTTTTTCACAACTTTTAAATGTTGAATTGTCCAGCAGCTCCAGTCTATATGCATGCAGGCGCTATAGGCATTTTGGATATGTTAAGTCTCTGCTAATTCAGTTAGCATTAACAATTAGTTTTCTGCCTTTCATCAATCCCCACATATGAATATCAAATACTGGTGCACAGTCCATCACTTCCGGTCTCATCACAGGGAATGACAGGTGTCCACACTCCACACTGACTAGGGCTTCTCCTCTCAAAATGTGGCATATGGACAAACTGACAGATGTTCCCAACAGAAAGTTTACAACCTGAGAGCGCCATTGGGGCCCATCTGTTGCTGTGCGCGGGTCCTCCCCCTCGGCTCTCCTCATCTTACACCAGAAGAGGCTCCGCCACACACCCCTGCCTCACCTCCGCTCAGCATCCCCTCCTTTCACACATAAATCAACTCCCACCCCATTCAGCCTTTATGACACACTGAGCCAAATTAATGCTGAGGGACTCACCTGGAAGAGCATAGATTAGCTCATGCAGGGGCCAAACATACTAAACAAAGACCTATTCTACCAATGTTTGGACCAGACAGATTGGCGAGAATTTTTTTATTTAATTTTCTTTAAATAAATAATTTAAATTCTTATAGACACGAATAGCAGTATTGTATAAAGTCGTCTTATATTTATATTCATGTCACATTATTGATGTCATGAGCCGTGTGTCCAAACTCACTTCAGAATAAGTATTCATGTGATGTTAATAATTCTGTGTATTAGTAATCATAATTAATTAAATATGAAATATGGAAACAACTTATATTAAATATATAATTAATATTTAATTTCATGGGCTGGGCTACCACTTGATGTCCAGAAACAATTGAGATCCATTACTGTATGGAACCATCATTGACAAAAAAGCAGGGACATACTTATTTACAGTATCATATAAATTAATTTATGTAATTTGGCCAAATTCATCAGTAAATATCAAGTTTATTTTAAACAATGCCTCAAAATACAAATATACGTATACACTTTTTTTATGATGAGAATAATATTTGTTGACTTATTTTGTGTAATGTCAACTGAATATTGGCATTATAAAGTGAACTTAAAGCTCTTTAAGACTTTTCCATATAGTGGTCCAGTCTGCGACCTCCATCATCCTCTGCTGAGTTGTACCCAGCACCAGCACATTCAGGCTTATACTGTATTCCATAGCTTAAATAGATGATTACGCATCTCTCAAATCTCTTTGTGACCTTTTCCCTCCCCTTTTCCGTCTCCTTCTTACTTTTCCCATCCGTTTCTCTTTTACTCTCCATTACTTTGCATGGCAATCAGTGTGAGCTAACTGAAGTCTCTCTCTCACACAGTCGGGCCCTCCTACCTTGCTTTCTTTTTGTGCCTCCTTCCATAGGGACCCCCATCTGTCCCTCCTCTCCAGCCATTGTGGGGGCTCAAAGCCAGGCCACCTCCACAATGCATTGGGCGTGTAGAGGGGGGAGGCAGGGTAAACATGACAGCATCACCATCCTATTAGAAGCTCTTTAACTTTGACAACCCAACACTCTCACAAAGCTCTGAGGAGACGAGTCTCGCCTCACAATGTCACTTTAATGGCTTGTTCCACCCTTCTGTGAACTCTAACCTCCCTTTACCTTTCCTCTGCTGCTGTGGATCATCTTAGTCTTTAGTCTGACCTGAGCTCACTGAGCAGGTGCACTGCTAATCTATCTATCTTCTATCTTCATCGATCATCTATCTTCTATCTAATCGGTTCAGTTTTTTTATCTGTCTTTCACAATCCCTCTCTGTCATTGTATTCTTCCTATTTCCACCATCCTGCTCCTTCTGGTATACACCCCGTATCAGTCTCATTGTACTCCAACTCTGTACCTTGACCTCACCGTTCTCCGGCCTATCCGGTGTGTTTGTGTGTGTGATGTGACTCATGAGGAGGAGGATCACAGCGTTAGCTGAAGCTTAAAGGCAAGGGATTACGGCAGCACAGACACTGATTAAAGCCTTCCAGCCTCCTATGGCCCCATTAATACAATCTTAATCACAATGCTTTATCCCCATCTCCCCCTATGGATCAGGACCTTTCATTTAGTAGGAGACTGCGTTGTTTGGCCGGTGGATTAGTGCCAGAGAGACAAAAAGCTAGGGAGGAGTGAAAGAGGTTTCAGACTGCACTTTAATGTCCCATCATCCACTCCTTCTCTTTAACTCAACATTTTAAAATCCTAACTCCACGCGGCAACTACCTCCTGCAGTAAATGAAGATCTGCAATTGCCTATAGAGGCCCCAAAAAGTATTTGAACACTGTAGCTACACTTTAAGGAATACTCTGGATTAAATGACCTGCAGAGTTTGTCTACTGCAGAGATCTTCAACCCTGAAACGACTTTTTACCAGCTGGTGTCAAAGCGATTTTAGTATAGGCTATGTAGGTGTAGGTCAGGGTAACCACAAGTGTAGATCATCACCACTGTTCAAATACATTTGACAATCATAAAGTGTAAAGTGTCCAAATATTTAATTTGTACATTTTATACACAAAATGTACTGTTTTATATATTTGCTGTGGCACGGAGGTCAGAGCGATGGCCATCTGCCCTATATGGGAAACGCAACAGTCTTCACGTGCCTTTTCATTTTTACTATCACATTTCTCCTCTACGCTTTCTCATCTGTTTTCAAAGGATATGTCGACAGCAGCTGACAACTCTGAAATCGTTCCCTTATTTCAGCCCTGCTGAGTTCTGCCCAGACGGCTGATGTATTGGCAATGAACAATGCCAAAGACTCTCTTAAAACATCTTGTATAGTTTTTTTAACTTTTGTGGATAGTAATTTGCAGCTTTATGAGTAACATGCCGAGTTGTAAAATAAAATAAACTTTCTGTGAATTGATTTGCTTGAAATGTGTTCATTTATTTATTTATTTAAATGCCTCTATAAATTATATATAGTTTTTTTATTATTATTTATAAGTACTAAATTACTGTATAGTGGCTTCAAATATATTCGGGCACTTCATCCACTTTTAAAATTCAGTTATCATTTATATCATTTAGCATTTATTTTAAAGAAATATATTTTTTAAAGCGAAGCAAATATGTTGTTGAATAGCCTTAAAAACATTATGATTGGATCATGTTCATAGTTAATGTGCTGAGGAACACCTGTGTGAAATCAAGGGGAACTGAACCCACTAAAATGAGCTACAGGTTAGAGTCATATTTAAATGCAATTTCTCTTTTTAAAAGCCAAAATGCTCTTGACGGCACAGCCTGAACGCCTTCTGTGCACTTGACTCCCTCCATTCTGTCCTTTCCTCATCTTCACCCACTCAAACATCTCAACGTGTGGAACTATGTGTCATTCCAATGCCCAGCTGACCCACAAGAGGACAGGGAAGAGGTCACTCAAGAATAAGGCCTCGTTCACCACTTCTGTTTTGTTTTACTCCCTCTCCCACTTTCTCTTTTTTCCCCTTCTCTCTCTCTCTCTCTCCTCTCTCTCTCTCTCTCTCTCTCTCTCTCTCTCTCTCTCTCTCACTATTTGGCCCCAGCTGTCCATCAGCCCCCCGCAGTTCTCCCAGCTGTCTCGGCTCTCCGAACGAACAGCCTAACAACAATGCAGGTCAGAGTCGAGAGAAAGAACACACTGCACTTACAATAGACCAGCGGTGCCCGCTAAAACAATCGCTCCCTTTTTCTCCTTCACTTCTCTTGCCTTGCCAGGGCTGGAAAAGACAAACCTTTGGATTGGTGGATGAGGCATGGTCCACTTCAAGCAAAACAGCCTCTGAGGCGCCCGTTCTCATCTTAGTGCCGCTTCCAACAATAAACACACTTTCACACACTGGCTTGTCACCCCATCAACCCTCTGTTTGTTCATTTGGAGAGGCATTGCATTGTCCAATACGAGCACAAAGCTAAAGTCAACGATCGTCCTGTACTCAAGTGATATAAAGGTTTGTGGGAAAAGGCAATGTCTTGTATATATTTCAATACAGCTATGTGACATGCTAGAGTTACAGGAACCATTAAAAATACATTCACACTGTAATTCTTTTTGTTCCCTGCATCATTAACCCCCTTTTTGTGTGCTTGTTTTGTTTTGTTGTTTTCCCCAACCATTTTGGCAATGAAAAGGCTGGGAAAACGCAAGTGATAGTGAAAGGGGATCCCATGACACAGTCACCTGTTCCACAGCTATGTGTTCCCATGGCTCCACATGCTCCACTGACTCCCATGCCCATCATAACACTAATATTAATCACTAAAACCTCTATTATTATTATTATTATTCAACATCACCGAACACAAATTCAGTGAAATATATAGATATTTATTTTTTTTACATAATTTCTTCTTTTTCATTCAAATATAAAAAGTGCAATTCTGCCTAATGCAATGATTTTTTTATGCGACATTTGGTAACACTTTATTTTACAGTGTCTTTGTTACACGTTACATGTAGTTGCTATAGGAATTACTAAATTGTGCATAATTACATGCAACTAAACACCTAACCTTATAGTAATGTAGTTTGTTATTATCACTCAGTCCTAGATAACTACACTGTCACACGGACTTTCACATAAAGTGTAACCCAACCTTTTTCTAAAATAAATTATGGAATATTATTGAATATTCAACATTACAGAATCCAATAATTATTGAAAAAATATTGTAAAAAAATAAATAAAGCATAACAGTTTTTACTATAATGACAAAAGAATCTAATTAAATATTTCATTAGAAAATGTAAATGGAATACATTTTTAAATGTCCGGTTTATTGTTAAAATCATATAGCATATATCATTCTACTACCATTATATTTTCTTACATTCTATAATCTCTAAACAAATATGATCATAATAATGGTAAAAATAAAGAAACAAAATAGTGTCATATTATATAAGAATATTTATTTTATTAAGTGCGAAACAGGTAAATATTTACAAATTTGAGCAAGATTACAAATATTGTGGAGAATGACAAAAATACATTAAACTGAATGATAAATAAATTAGATACTTTATGAGTATTGGTAGCAGTTACTGGCAGTGTACCAAAGAACCAATAAAAACAGTGCTGACGAATTGTTTCAAAACATGTACAATTGTCATCAAAATAAATAATAAATACAGTCATAAATAAATGCATTTGTTATGAAAAATGTAGTGTGCTCATTTTTTGTCCTTTTCCTTCATTCTTTCATTTATCTCATGTTTTGTTTAGTGGCAAATCAGCATCTGGTTGAACAGTCCTGAAGAGACTTACTCTCCTTAAATCCTTCCAGTGTTTGTCTACATGTCAATTTGATGCACTTTTATGGCACATCTCCAAAAAAGCCATCCTATTTGAGGAAGAGAACACGTGTATACAGAGTACAAATCCCAGAACAATTAAAAATAACATTTAAAATAGTAACAAACTCAGTCGTGACAAAAACAAGAATAAATTAACAACAACAAAAATATGCATCTCTTTCTCAGTACTTCAATTGCCACAGGTAAGGTTGCGTTTCAGAAACTCTCTCTCAGTGACCGCTATGGTCTCTTAAGGGCTCAGACAGGATACATGCAAAGTGTCTCCTTAAATGTGCTGGGCCCCTGGAGGCACACTGAGGAGCAGGAGGCAGAATTGCTGAGTGTCTCTGGTGGTCATATTTGTTTATTCACTGTAAATGCTGCTCATCTGTGATGTCACAATGTGCGAAGGGACAAACGGCTCGAAAGCCATCTCTAAAGGAAGCTCGTAACGGGAGCCTGGGAATAGAGAGTGACCCTGAGGAACTGGAAGACCGGCCAAAGAGGTGGGTGGGTAAGGGTGTGAGGAGATGTAATGGGTGGCGTGGGCCGGGTGAGAGGTAAAGTTCCTCTCAGCCTCATGAGGAGATGGCTCCTGTTTGAGGGCGAAGTTGCCGCTGATGCTGAGTGGCGGCGTGAGAGGGCCGTCGTAAGGTGGCGTGCCGCTGCTACATTCGTTGGGTGAGGAGTTCTCATAGGATGTCCCCTTGAAACCCTTCAGATGAAGCAAGTGTGAGGCCTCCAACGAGCCGTAGGGTGGACTGGGAAGTCCCGGCGAGGGATAGCTAATGGGGTGACCCTGCGGACCACCTGCTCCTGGCACCCCGCACTTTTCATCCATCTTGTTGAGCACCATGGTCGAGGGCCCAAGTTGGAGGCAGCCGGCTACGAGATTGCTGGTCGGTTGCGAAAGCCCCTTGCAAAGCATCTCCATAAAACCATTGCTCTCGGGTGACTGGCCGCTGTCCAGAACCTCCGAAAGCGCCCAGATGTAGTTGCGGGCCAGCCGCAGGGTCTCGATTTTGGAGAGCTTCTGGGTCTTTGAGTAACAAGGCATGACTCGCCGCAAGCTTTCCAACGCATCGTTCAGCCCATGCATGCGCGAGCGTTCCCTTGCATTGGCCTTGACGCGGCGGGCACGGAATCGTTCTTGTCTGGCTTTGGTCATTTTCTTCTTTTTAGGACCTCTTCGCTTGGGTGCCTTTTCTCCATCGAGACCCATATCTTCCTCCTCCTCCTCTTCCTCCATATCCTCACTGCCAAGCTCTTCGCGATTGCTCCTGTGTAGAGCATAGTGATCCATCTCAGGGGTCCTGTCACCATCCTGTGAGCTGAGGTCTTCCTCCATCCATCCCAGAGAGCTGACTAGCTCAGTCACATCCCCTGGTTTTCCATAAGGTTTGGTCATCATTGTGATCTGAGGTCATAGGAGAAAAATTATTAAAAACAATTCAAAATAAATGTACGCCTTATTTAGACCTCTATGTGTTTAGATGTTCAGACTATGACTTTTGACATGTGCTCACATGAGTTAAGACCCTCATCATAGAGAGAGCACGATTATTGAGATGATTATTATAGCTTACAGCTCTACAATTCCATTTCTTCTCTCAGTTTTAATGCTCCATCTAAAAGGACTTTCTGTTTAAACCCTTTGATTTCCGCAGTCATTTTGAGACGCTGTCCAATCTGGGACACGACTGGATTTAGTCCACAGATAAAGCGCTTGGATTTAATTTGCGGGGAGTCTGTAAACCGGAATCAACAAACACAGGACCAAGCCACACTAATACTAGCCTACTAGAACACTTTTGTATTTGATTTGATTGAAAGACATCAGCATTGTCTCTAAATATTTTGTCACAGAATTCTGTCGCCCTTCCATTGATGAATATACCGATTGTTTTCCTACTCTAGATTGCGCGCTTCTTAGTGAAATATTTAAATTCTAATTAAATTTACATTCTATTGTGACGCTTAAAAACATTTGTGGTTTTTGTGCATTTATTGGCTTGTTTATTTATAAGTAGAAGAACACGAAAGTTTGTAATAAACCACACATGGTCGCGGCCCAGATTTCGACTGCATTGATTAAATGCACTGTTAAAACAAATAAATAAAGTTAAATTGTTGCCTTAAAGTGAATCAAATTGTGGCAGATGTAGTGAGTTCACTTTTTCCGATCACTTTGTATTTTATAATTACTGATGAATTTGAGATTTGAGATCAAGTATGAATAGCATTCCATTTAGTCAAACAGGAGACAATCACGAAAACATTTTAGGATGATTATTATATGTTGACTGTTTTATAGCCTATTATATCTTGTTCATTCACTTATTTGTTTTATTTTTTTAAATGAGAAATCATAAAATGAATAAACAAATATTATTACGCCGAATTTGCTTGATCTAAATCTTGAAATAAATCTACATTTGATGTCCTCAGAAAATAAGAATAGCCTATAATTGTACAAATGATTAAAAACAACCGTAACCTACCTGTAAAAGTAGCACCTGGATTCACTTCAATAAAACTTCGACCACTAAAAAGGTGGTCAGAAAGCCAGAACACACCGTCAAAATGTTTAAAAGAAATGCTTTTTTTAATGAAAAACAAAGATCCAGACGCCCCACTGATAGTTTGTGTATGTCAACAGTCCGTCTGCGCTATTTCAGATCCGTTATTTCTCCATTGGTGCTTCAGAGCGCGTCGCATGCCTCACTGAAGCGCACTGACTCCAGGCTTTGACTTTCTAGCGATGCTCACAAGCTCCGCCCACAAGCCACCCACCCCCTCCAGCTGATCCGAAAGCGCGTGGCGCTCTCGTGGCCAAAAGTTTCACGACTTAAGTGTGTGCATTTACCCCCCGGGCTTTGTGTCTGAGGGTGTGCGCATTTGTGTGCGAGGGAACGATGCAACTTCCCTTGTACACCAACCCTTTATAAATCTTACAAGGTGAGCGGCTCTGCAATTCGAAGAAGGGAAGAAAGCTTCAAATGTTTCTGACAACATTTGGGTCAATGACGTGTGCTCATAGGCTCATTTTGATTTTAATAAATTCATAGGCTATTGCAGGGAAATGTCCTGTCTGGAGATGGTAAGAAAACGTTTAAAAAGCTTTGAATTCTTGAAACAAAAAATAATAATAATAATTTTTCATTATTAATTTTTTTCTTATTTGAAATAGCTATATTAGACCTATTAATATTTCGAAAAATACAAGTCCAGCGAAATTTAAGTCAGGGTGGTGTAATCAATACAAGCTATTTATAGGTTTAAATTAAACATTTTAAATAGAGAAGACCCTTTGAGACCCACATGACTGTATGACCACTCATTAATAATAAAAAGTTACTTTATTATTATTGATTTGATGATCAACATATTGCGTTTACTGGATTATGTTATACACCAGTTGATTTGTAGTGTAGCCTAATATTCCAAATTGAAAATAGCCTATAATTGGGAATCTATACAAATATCACTCTCAGCTTTTCTTTCGTGACCTAACGTAATTTTCTGCCCCAATAAAGCCCGCTCAGAGCTGGATTAATACCCCTGAGCCCTATTTGGTTTATGGCGAGGTCAAACGTTGTTCTTAACTCTAATTACAGTAGTCTAGTGTACAAAGACGCGCGCGCGTCCCAGTAAATGATTGTGACAGCTTGGTGCAGTGTGAGCAGGTGTGTGTGTTGTTCACCCGTTTCATTCATTCGCTCTGTCCGCTCATTAGCGCCCCTCGTCCCACCAAAACATAACGCTCAATAACTGCTGGATTAATCAAGCCCAAACGGTTTTGTTTCGCTAAAATAACTCACTCAACCATGCATTCTGCGCCAGAGGGTGATTTGCCCCCAAAAATACTCTTTTGAAAAGATTTATTAGCCTACTTCAGTTCAGATGCAACAGATAGGCTACTGGGGATCTTTTAATTCACAAACGTATAATAGCCTAAATAATGTGACAATATCATATTTGCAGAAGTTTGTCGAGGCAGACCCATATTTAAATTCTCGCGAATAATAACGAAGCAAGAATGACGTATTGCCTAGTCTTTTTTAATAAATTGACACGTTTTTAATTTTGAGGTGGAACGTGATGCACCTTTTTAAAAAGTAGCCTACTTTTTGCAACCAAAAAATAAATAAATCTGGTGACACATTTTTTTTACTTAAATACAGAGCTGTTTTACTCCTACAAAGGAGTTACCAAAGATGACCGATGTCCATCGCATATGCAGATTGATATCTAAAAGTTTTTATGCAATGATAAAATAATCTTCATTTTATTCAAACTTCAAAAAGTCACTTAACCTTCATTGCAAGAAAAGGTAAATAATGTAGCTAAAATGTTCATACAAAAATTAAATTTATGGGAATTTAACACTTTAACCATTTATGGCATTTTGCTCTGTATAGCCAATAAAGTTTGACTTTATTTAGAAAAATGGGCTACATATGTGTTGGTACACTGTTAACTTTCGCTGTAGATTTAGCAGCACAGTACTGTAAAAACCTACAGTACAATACTGCATTTCTATATTACAGTAAAATACTGTAATTTGCATTGCATTCTGGGTAATTTTGTTTGAGCGGGAACATTTTACAGTACATTTTAGTGTTGCTGTAACCTAGCTGTAACCTGGCTGTAATATGCCAGGCAAAAATACAGGGTTGCTGTAAACAGAGAGCGAGCGCGCAGCTTGACTGACGTCAGAGCACAACTGGCAGTTCACTCACTCTGCGCGGATATCACACACTGCGGATATCTGCAAATTTGGTAAGTTAATTTTGAATTTTATAATAAGGTTTTAGGATTACGCTATAGTGTGTAGCCTACATAGCTTTTAATGTGAAATGACAGTGGAAGTTTAGCCAGCGACGGTTGCATTAACGTTATCTGCTCTTTCAACACCCGAGCCTGTCAGTGGTAAAAACAAGCACTTATAAGAGGCATAGCTAACGTATACATTTTGCTCAAACTGCTATATTTGCAGTCCGTTTCCCGAATGACGAACTTGATGATTTTATGATCAATACTGGACCAAATTAAATAAGTCATTTAGACACAAAATAAGACGCGTGAAAATAAGGCTTAAAAATACTGCACTTACCTTTGCAACGCAAAATGGGTGATTTATTTGGGCTTAGAGAGATTGGCTATTGGTACCAGTTTAGCCTTTTACTTCATTTCTATTTAGGCGGGAGACCCAGTTATAATGACTATTATAATAATTATAATAATTAAAAATATAAATAAAGGTGTAAATTGTTGAAAAACTTCAGACTATCGGAGTTAATGATATATTAGGCAACAAAGACAAGTAAAATGCATGACAAAAATTCAAGTTAGAATATTTAGAGAGGTCAAGTGAAGCTTATGTTTTATTAACCTAACTTTGATGTATTGTAAGCAGATTTATGAGATATTTCCACAACAAGAAACACATAACCGTTTACTAAATAATATTTATTTTGATTTCTTACAGCTCTACAGTGTGGGACAATTTGCAGCATGGGAAGGAGTTTTATGTAAGTATTAGCCATGTAAATACAATGTTTTAAACTTAAAAAAAATCTAAAGATAACTTTTTTTTGTGGCTGTTTTTGTTATTTCTACAGAATTTTCTCTCTTCCCCTGTCTGCCTGCTCATCTTTGGTGCTGTGGCTAACAGATTTTGTCATATGTGTTTTTGTGTCATGTCTTTTTCAGTTTTGGTCATCAGTCCAAGGTTCCAGTACCACCTCAAAATCCCAGCCAAGTCCATGTCCAGCTACAGTTGCAAGTCATGCAGTTTCTCAAACTCTCTCTTAAGTATGTAAGTATTGCTCTATCTAAAACACATCTATTGTTTATTTTTCCTATAGATCCATGAAAAAGTTTGTACTTTTGTGCAATGACAATATTCTAGACATTTTTATTAAGATGGAAAATTCAAATAATTAAAAAATATGCAGTGGAAAAGTATTTTTAGAGAGAAAAATTACACTGACAATATTTGACAAGTTATACTCGTTATACTCATGTTTTATTTAGTTGCTTCATATTCTGTACATTGCTTCATGTTGTTTTAATATGTTTAGGTCACTGCAACCCAGGCAGACATTGAGGCACAGCAGGTGATACCAAACACACCCGGACTCATTATGCTTGGTAAGTATGTGGTTTTTCCCTTCAATTTATTATTTACGTAGACACACACACATTCTCTCACACATACCCATATACATATTAATATTCACACTCATACACACAGGCACACACTCACATACATACTCACACACTTTCTACACTCACTTACACAAACTCAGACACTCTCACAGACACATACTCACACAAACACACATACATACTGTACAAACACACTCACACTTATACATACTCATTCACACTTTCACAGGCACTCACACACATACATATATACAGTATCATACTCACAGATGTTTGTACAGCTACACACTGATATTCTCAATCATACACCCACTCAATCACACATTCACAGACACACAAACATAATCATACACTCTCAAACATACACGTACATAAACAGATGTTTGTACGGCTACACACACACACACACACACACACACACACACACACACACACACACACACACACAGCTGTATCAACATACTGTAAGTATTTTTATTCACTGCACATGCATACTCGATTAATATGTACAAACAATAATATGTAAATTGTACCATTAAGAATGGAGTGAAGTCATCCATGGAGTTTATTGACATAAGGTTTTGTTTTCAGAATAAAACATTGTAGGTAATTAACATTGTGTTCTTTCATTTTTAGGACATTCAATCATGACAGCATCCAGGTGGAGTGCAGTGTTGGGGGTCCTTCAGCCGCAGGATTGAGAAACACGTGTTAGGGGGACACTTGTTCTAGTTATTTACTTGTAAATGATTTGTCTACACCAATCCTGAAGTTACTTACTCACCCTCATGTTGTTCAAACCTGTATGAGTTTCTTTCTTCTGAACACAAAAGAAGATATTTTGAAGAATGTTGGTAATCAAACAGTTGATGGTAGTCGTTGACTTCCATAGTATTTTTTTCCTACTGTGGAAGTCAATGGCTACTTTCAACTTTTTGATTACCAACATTCTTCAAAATATCTTCTTTAACTATCCATTTAAAATCTTTTTATACCTGTAAACTGCTGTTGCACTGGACATGCAATGTTCTTAAATGGTTTTAATAGTGTAATTGATCAATAAATATTTTTTTTTGACAAGAACATTGTTTGGATTGTCTTTTGATTTGCAGTTATTCTGAAGTTGCATTATAATATTATTACCTATAGATTTATATACTGTAATATTAGTAATTTGAAAATTACGATGTTTTGCAATAATGTATCAATATAGATATTACAGTACAATACCGTATAATTACAACAGAGGCAGACAAAATACAGTAAAAATACAGTACAATACTGTTTTGTAGTTTACAGTACTGTTTGTGTGTACTGTAAATTGAATTACAGTACAGTTACTGTAAATCGAATTACAGTACCTTGCTGGCAACCTTGCTGCCAGTACTGTACTGTAAAAATACAAGAAAATTGTTAACAGTGTACCACAGTAGGGGCTTGTAGTAGTGTGCCATTGACTGGGGCTTCAGGTCACACGTGTCCTCACACTGATCCCATTGTGCACCAAGTGTGCACATCTATGGCCTAGAGTAGACAATGTGCTCACGCTCTCTCTAAAAGTTTTGATAACACTTAATATTAACTTTAATTATGGTAATAGACCAGATTCATATGAGAAAGTGATCCGTATGATGAATATATATGTGTAAATAATTTTTAACTATTATTTTGACAGGTATTTGACAGGTATCTTTAAATCTTATGCTTTTTGTCTCACAATTTTTTCTCATAAAAAATGATACATTTTTCAATTGCTAGCCACCATTTACACATTTCAGGATAGTTCAAGTTTTAAATCAAGCCGGACACTGGTGATTGATAAATGAACAGATGGGCTTAAGTGATGCGTCTGCTACACCAGCGCTCACGCGCCAGTCGCCTGCCTACCATAATCTCTCATGCGACAACACAATCAGCACAATAGGACAATATCCATAGCGCTAGTTCACTCGGGTGACGCTTCTTTCCTCTCACACAAAGGGAAGAAGGCTTCCACTTGGCAGCATAGAAGTGTTGTAAAGATAGAAAATCTATGCACTGATGAAGATGGAAAGCTTTTGCTATGGTAACAGTCAACAATCAATGTCCAATTAATCATGATTAACTTGGGGGGAAAAAAAACATAATTAAGTTTAAAAAATCGTAAAAGTTTCTAAGAAACTGGCGTTCAGACTTTTGGTTTTAGGGGGTCAAATAAATGATATATTTAGTGTGTTCAGGCATACTGTATCAGGAGTGCTGCTGTCCCATATGAACCAGGGATCACATGTGTGTCAACAGTATGTGCACCTATAACTGTGTCATGCTTCCCCAAAGATCCCATGGTAACCCTGCTTCTCCACAACTTTTCCTCCCAGGAGTGTTTCACAACGCTGTGTCACACCTGCAACCTGTATTGGGAATTCCTGTGCTGAGTCCAAACTCTCCTCCCTTGTGTCCTACCGACGGACAGCTAAGGGATCGAGGACTCCTGCATTTTCTAGTCCACCTCAACCAGAAGTGAACACTATATGATCACAAGAGACCATTTACTCATTTTCACCATCTGACCTTAAAGCGGATGGTTTTATGAAGGCTTTCTTAAGTGTTCATGCGATGGGCCTTCATGGAAAATCTGTGAATGCAGAGCCACGAGACTTGCGGTATACTCAATAGAGAACCTCCTGTTGAGATAGTTTAGAGTTCAAATTATATCCAGAGGAACAGCACACGGAACTCCCATGACCCGTTTCATTGTTTGGAGAGGCAGTTCCACTCCCCCAACACCCTCTGCAGCACCAAAGACTTGCGTTTCTGCAACGATTTAGAAGATTAAACAAAAACAAAACAAAAACATTTAGGAGCAAAATTACAATTTTGTAGACCGATTACAGAATTGCTCAATAAAGATTGTTGTGCAAAAGCACTTCAATTCACTGACTGTATAGTTTCATACTTTGGCTTTTAGCATTCAATGGTTTGGGGTCAGTACGATTTATTCTTTCTGAAAGAAATGCATACTTAGCACGAATGTTCTTCAAACGTCACAATAAAAACATTTATCATGCTACAAAATATTTCTATTCAAAACAAATGTTTCTTTCTATTCGAGATAGATAAAAAAAAAACAATATAGGATATCTAAAGGATTCCACAAAAGCACAACTTAGCACAATGCTTGCACAGTTGATAGTAAGAATTGTTTATTGAGGACCAAATCAGCATTTCAGAAGGATCATGTGACTGAAGTATGATGCTGAAAAATACAGCTTTGGCATCATAGCCAGAGATGGGCAGTATTTTAATTAGGCTACTTGTATTTGAAATATATTTAATTAATTTTGAGTATTTTTTTCATTTGTATTTTCCTTGAAATAAAAAATGAAATGTAATTTGTAATTAAATACTTTGAGAGATGTAATTTGTATTTAAAATACTTATGTGATGTGATGTGATGTGACACATCCTATTGACCCTGTTCACATTTCCGGTTTTCTCAGAAGTGGAAGGTGTCATAGTTGGGTAAACTTCTTTAGCAGTGAATGAGAGACTACATTAAATATGTGTGCTTATGCATAATCATAAATATTATGATTATGCTTTTTTATTTTAAGTTGACGCTCAAAAGTATGTGACATAAAGTGAAAATAACTTGTTTAGAGTTATATTGCATAATTAAAAAGACTGTATGCTGCTAACACAGCACAAAATGCTCTTGTTACTGCACTAGCATTATAGCAAAGTTTATGTTCAATGATCAAACAACATGCTTCTGTATATGCAGTTATTCACAACCTAGCCATAAGCCCTACTCTTCTGCACAATGGTAACGATCTTATGGGAAAAAAATGGTAAAAACTTTAACATGATAGAAACTTTTTCAAATGTCAAACACTTAATTTCAAAATTTCCTCTCCATTTCCAGCCATGTGCAAAGCATGCTGGGAACAAAATTGGTGTCTCCAAATAAAACCACACTCTCTAAAAAATAAATAGCCTTTTTTCCTTCATTTTATCAGCTTAATCAGTTCCTCAATTCAAGCCTCAAAATTGTGTATGCTTCCTTACAATACACAAAAACAATTGGAAAATGTATCTTGGTTTTATTAGTGAAATGTTTTCAATATTTTCTATACAACACTGAACCACAATTTTCTTAATAAAATATACACAATATTTTTAATTATCATTTTTAAATGAAAATTACAAGACCCATGATTCATTTTTACAGTGTAGTGTTATAGTCGTAATTGTCTTTTATTATGACAGTATGCGGAAACATGTACATCTTCTACACGACACGATGAAATTCCAATATTCCGTACTCTTACGTCTATAACGTCACAGTTACTCTCGTACATTTTGTTTGTATTTTCAAATTACTTGTATTTTAATTAAATACTTTTTTCACAGCAGTATTTTATTTAAATACATTTGATGAGTAAGTACCATATTTGTAATTTGTAATATTTGATGTATTTGTGCCCATCTCTGATCACAGCAATAAATTACATTTTAAAATTTAAATAGAAAACAGTTATTTAAAATTGTAATAATATTTCAGAGCATTAATGTTTTAAATGTATTTTTTAATCAAATAAAAGCAGCCTTGGTGAGCAGAAGAGACTTCAGAAACTTTGAACATTATGATTTAATAATAGTTTAATAGCCTAATTACATTTTTGCCATATTGATTTTAACACTGTTTTGAAAGAATATTTCTGACTGTTAAAAAAATAGTTGATTATGATTCCAACATGTCACAAAAAAACCTACCCTTATATTTTATTTGTACATTATAACATATATTTAGCAAGTAAATACACTGATGTAAGTCTCTCAAATGATTACATTACAGTGTAATAATGTGTATATAACGACCATTTTAGTTAGTCTGGAGAGGTTTGTTTGTATGCATCACACCACAAAACCGTCAAATCTTCAGCAGAAACCTGACAAGTCAAAAACAGACTAATCAAGTGCATCCGCCCCCTGTCAACACATCAACGACAGATAGTAGGATGCATCTCCTTAAGCACACCAGCAATGACTTAGCAGTTGTTTACTCTAGCTGGCTTGTTGTGATGCTGCTGTAGTTCCCTTGGCTGAGAGTCTTTCTTCGTGCCAAAAAAACCACACACCCACAACTATTGCCACAAGTGAGTTATCCTTTTTTGCAGTCCCAAGGGACCTGTTTGGAGTGGGAAGGGGGATTCGTGCGCCCCTCTGACAGATGGGTCCTTGTTTCTGTCTTTCTCTCCCTCACTCCCTCTCTCCTGAGCTCAGACACAGACACACTCGCTTAGACTGAGATTGAACGAATACAATAGGAATTAAAGCCATGCACACATGCTCCCTCTATGTCTCCTGAAAGCTGAGCCCCTTGTAATAATTATAAAAGCAGGGGTGTTTGGGTGATGGGGGCTGGGCTATTGGGGAAAACTTTGATAAAAATTTGCACTTACTGACTTTTTCTTCAACTTAAAGCTACAAACAAACTATTCAACCCACTAAAACTTTAGAAGTAAACTCTTAAAATGAAATGTTCCAGAAAAGGGTTTTCATAGCGTGTCATAATGGAACCTTTGAGTAATAATTCTTATTGACAGCTACATTTTGTGTCAATAGCATAGAGTTGAATAGCATGGAGAATAGCATGGAGCTTTCTGTTTGTCAGCGCGGCAAATTTGTGTGACCAACTCGAACATGAGCGAAATCTTTGTGAGGAACTTTTTCACCTTCATGTGAAACTCCCAATCGTGCAGAATCCATTTGGAAAGACTCAATTTCAGATAACGGTAAATGTGAACAAACCCTTTTTCCACTATAAAAAAAAAAACGTTTGTGCATTTAAAGTTTCCATGGATGTTAAAGGTTCTTCATGGAACCATCCGTGCCAATAACGGAACTTTATTTTCTAGAGTGTTCAAAATTGGGATTGTGAAAACTGAACGGTATTCCCCTCAAGAGAATAATGGAGAGTAGGAGTGCGTCTGTGTTTTAAGAGATACGTGTTGTAAAGGTAATCCCAGAGCTCCGGCCTTATCTGCTGCTTACTGGAGCTGAATACAGGAGTTCTCTGGGATGGATCCTGAGGGACAGGAAGTCAGGAACAGCCTAACTCATGCTCTCTGGCACTGGGGAGAAGTGGGGCCGAGTTTTATGGGCATGGACTTTTAACCTCAGTATCATTCACCTTCATGAGCGCATTATTAGACCGAAACCATTTCTTTTCTCCATTTAACACACTGAAATCATGGCCAAAGAGTAGCGATTGGGGGGACTCTGCGAATAAAAGCCAGTCTGCCAGTTTGTGTAAATCAATCCTATATTAAATCAAGTGCCCACTGCATAATTGGAAGCGTAAAATTGCCCATTTGCACAATATGCCACCTGCAACCCCTCTCTGTTCTGCTATTGATACGATGGCTGGAGAGTGTCCACACAACACTTCTTGCAATTTTTCCAGCGATTGCTTGGAAGTCGCGCAAATTCCATTCTGTTGGGGAATTTTGAGGGTCATACTGGCTATTAGAGCCAACGGAGGATAATTGAACCATTCGAATGAGCCGAATACAACCACTTATAGTTCCAATTAAGGTGGTCAGAAAATTCCTCTTAAACCACATTTTACAAAATGAAGTGTTCATCCAATCACAGTCCATCCTTTTCCTAAACCCCAACCCTGTTGGGGTGAGCTGTGAGAGACGAGGAGAGGGGGAGGAGGGTTCCATCTGCTTTGCTGGCTGTCCTTTGGGACATGGGCATACCCCAAGGGGCTGAAGCTGGGAAGGATAGAGGGAGGGGAGGATGGGAGGGAGTGAGAGAAGTTGAATAGATTGCACCCATGCACTAATCAAAGGCCATAATCAGTATGCCCAAACACAATAGGCAGATTTAGCTCATTCCTTACTTTAGGTTCTCCAACAAACACAATCATTACAAGATTCATAAGTATCATAAAACGAACTGCAACTGGCATTTTGCAATTAATGACATGAGCGAGCAGATTTGCAGGGCTTCATCTCAACAAATTAAAAGATTTCGGTGTGTTTGGCATGGAGCCACGGATTATGTGTGATCAGGTGCGTGTAGCCCACAAGTGAAATAGTCTGATTCCCACTGTGGTTTACAGCAACACACAAAGGTGATAAGTGGGTTGATTTAATTTTTATAAATGAATTCAAATTGAATTTACTTCTATGCATACAACATTTTATTGTATAATAATAAAATAAAGAAAATGAAAATGCATTATTTTCCCACATGCAGCTTCAAGAGAAAAATGCAGTATGCCAATTCGACAGACCCAACATTTCAATCAGCCCAATTTATTGTTTATTGAAGTATTTTTCCACCTTTATGCAGACTTTTTGATGCAGAAAACAAATGCCAGCTGGAAAACACTGCGGCTTCTGATTAAATGAGACGAGAAGTGATTGTTTGTTTGCTGTATAAAAGACAGAGAGACAAAATAAAAGGAATCAAGTTGCATCAGGTTTCATGGTTTCTCGTCAGCTCGGACTTGTTGATGGATGCCTGGATCTGAAAGCTCTGGGTCCATGTGGGTACCCCAGCGCTAAGCATCCCATTGATTGAACTGCTCCTCCAGGGCAAAAGCAACTTCAGTGCTTTAGTTAACACCCCTCCAGCCAACTGCAGAGCTTTCCGATTGGCTGGCATGCCTCTAAGCTGCCTGTCTTCTAGGCTTATTGTTTCGCGAGCCCTACACAGTCAATATTAAGCTTGGCTAATGTGATATAGAGGCAGCTGGAGGAGCCACTGATATTACCATGACACTATGGTGTAAGGGGTGTAATGCCATTAAAAATTAAAGCTGCAAGCAGCATTTATCGGTGTTCAAGCAATTATGGCAGTTAAGGCCTTTAAGCTCAAAAGCATCAAAAGACATTACGTTTTATGTAGCAAGCATTTAACCACTGACATCATAGATGAAATAGACCATTTTTAGCATGATTTACCATGATATACCAAATTTAGTGTGTTTTTTCATGATTTACCATGTTCCAGTATGATTTACCATGAATCTAGCATGATTTCCCAAGTTCTAGTATGATTCACCATGATTTACCCTGTTCTACCATGATTTACCACAATTGAACACATTCTAGTATGATTTAATATGATTCTAGCATGATTTACCATGTTATAGGATGATTTACTATGTTATAGGATGATTTACCAGGATTGTAGCATGATTTACAATGATTCATCACATTGCTATTATGATTTGCCATGATACACCATGTAATAGTATTTTTTACTATGATTTACCATGTTTTTATCGTGATTTACCATGATTTACCACATTGCTGCATTGATGTGAAGTGTCAATAAAAATGAAGTGATCAACTCTGACAAAAAAATGTATTGTATTAAAATAGTTAACATGGAAAAACTGGTTTGCTTTAGTACATAATACTGATGAAACCAAGTAGTTCAAAATGAAAGTGAGCCAATAAGTGGTCTTCTACTGCCCTCTGCTGGCCATTCTGCTTATTAATAAAGTGTTTTCACAGGTGATTTTGCACTCATATGTAGACATTTGCACACACACACACACACAATTTTTTTTATTTTTATTTTTCAATGCTTTGTAAACTACTAATCAGATTATTCAGCATTTATTCAGAAACCTAGGACTACACACACACATTCTGTTGTAGATACAGACATTTGAACTATGTGATGGGAAAACAAAATGTTTACTGCAAGTGTCCTTCAGGATTTACATTTCTCTATGAGCTAACTAGTCAGTAGTAATACTTCAATAGATGAATTTTGACTAAATGTGAGTATAAATGTTAAAAGAGTGATTTTATAAAGTCTAAATAAGAATTATAGTATAATATTAGTCAGTAACATGACAAATGACTATTTTAAACAGCAGGGGGCAGTATAATACCACTTATTGGCTTAATAAGCCATTATGCTCTTATCATTTTCATCTTTTTAACTGTTATAGAGGCAAATTTTCAACTTTTTTTTTGATAATTATTGATCTAGAGAGTCCAGAGAATTGTACTGCACTGGTTTTGAACATTATGATTTAAACATTATATTATAATAGATGGAAAAGACCATTTAGAGCCAATACAGGCAATTTACCATAGGAAATACATGGTTTTAAAGCTTTTCAACAGTTATAGCGCCACATGTGGTCCGATCTGCATGAAACTTTGCATGCTTCTTCACCATGGTATGACACATATGCTCATCAATTTTTGTGAAGTTTTGAGTTTTCATTTATGATTTATAGGCTTTTGAGTGTATTTTGACACGCCCATTTTCTAAACGACCCTGTTATAGTGAACCAAAGGACTAATTTCAACTTTTTTTCGATAATTATTTATCTAGAGAGTCCAGGGAATTGTCCTAGACTGGTCTGGTTCCGATCGGGCGAAAAACCAGGGACTAGTTCGCAAAAGTAGGTTTTAAACATATTCGTGAATATTTAATGAACGATTTGATTGACAGCAATGGTTCTAGAGGCAAAGTTGTTCAACATGAGGAGATCTATCAAATGATATGCATTTTGTGGGGATGTATGCAACACCACGTGATTACAGAGCCGTAAAACTCGTTAGCGCCAACTAGTGGCTGATTTCTTTCAAAATTCTTACAGACCTCTAGGGCCATGAGTCAAACATGCCCAGTGAGTTTCGTTCCGATCGGCCTCTGTTAACCTTGTCTCATAGGTGCTCAAACTTCATTGGTCGATGGCGGCCATGTTTTTTGAGATACGCCAATATCCTTTTACATATACATGGCACCTTGGACCAAGACACTGCATACCAATTTTCAAGTCAATCAGACTAACGGTCATGTGGTCATAGCTCTTTTTATGTTTTTTTAATGTTATAGCGCCACCATGTGGCCAATCGACGCAATTTTTTTAATGTGACCTCAGACTGTCCTCTTACACATGTCTGTTGAGTTTGGTGACGATATTCCATTTACTTCTTGAGTTATAGCCATTTTAGTAAAATAGGCTCCTCCCACAACGTTCATTTTACTCCCCCTAGCGACCGTAAATCGAAATTTCAACTTTTTTTCGATAATTATTGATATTCAGACTCCAGAGAACATTGCTGCACTGGTCTGGTTCCGATTGGTCAAAAAACCAGGGACTAGTTCGCAAAAGTAGGTTTTGGACAAAATTGGCTATAACAAATTTTTTTTTTGCTCCAAATCGAAATCCGAGATATACATCTTGTTCGCCTTGAGCCAGGGATCACAGGGTGTAAAAAGCTAGCTTCTAGCCCCAACGGTCTAGGAGTTATGAGCAATTTAGTACTTTTGGTTGCTGTAGCGCCACCTATGGGCCAAACGGGTCATACTCTGATAGGTTGTCCCCATATTTGAGGCCTACCATCTGGGCGAGTTTCAAGTCTCTAGGCCTTACGGTTTGGGCTGCACGATGCGTTTTAGGTTTTTTTTTTTTTTTCAAATAGCAATTACAATAGGTTTTCAGCACTAAAGTGCTTGAACACCTAATAATAATGAGACCTTTTTGACGATTATAGCGCCACCTTTTGTCCAATCTCCATGAAACTCTGCACGCTCCTTCAGCATGGTATGACACATATGCTCATCAATTTTGGTGAAGTTTTGACTTTTTTTGTAGGATTTATAGGCTTTTGACCGTATTTGGTCACGGACCATTTCCTAAATGACCATGTTATGGCCAACCAAATGCAGAATTTCAACATTTTTTCGATAATTATTGATATTCAGACTCCAGAGAACATTGCTGCACTGGTCTGGTTCCGATTGGTCAAAAAACCAGGGACTAGTTCGCAAAAGTAGGTTTTGGACAAAATTGGCTATAACAAATTTTTTTTTTGCTCCAAATCGAAATCCGAGATATACATCTTGTTCGCCTTGAGCCAGGGATCACAGGGTGTAAAAAGCTAGCTTCTAGCCCCAACGGTCTAGGAGTTATGAGCAATTTAGTACTTTTGGTTGCTGTAGCGCCACCTATGGGCCAAACGGGGTCATACTCTGATAGGTTGTCCCCATATTTGAGGCCTACCATCTGGCGATTTTCAAGTCTCTAGGCCTTACGGTTTGGGCTGCACGATGCGTTTTAGGTTTTTTTTTTTTTTTTCAAATAGCAATTACAATAGGTTTTCAGCACTAAAGTGCTTGAACACCTAATAATAATGAGACCTTTTTGACGATTATAGCGCCACCTTTTGTCCAATCTCCATGAAACTCTGCACGCTCCTTCAGCATGGTATGACACATATGCTCATCAATTTTGGTGAAGTTTTGACTTTTTTTTGAGGATTTATAGGCTTTTGACCGTATTTGGTCACGGACCATTTCCTAAATGACCATGTTATGGCCAACCAAATGCAGAATTTCAACATTTTTTCGATAATTATTGATATTCAGACTCCAGAGAACATTGCTGCACTGGTCTGGTTCCGATTGGTCAAAAAACCAGGGACTAGTTCGCAAAAGTAGGTTTTGGACAAAATTGGCTATAACAAATTTTTTTTTTGCTCCAAATCGAAATCCGAGATATACATCTTGTTCGCCTTGAGCCAGGGATCACAGGGGTGTAAAAAGCTAGCTTCTAGCCCCAACGGTCTAGGAGTTATGAGCAATTTAGTACTTTTGGTTGCTGTAGCGCCACCTATGGGCCAAACGGGGTCATACTCTGATAGGTTGTCCCCATATTTGAGGCCTACCATCTGGGCGAGTTTCAAGTCTCTAGGCCTTACGGTTTGGGCTGCACGATGCGTTTTAGGTTTTTTTTTTTTTTCAAATAGCAATTACAATAGGTTTTCAGCACTAAAGTGCTTGAACACCTAATAATAATGAGACCTTTTTGACGATTATAGCGCCACCTTTTGTCCAATCTCCATGAAACTCTGCACGCTCCTTCAGCATGGTATGACACATATGCTCATCAATTTTGGTGAAGTTTTGACTTTTTTTGTAGGATTTATAGGCTTTTGACCGTATTTGGTCACGGACCATTTCCTAAATGACCATGTTATGGCCAACCAAATGCAGAATTTCAACATTTTTTCGATAATTATTGATATTCAGACTCCAGAGAACATTGCTGCACTGGTCTGGTTCCGATTGGTCAAAAAACCAGGGACTAGTTCGCAAAAGTAGGTTTTGGACAAAATTGGCTATAACAAATTTTTTTTTTGCTCCAAATCGAAATCCGAGATATACATCTTGTTCGCCTTGAGCCAGGGATCACAGGGGTGTAAAAAGCTAGCTTCTAGCCCCAACGGTCTAGGAGTTATGAGCAATTTAGTACTTTTGGTTGCTGTAGCGCCACCTATGGGCCAAACGGGGTCATACTCTGATAGGTTGTCCCCATATTTGAGGCCTACCATCTGGGCGAGTTTCAAGTCTCTAGGCCTTACGGTTTGGGCTGCACGATGCGTTTTAGGTTTTTTTTTTTTTTCAAATAGCAATTACAATAGGTTTTCAGCACTAAAGTGCTTGAACACCTAATAATAATGAGACCTTTTTGACGATTATAGCGCCACCTTTTGTCCAATCTCCATGAAACTCTGCACGCTCCTTCAGCATGGTATGACACATATGCTCATCAATTTTGGTGAAGTTTTGACTTTTTTTGTAGGATTTATAGGCTTTTGACCGTATTTGGTCACGGACCATTTCCTAAATGACCATGTTATGGCCAACCAAATGCAGAATTTCAACATTTTTTCGATAATTATTGATATTCAGACTCCAGAGAACATTGCTGCACTGGTCTGGTTCCGATTGGTCAAAAAACCAGGGACTAGTTCGCAAAAGTAGGTTTTGGACAAAATTGGCTATAACAAATTTTTTTTTGCTCCAAATCGAAATCCGAGATATACATCTTGTTCGCCTTGAGCCAGGGATCACAGGGGTGTAAAAAGCTAGCTTCTAGCCCCAACGGTCTAGGAGTTATGAGCAATTTAGTACTTTTGGTTGCTGTAGCGCCACCTATGGGCCAAACGGGGTCATACTCTGATAGGTTGTCCCCATATTTGAGGCCTACCATCTGGGCGAGTTTCAAGTCTCTAGGCCTTACGGTTTGGGCTGCACGATGCGTTTTAGGTTTTTTTTTTTTTTCAAATAGCAATTACAATAGGTTTTCAGCACTAAAGTGCTTGAACACCTAATAATAATGAGACCTTTTTGACGATTATAGCGCCACCTTTTGTCCAATCTCCATGAAACTCTGCACGCTCCTTCAGCATGGTATGACACATATGCTCATCAATTTTGGTGAAGTTTTGACTTTTTTTGTAGGATTTATAGGCTTTTGACCGTATTTGGTCACAGACCATTTCCTAAATGACCATGTTATGGCCAACCAAATGCAGAATTTCAACATTTTTTCGATAATTATTGATATTCAGACTCCAGAGAACATTGCTGCACTGGTCTGGTTCCGATTGGTCAAAAAACCAGGGACTAGTTCGCAAAAGTAGGTTTTGGACAAAATTGGCTATAACAAATTTTTTTTTTGCTCCAAATCGAAATCCGAGATATACATCTTGTTCGCCTTGAGCCAGGGATCACAGGGGTGTAAAAAGCTAGCTTCTAGCCCCAACGGTCTAGGAGTTATGAGCAATTTAGTACTTTTGGTTGCTGTAGCGCCACCTATGGGCCAAACGGGGTCATACTCTGATAGGTTGTCCCCATATTTGAGGCCTACCATCTGGGCGAGTTTCAAGTCTCTAGGCCTTACGGTTTGGGCTGCACGATGCGTTTTAGGTTTTTTTTTTTTTTTCAAATAGCAATTACAATAGGTTTTCAGCACTAAAGTGCTTGAACACCTAATAATAATGAGACCTTTTTGACGATTATAGCGCCACCTTTTGTCCAATCTCCATGAAACTCTGCACGCTCCTTCAGCATGGTATGACACATATGCTCATCAATTTTGGTGAAGTTTTGACTTTTTTTGTAGGATTTATAGGCTTTTGACCGTATTTGGTCACGGACCATTTCCTAAATGACCATGTTATGGCCAACCAAATGCAGAATTTCAACATTTTTTCGATAATTATTGATATTCAGACTCCAGAGAACATTGCTGCACTGGTCTGGTTCCGATTGGTCAAAAAACCAGGGACTAGTTCGCAAAAGTAGGTTTTGGACAAAATTGGCTATAACAAATTTTTTTTTTTGCTCCAAATCGAAATCCGAGATATACATCTTGTTCGCCTTGAGCCAGGGATCACAGGGGTGTAAAAAGCTAGCTTCTAGCCCCAACGGTCTAGGAGTTATGAGCAATTTAGTACTTTTGGTTGCTGTAGCGCCACCTATGGGCCAAACGGGGTCATACTCTGATAGGTTGTCCCCATATTTGAGGCCTACCATCTGGGCGAGTTTCAAGTCTCTAGGCCTTACGGTTTGGGCTGCACGATGCGTTTTAGGTTTTTTTTTTTTTTTCAAATAGCAATTACAATAGGTTTTCAGCACTAAAGTGCTTGAACACCTAAAAATCCTTACAAATACAATAGGTTTTCAGCACTTCGTGCTTGAACACCTAATAAATCAGGTGGTTTGATGATTCGGCATGGTCCGGGGATTCTGTGAGACATTAGGTGGGGCAGTTGCTATAATTCTATTACACATTCTGGGGGAACCTCTGAGGAACAATTGATTCCCTTTGCCGAGTTCAGCATAATTCAATTTCTTTTCATCAAAGGCCTGAAAAGAGGAAGGCAAAATAGAAAGTTTACTTTTCCAATTGGAAAATTGTGTAGAAAAGGTAGATGTTTGAGGACCTTCAGCCTAAAGATGGTAGGCTACATTGGCTTTGATTTCATATACAAAATGTTTGAATAACAGGCCTAAAATAAAAACCAGCAAAAAAATAAAAAAAAAGTGGAAGATTTAGAACATGCTGGATTGTTTACTGCTTAGATTTTTGTACAAACAGAGATTACAGGAAACGTGAATCACAGAATTTAATCTCTTTAGTCGGTTCGATGTTCACTCGGCAGACATGCTTTGATGAAGCTCGTCTTCACTGAGCAAGCACGTGAGGTCAGGTCACTCACTATTGGTTACAAATATATTTTTTAGACATTGACTAGTTCACGTTTTGCTTCGAATTAAACAGGTCTGACCTGACGACCATTTGTAATAAGCAAAATGTGCATTAATTAATTAATTCAGTGTGCCGTTGGTCGCGCGGTGGGGGTCCTGTGTCACTATTGTTCTGACGCTCGAGACGCATAAACGGTGATTTCAAGGCCCATTGAGCGCGCGATGGATTGTACGTAAAATCTATTAAAGGGCGGAGAGACAATCGATTATTCGACAGCTTCTTTAAAAAAAATAGATATCAAGAGCATTTAACCTGTAGTATATGGACGTATTTGACGTTAGAATAGTTGTGTTGTCAGTAAACAAATAAGTTCCATTTAAGAAATTCGTTTACACATTAGTTTGCCTACTATGATGTAGCCTATATTGGGATATATATAGGCTACTTTAGGTAGGGCCTATACCTTGACAAACGTGATTGATTGCCTAGCCTACTGCTTAAAACCAGATTACAAAATTATACAAGCCTGACATTTAAAGGGAGAAATAACATTAGAATAATTCAACGTTGACATATGTTGAACCAAAGTCTTATTTTATCAAATATTTTGGATAAATTATAAATCATTCATACGTTAATTTTTTTCCTTCACTTATGTAGGAAAAAAGAAACTTACATAATAGTTTACTCACTAGTGGCATTTATTTTATAATAAGGTTTTATTTTGGGCAATACTGACATCTAATGGTTATAGTGAAGAACAACTTTGTCTTTGTGCTGTCACGCCCTATACTTGTGCTGATTGGTTGAAAACACTTTACATAGAAAAGTCATTCTTGCCTTTTAGTGTTTTCATTGTGAATTTATGATTCAAACACCCTATAACATCGTAATTCATCCCAAAAGGGTCAGACACACAAATCCCTGGAATGTTTTTGTGTGTAGAATGCAGATACTTACCAAGACAAGAGTTTCAGTAATAAGTTATAAGAGAAATATTTCCCAGAGATGAAAGGAAGAGAATTAAAATTAAGCTGACAGAGCTAGCTCTTAAAAAATACACACACAGAGGTCTTGATGCAAATGTAAAATAAGATTATTTTATACTGATACTTCTGTCTCGTTGACACAAACACCCTAACACCCACTTATGTACACGGTTCTGACCTACATATAAATACAAGCAGAGAGAGTGAAACAGACTCAGTGAGACAGCACTCCTACGCACACTCTCACTGCATGCACATCCACTGCATGAATTCCTCCTAGATTATTCCTGGTGCCTACCTACTTCTCCGCTTATTTCTTTTCTCATTTTCTACTATCAGAGGACACACATGCAATTCATCTGACAGATTTTTCCTTGAGATTTCAAAAGCATTGGACAGGGAGGAAGGACACATATCAAGGTCTAGCGATGGCACCAAAACGAGAACCATCAATTAAAAAATCTCCATCTGGGGGAACCTTACCAAGACATGGACCACCATTTCCTTGCCCTTCCACAACACCCTCACCCCCGAAACCAGCTCCTGAGCTGAAACCGCGGATGCTGCGCCCCTCCGAATCCCCCTTTGACCCCAGCACATTAGAGGTAAGTGATGGTCCTGCAACAAAGTGCACAGGTAAATCTAGCAGAAATAGAATGTGATCAAAATGACAGACCAAAAACCTTCATATGAATCATTTGATGTGGATTTAAGGATTTATTCATTTACATTTTCTGCATGGCAACATATACTGCCACACTGCAACACAATATCAGATCTGAATTTGATATTAGTTGTGAATAAAACATTAATGTAATCTCTTTTTTATGCAGCTTCTGATACCTCAACATAGCACATGGAAAACTGTGTCAACCCAGCCCCCAAACCTTAAGAGAATATTAGAGCTATATCAGGATTGAGAAATAGGGCACTGATGTAGCTGGTCCACACTAGGGTCCCTGAGCTCCATTACTGTCACAATTTACTTAAATGTAGGCTATTAAATCATTTATTTTCTTCATTATAATATACCTGTTTCTCAAATATAGGTTGGAATTAACAGAGCAATATATTCAGTCAGACATTGAAGCAAAGCATTTGAACAATGGGTTTGATGACTTATCAATATACATTTTCTTTGTATCCCAAATGATTCACAGATATCCTTATATAAAGACAACCAACACCTCCATGTGCTTAGGAATGCAGGCATGCAGCATTGAAATACACAACTGAACCTTCCAAACAAAAGCTTAATCGCATGGCTTCACACAGATATACAAATCACGTTTTGCCAATTGTGTGCAGTCAATAATGCTATAGTGATTTGCGCTGGGAGTGTCTTTGTTTATGAGCATTCTCCACCCTGTAGTGAAGAGGGAAGTCCGACTCATTCTCGCGAAACGATTGATTCAGTTCGTTGTAAAGAACCGGTTTAAAAACTGATTCAGTGATTATTTTACGTCATGGCTTATCACGTGGTTCCTGAAATGTTGTGGAATGTTCACAAAAAATGGAAAGCCATTTTACTGTTAATATATATATATATATATAATGTTTATTGTAATTGTATGCGTCCTGGTTCAGTTTGTTGCAATCAGATTAAGTTCACTACGTCACTTACACCATATACTATAGCATTATTAGCCTACCTTCGACTTCGTCATAAGTCGATACTCTCCAAATGCTTTTACTATAAGTTCCTTCGTCGGTTTACGGACCATTACGAGTCTGTCATATAAATATTGGTTCAGTTGCTGACTCCAACCGCTTGGACCGATTCATACAAATCGCGAACCATTAGTTCATTCGTATTAGTGAACAGGTTTTGTGAACCGGTTCAGCTAATTCATTAAAACGATTCGACTCCAAAGAACGATTCGTTCACGAGTCGGACATCGCCTGTTAGTGCCTAGCCTTCATAACGCAAACGCAGCAGCAGCGCTAGTCATTTCACACTCCCTCCGCGACACGCACACCCGGAAAACAAGCCACTGCAAATATGGTAGGCATTTTGATAAGCATTTAATTTAAAATAGGATTGAGTAGAACTTTCCTATGTGAACATATCTTAATGTAGGGTTAGAAAATTGTATTCAAGGATAGTGCCAAAGAGTCTGTCGTTAAGTTAGCCTATTTCATGCTAGCTAAGCTAAGTTTTATGCTATTTAGTACGTGTGAAAGTGACCAAAACTCTGTTGTTGTTAATGAATATCCTTTACAGCAATCCAAGACTGTCCTAGCTAAATTACATTTATTAAATAATTGTGTTTTAGTTAAACCGTCACTCGGTAACCCACGGTTGTGAGCTAGCGAACAGTATTAGCTACTTGGTCAGTTTTAGCCAGGGATAGAAAACTTGTCTAACTTTTTCATCCGGACTGAACTGTATTTCCAGACGGATTTTATGGACCCAGATATGTTATTATCAGAAATCCCATTTGATTCACAGCATTGCTATTGTGCATCATTTCATATTCATTGAATGTCGCTCTGTCTCAAACAGTCTGAATTCAACGAGGACCAGATTCTTGGTGAGTTTGTCTCTTGTCCAGATGCATGTTACTTTTGTCTCGAAGTGATGTACATGTGTGTGTATGTATTATTCCCCCGCATTTCTTCCTAGACAGCCTGCTTTCATCATCCCATCCATGTTATTCTGCTCCTCTATTACTCTGCCCTTGCATTCCTCCTACTTTCTTTCCTTACCTTTGTATTGTTTTCCTTTGCCACTGTTGTATGTCAACTCCAGATTGAGTTTAACTTGGAGCAAATACACGGTGAGTGCATTGAAAACCTTTCTGTTCTGATGTCATTTAGTTTGCATTGTATTAAAGACAACAAGCTGCTGTTTGTGTGTCTGAAAGCACCACGCCTGCCTCCTCCATTTGAACTTCATTCAATAATTAACATGCATGAACTGTAAGAATTAAAATGCTGTTAGTTTGGACAGTAGAAACGCGTTTTTGAAGTGTAGGCCTATGTGTTTCCTCTGAAGCATGGACCGTCATATCTGCAGAGGGTGTGTCTCAGTCAGGAAGTGTTGAAAGTTTGCTAACAAAAGAGTGTGAAACATCTAAACATCTAACCGTGAAACTGGAATATTTTAGTTATAATCTGTGTTACTACTAAAAAGCATGAGCTTTTTTGGTCAATGCCCATGTAGGTTAATCTTTGCTCTTGTTTGTTTAAGCAAAAGAGGTTGACATAATACTGCCCACTCTCCAGTTTTCCTCTCTTACCATATATGGTTAAAGGCTCAATTTAAGGCATGCAAGGGAACAGCCACATTCCAGGGAGCAGGAAAAGCATTACTGAGATGGGAGATTTTTTTTTTGGAAGGGCTTGTCCTAACATAACTTCAGTTCATTTGGTGAACTCTGACGTTGTGTCAAAAGAGTAGTTTATTTGGATCACACTCATTTTAAGTGTTTGTGCTCAATAATGGAATATTTTTAGCTTATGTTTTAAGATAAATATAAAAGCATATATAGCATATTAATTGAGATACATTTTATCCCCCCCCCCCACACACACACACACAATTTTCTTTCATTTTTATTTATTTTTTGCCTTGATTCCATTTTAATGGTTTACTTAAATATGATTAATTAATAACGATGTCTAAGCAGTTCAATTTGTTAAACTTTAATGCATTGAATATCTTTTTATAAAGAATTTATATATAAAAAAATAAAAATGTTCTTGGTCTAATTGAATATCACGTGATCAAGAGCCTGACAATACAGATTACCTTGCACCTTGCTTCAATTTAATACATAAAATATATGAAAGTTTTCATTTAATCAAAATTATTATTATATATTAATAATATGACCTATCAGAATCAAGTTTTTTTTTTTGTATTAAAGGATTATAGTGTAGTTAGCTACTTATTTGGTAAGATTTTACCAGAAAAGGATTTAGAATTATCATGTTAAAATAGTAAAAATCGTGTATATTATAATTAATTGCTGTATTTATTGCCCTTACTCTTGTTTTTGTTGTTTTTTGTTGTCTTGTTTTTTCCATGAAGATAGCCACATATTTTGTCATGGCATTAAATAAAGCTATACTGCTTAAATAGCTAGTTGATGTGTTTGAATATTTCACAAGCTTTTTAAAGGGATACTCCACTTTTTTTTGGAAATAGGCTCATTTTACAACTCCCCAGAGTTAAACAGTTGGTTTTACCGTTTTTGAATCCATTCAGCCGATTTTCTGATATTTAGAAAAATATCAGTTACCAGACAGTTTCTGGTCTCATTGACTCCATAGTATAATATATTTTCTACTATGGAAGTCAATGAGACCAGAAACTGTCTGGTTACTGATATTCTTCTAAATATCAGAAAATCGGCTGAATGGATTCAAAAACGGTAAAACTCAACTGTTTAACTCTGGGGGAGTTGTAAAATGAGCCTATTTCCAAAAAAAGTGGAGTATCCCTTTAATGTGATCAAAAGGCCTATGCGCGAGGAAGTATATAAAGACTTTAGGTGGATGGATAAGATTTCTGTGGTCATTTAGAATAGCCTGGAATGGCATTTAATATTGATGGCCGGTGCAGTATTTCTCTTTGTGCTGATCCCAGGCATAATATATCTTGTCTTTTTTTAAATGCAGAATACCGTCAACCATCCTTGTTTGTCTTCCCTGTTCATTTCAGTTTCTCTTTATCATGCATGCATCTTGTCATCCTCTTTTCCTGATCTATGCCCATTTTTCCAGCATTAATAAATTCTTCAATGATCTCTGCAGAATTCAAAGAAGCCTTCCTCTTGTTTGACCGGACGGGAGATGGAAAGATCACCTACAGTCAGTGTGGGGATGTGATGCGTGCGCTGGGCCAGAATCCCGTCAATGCTGAGGTGCTCAAGGTCCTGGGCAACCCAAAGGCAGAAGGTAGGATCGGACACTTTTGCCTGTTTTCACAGATGATGCTTAAGCCTAGTCCTAGACTAAAATGTATGTTTGAGCTGTCTTAAAGGGACTATATGCAACTTTTTCCCCAAAATAAACGTAACAATAGCTTTTTATTTTACCATTTATGACTCAAACATCTCCTGTTGAGCATACTGACACCTTGTCCGCTCACAGTGGGTGCACCTATAAGCCTGTATCCTATTTGTCCTATTTTCTGTCGGGTCGGATTTTTCCCGCGCTGTCTGCGGATGTGACGTCAAGCGCGTTCATTTTAAACGTTTCAGATCACTCTGCCACCACTGCTAGTCAGCAAATAGACTACACTCGCAAACTTATCTCAAACAATATATGTTTTTGACTGTTCTTGCCTCTGTAAACATAATGTTGACCTCCTTGCAGGCAGCAGATGACTTGTTAAGTGTGCACGCACGTACGAGCGCTGCGAGCAGTGTTGCCAGGTCCGTATGCCTGCACTGTTTCTGCGGGTTGTTTGTGTAGTGCACGGGTTGACGCGATTGTTTTACTCAATGGAACATAATTGTTATCGGGGAAACACCCGGAACGCTATTTGACTATTTTTGGCCGTGATTGGGTTAGTTTTGATGAGCAATTGGGCTGGTTTTTGTTGTGGGAACCCTGGCTGCGAGAGCGAGCAGAAAGGAAGAGCAGTTCTGTTTTTTGGCCACAGGTGTCAGTCGCGAGTTTAAATTTCAGAAAAACGCATATAGGCCCTTTAACTGAAAGCAACTTGCGCTGATATATTAAAATATGTCAGTGCCATTGACTTTGTTTTGGCTCAGTGCAAACAGTAATGTTTTTTTTCTAATGCACATTTATAAAAGCTACTTAAATATCCTAATTTATCTAAAGCTTACTCCTGGCTTAATCTAAGCCCTGTCTATAACCAGGCCTTTAGGTAATGGCTGACCTGTATAATCATTGCCTCAGTTTTATCTCTTATTTTGTCAATATCTGGATTTACAGGATAAGATAATACATGGCTCAACCAGTCTTTTAACTGTTGGGCTGGATGTTCAGATTTGTATCTAGGGCTGTCACTTTTGTGAAAAAATCCTGTTCGATTTTTGAGACATAAGTGTTCATTGAATCGATTGTAAAATCGATTTTTTTTCCGTGTCTAAAGACGTTTCCATTTTCAACACCAAATATAGGCAAATCCGGAAAACTAACATGCATGCATTAGGACGAAAGAGGGAGCTTGAGACGCGCAGCGCCCACAAGTTAGCAATATTCCTGATGATTTATTGGCATGAAGTTTCGTGCACAATGACAAACAGGAGTGCAACATTCAGGGATTGAAATTAACACCCTCAACTCGCCAAATGCGGGTAAAAATGAACTTTGGCGGCTAACGCTGTCAAATCAAGAGGCGTGCGTCTATGTTTAGCTACTCACCTCCTTGCTGTGGAAGTTCGTGTAAGCCAAATCTGTGTGGATTCAGCGCAAATACGCAACTCGTGAGTCCTCGTCATAGAGATATACACATCTATGAGTCCTCGTGATATTAAATACAGCATATTGCCCAGAATCTGCGCATTTCTGGCTTACTTGAACACACACGTCACTAAGCAACGGCTCTGGCAACAAATAACGGCGCGCTTGTTCACTTGCCTTGAAGTAATAGCGAATATTAAAAAGCATTTGGTTAACAGAAAAGACATTGTTATTTTCCAACATCCTACATGTTCTATTGACCTGTCCACCTAAAACACATTTTTGGTAAAAAAAAAAATACATAAAAAAAGGCTGTTAAAATCGATTCCCTATTTTCGTTTCGATACTTGTTGTTGGTTGGTCCGATCGATTGTGCAATCGATTTTCGAACGTAAAGTGACAGCCCTATTTGTATCTGCCAATAATTTCACTTATATAAATAAAATATAGATTAAATAAATATAGATTTATAAATAAATCTGACAAATAGCAGTCTCATCATGTTTAAATTCAGCATAACTAATGTTAAAGTATGTTTAAATGCATGGAAACATGAAATGTAGTGACAAAGCACTGACCTAATGGGGCAAGTGTCCGTTCTGTCAGCTGGCCCAAACTCTTTCACACAAGTAGCAATACTTTGATCAACTATGGTAATTGTAGTAGTTCTTGCTTCCTGCCTAATACGGAAATAAATCCTGTCTTGTCTGATTAAAGGCTTCTTTGTTCCTCCAGAAATGAACCATAAACTGCTGGACTTCGAACAGTTCCTGCCTATGCTCCAGGCCATCGCTAAGAACAAAGACCAGGGCACGTTTGAGGACTTTGTGGAGGGGCTTAGAGTATTTGACAAGGAAGGCAACGGCACAGTCATGGGTGCTGAGCTCCGTCATGTTCTCACCACACTAGGTAAGCTGGCCTGGTCTCCCGAGGAGATATTTATAGTCCAGTCCTCCACATCTAGGACACTGAATGAAAATACAGAACACAGACATGGTTTGAGTATTGATTTGGTATCATGGTATTGATATATAGTGTTCTATTTGCTAAAAATGCCTATTTGGGTTTATTTTTAAAGGAGAGAAGATGACTGAAGAGGAGGTAGAAACGCTTCTAGCCGGACACGAAGATGCAAACGGTTGCATCAATTACGAAGGTAAACATTTGAGTTTTGACTATGTAGGTTCACCAAGAGAGCGTTCACTGTGAGCACTGGGCCACTGTGAGCATTCAAACCTAATTTTTGTCAATGGATCTTAAAGGTAAATACTGTACATTTTAATCTAAAATACAGCAGTGTGCTGGGAATTGTATCACTGTATTATATTTATGTGCTATGAGTTTTTTTTTTTTTTACAAGCATTATGCAAGTTCTTTTAGTGAGAATCTGGTGGTGACCGCGTGCCATAACTGTAATCGATCTTCCACAGCCTTCGTTCGCCACATCATGTCTGGCTGAGAGATGTCTCGGGTGTACGTCTGCCTCCTGCCCTCAACATTTATAACACGTGAAGCAACAATCCATCCAGGCTTTTTCTTTAACGCTCTCAGACGTGCATGTTTGCATAGTCTACACCTTATCTTTTTTCTAATATAGTCCTTCACAGGGTAGCTGTGCATCATGTGACGTCTGAGCTAGGGAGCCTGGTTGGATGTAGTCTAAAGGTTTTGACATATGGTTGAACTCTTCCCTATCTCTGCAGCAGCCTTTTCTCTGGCCCCTGGCTGCAGCATGCTCTCAGCATGTGTCCGTCCCTGTGACGACTCGATAGAGGCGAAAGAGCCACTGCGCTGCTTCAGACTTGATGCTGCATATAAGGGTGTCATTTAAAAGCATTTAATTCACTTTTGAATTTGTCCTCTGATATTTGAAATATCAGCACACAACCCTCCCTGTGCTCACCAAGCAGCGCAGTTGCTTTTATTATGAACTAACCAATCAAGTTGCAGTGATTTGGCTGTTTTTGCTGATCTTTCTCTCCCTTTTCTTGATGGAGGCTGATTCATAGTTCAACTTTACGATCTCTCATTACTGTAGCTGTGCTATAAGACTGTTTCCACTCTTGCCCTGTAGAGGAAAACCAGAAGGAGCTTCTTTAACATTTTCTTGAATCCTAGAACTTGTTAAGTCTTTAAACTGTGGTTGAGTAGGAGTTAGCCATGATCTTGCTCACCCTGTTTCTCACCACTTAAGAACGAGCACTGGGGAGCGGCTTCAAACTACAGCAAACGTGGCAGGCCAAGTGCAGTTTTGAAGGGTTGAGGGGATATTTGGAGGGAATTTGGCTAGGTTCTTTACAAATATTCAAATCTTTCGGATGCTGTAGTTGGGGTCGATCCCCTTTTTGCTGCAAATGGGCACTAACTTTGTTTTATTTCTTCTTTTTTCCCCACAGAACTCGTCCGCATGGTCATGAGTGGTTGAAGATAAAGACCACGACCCATTTGTTTGTCTTATTTTCTATGTAATAATTTCTTTATATGTATTTTTTTTCTTCCTATTCATTCCGTCACCTTCATTTGCTTAATGGCTTCAGTGTGTGTTTGCACTCATTTGGGTATTTTTATTAGAAGTGCCTTTATCTTCTTTAAGTTCCCATATGACTCCCCAAGAAATACACCACCTGTCCTGTGGTATTCAAAACATATAACGATATGAAAAGATCTCTTGTGTGCTGACACGGTCTGCAATAAAACCTCTTGATGCAGCACATAAGCAGTGTGTATGCAATTTCCAGTGTATCCTCAGGCATCTTTGCTGGACAGTGCTGTAGTAGAAATGTTTCTGGCCAGACTTATTTTGGGCCTTTTCAGAATGACAAGTTAACTTTTTCAAAATGAGAAATTATGAATTGAAAATGCAATAATTTTGTTTTGTTTTAATAAACTTGGAATGTTTTCGCTGTCCAATAAAGTACATTTTAAACAGAAACTACTTTATATGTCAATGTCACTTTTATTTGTATAGCAACTATTAAAACACATGTTGACCAATGTGCTTTACATCTCAGTAAGATAGACAAAATAGTACAATAGTAATAGAATAAAAATGGTCATCAAAAGGATGAATAGGCCATGGCAAACAAATGTGTCTGAAGTTGTACTTTAAAGACGTACTGAGTCAGAGTCCCTTAACATGTGATAGTAAGCAATTTTATTTGATTTTTCATTAAAAAATTGTGCTACAAATCTCAGGCGGACAGACATAATGGGTTTTAGAAACCTGCTCTTTTCTTTTTTCATGATGTAGTTTTAAATGTAGGGAACAGTATCTTAGGATCAAGCTGAGCTTGCCTCTCTCTTGTTTGCAGATAGATGGCAGTGTTCTTACACTTGTTGAAAGCTCAAGAAATCTTCTTTAATCGAAAGCTCAAGAAACCACTTTTTTAATCGATTGTGGTTAATTGCAAAAAGCATGCTGTCTGAAGTCAAATTAGAGTAAATTGCTGAACTTCTTTTGCAGTTAGATTTAATGCAATTCAAATGATCACTATTTGGTTTCAGGTCAGCAACTTAAATTAAAGGTAAACATTGTTGGCACAAAGATGTTTAGTGGCCTTGGCACTAATTTGTCTCAATTGCTTATAAGGGCAGACAGACTGGGCTTTAGAAACCTGCTGCTTTTTTTCATATGCTCATGCTGTTGTTTTAAATTTAGGGAACAGTATCTCCAAAAATATTTTACAGCATTATTAAAAAAAAATTTATGAATTTAATTAGCTGAAGATCAATAATGGATGTGACTTTCTAAAATAACATTTGGAAATGTTTTTTTCCCCCCTATATATATAAAGATCCATTCATCTTTCTAAAGAAATTAATACTTTTATCCACATATTAAATTGATCAAAAGTGAATTACATTGTTAATAAAAAAATGACATTTCAAATAAATGTTCTATAGAACTTCAAAGAATCTTGAAATGTATCCGTTTCCACAAAAGCCTAAAGCAGCACAGGTGTTAATAAGCAAATCGCTTATTAGAAGGATTTCTGAAGTATCATGTGACACTGAAGATTGAAAATTCAGTTTTGCCATTACAGGAATAAATTAAATCTTACAATATAGTAAAATAGAATATATTATATATACTGTATACTTTTCATTATACAAATAAATGGTCATTAAGATACACTTGTGAAATGTTTATAACAGCTCAGCTTAATACATATATGTGATGCCAGAGGTCAGAGGAGAATGGCTGAACTGATAGGAAGGCAACAATAACTTAAATAACCACTCATTACAACCAAGGTCTGCAGAAGAGCATATCTACAACACGTCGAACCTTGAAGCAGATTGGCTACAGCAGCAGAACACCACACCAGGTGACACTCCTGTCGGCCAATAACAGGAAACTGAGGCTATATCCGCACAGGCTCATCAAAATTGGACAATAGGACATTGGAAAAACCTTGTCTGGTCTGATAAGTCTCGATTTTAGCTGCAACTTTCAGATGGTAGGGTCAAAATTCAGCGTAAACCTGAAAAAATGGATCCATCCAGCCCTGGTGTGAGTATTTTATTTGCACACTTCGGGCCACTTAGCACAAACTGAGCATCATTTAAATGTATTATTGTCGCTGACCATGTCCATCCCTTTATGACCACAGTGTACTCATCTTCTGATGGCTTCTTCCAGCAGGATAACGCACCATGTCATAAAGCTCAAATCATCTCAAACTGGATTTCTTGAAAATGACAGTGAGTTCACTACACTCAAATGGCCTTCACAGTCACCAGATCTCAATCCAATAGAGCACTTTAGGGATGTGGTGGAACAGTAGATTCATGAATCCGCAGTCAATATGGAGCAAAAACTCTGAGGAATGTTTCCAGCAACTTGTTAAATCTATGCCACAAATGAAGGCAGTTCTGAAGGCAACAGGCAAGAGGGGTCCAACCCGGTATACTAGCAAGGTGTACCAAATAAAGGGGCCGGTGAGTGTGTGTTTGTACAGGCCTTGCAAAAGTCTGTACCACTGCTATATTTATATCTGTTCATAATCCTCTATTTAAAAAAGAATGATTATTCTCTTATAGGTAAAAGAACATCAAACGATGTGATTGTAATCTGAGGGTTTGTTTGGGTGTGCTGAAATACCCCCATGATGCATTGTGTGCCAAGACGAGCCCATCAACAGCTCCCTGACCTTTTCTGTCTCTCGGCTCGGCACCAGTCAGAACTATTCCCCCTCATTAGACAGCACACACACTCTCAGAGTGAGAGCCAGAGAGCCAAGTATCACACACCAGTGGTGAATAGGTCCTCCACTAATTACTGAATTCATTTTGCGCGGATTTGTGTGTGGATGTGCATGCAGGTCTGTTTCTACGCGCACTTGTGCGAATGTGTTGGAGGCAAGTGAAGTGTATTGATTATTTTAATCTGCCTATTTGTGAGTCTGTGATCCTCGTGGCTCTGCATTCGACAGGGGAATCACTAATGGGCCTCAGCACAGGCCGCCTCAGACCTCTCCCCGTCCAATTAACTTTCAACTGGAATCTGGCAGGAGAGCGCGAGGAGGCTGGCCACGGACACGCTGAGATCCCACACATATTCCCACAGGCTACAGATTCAGCAAAGCCTTAAGGCCGGAATGTCATTACCTCTCCCTTTTAATTAAAGGTTTCTCCCCTCGTTTTAGCCCTGACATGCCCAGGTAGAATCCGTGTCGTTGTTCTTGTTTTTCTTTTTCTTTTTTTTCCCCCTCCAAAAGACTGAATTTCCATTCTCTGGTAAACATGTCTATGATTTGACTTTTATTTTCTCCAGATGTTTATCTACTATTTTGCACGACAAAAATATGTTTGCCATATTTGTATATAACATTTATCTTAGTATTCACTTAACATGTTGCACGGTTTTTGAATAGATGCACAAATGTTACATAAAAATGAGGCAGAAATATTTGTATATGATTTATTATAGAATTGTTTGTGAATAGGGAATGTTTTTGACGTTTTGACATTTTATCTGTATATTTGTATCAGTGTATTTGCACATGGCTTGACTTGTATCAACTACTTCATGCTGCATTTCTTACAAAGATTTATTAATACAAGCTATAGATCTACTAAAATTTCGACAAAATTTTGTTGCATTTAAATTGTTTGAGGAGACATTATTGTCAGAATTATCATTCGAACATTTCAAACTTTTGGACTTATTTCTCATAATATAGCAACTGGCATGATATCACAGAAAAATATATAGATATAAGCTTGATTTATAAATGTATAACTTCTTTAAAACATATTATAAAACAATACATACAAACGTAGTGAAAGTGTATTGACCTCTTAAAATGCAACATTTGTAATATATTCAAATCAATTTCTTAGACTTTTTATAGTACTCACTCAATAAATCTATAATCTCTATATAAATAATTCTATAACATAATGCTGAGGAGATATAAAAGAATAATTCATTGTCAAGAGTGGAATATTTAGTTTTACATTGTATTATATTTTATTAGACTTACACAGACGAGTACAACATCCTCCCCTTTAAAATGTATTAAATAATCATATTTATTTATACATGATTAAACATATTGTACTCGCACATTGTATTGGTTTAAATTTGACTATTGAAGAGTCTATTGTCTAAATCGATATATTAATGTTCTGGTCTGGGCCGTATTCAATAGAGCGAGTGAAAATCCATACAGTTATGAGCCATATTTCCAATTCCACACACAGCACTTTAAGTCAAATGAAATGAACAAGAGGACTTAGATGAATCACAAGCCCTGCTCTGTGTGTGTATGCACATATACGTGCCTGTAATGAGCTACGGCTGAATCTACACTGTAAAAAAAGTTAACTCATTATTTTGAGTTATCTTTTTGCATGGGTTTTTTTTTAGTTTAACTAACTTATTTCGATAAGTTGAGGACAAGAAAACTTAAAATTTCTTGTTGTCTGGACAATCTAGTTAAAAAAATAAGTTGAAATAACTAAATTGCTAAAATATTTTTTACAGTGTAGTGAGTGAAAACTACATCTACGCACTGATTTTGTTTCAAGTCTAGCCATGTGTAAATGCAGCTCAGTTTAACATAAAGCATGTCGACTATAGAGAGTGACTTTGAATCTCAAGGTTTCGATTGACACACAAAATGGAGACAAGTACACCAACAAGTACACACATTAAAATATGAGTGTGCCACTGTCAAGGATAGATATAGACATTTATGTATGCATTTTAATTTACGTTTGGGAGTAGTGTATAATGTAAGTTATAATTTACACTCATACAAGCAGCATGTTGGAAATCTGCTTTATGAAAGGAATTGGTTGCCATCATCTGTGAAGCCCTTCGACTCTATTATAAACCATGTCCATTTCTTTCAAGCCTGTTCAGTGTGTGAAGGTAACTGTATGTGTGTGTGTGTGTGTGTGTGTGTGTGTGTTTGTACACAGTATTTCTGAGTGTGTTGAGCAGCATCACGAGCAGGTCAGTCAGCATAGATGAGGAAGCCAGAGAACGTGCTGTATTTGTTGGTGTTTCCTCCGTGGACTTTCCCTCCGTCCAGCTGCACACAGACCTCATCTCCCACGTCTAAATGCAGGATCACACTGTTGGAGGCGTAGTCATAATTCTGATCAGCATCCTGGGCGATAGCGCTGGCCCTCACCTGTCACGCACAGGACAAATGAAGCCACGGTTAGAGGAAGGACGCAGAGCAGATCGCAACACTTTACAGATTATATTCCCAAAATCACAGTATACTTGAATGATACTGAGATGTAGATGAACCACTAAAAGTATCTATAATTCAATTAGTGATATTAGACCAAACCACAAAACATGATTAAAGCACAACATGAAGTTTGATATTTGAAGCTTTTAAAATGATTTCAAACAGGTGGGATTGGGACCTTCCATTGTACTTCAATACGTCACAAACACATCATCAACTACCCATTATGCTTCAGACACTTAAAAACAGAAATACATATTCAACAAAAGATCTGAGCATTGAATGGTAAAACAGTGTTTTTGATATATGTAACAAATTCAGATAGTGAAATATATTATAAACAAGCACAGACTGAATTCAGTGGATTTTCATTATCATATATGAAAGAAGAAAATATCAAGTCAGATTTTTTTATAAATGCTAAGCGTGTTAAGATTTTGATTTGTTAAAGGGGTGATAGAATGCAAAACCAAGTTTACCTTGGCAAGTTGGCATAGTTGAATAACAGCAGCTCGTGGGTAAAATAAATGGCCATACACAGAATCTCAAAATCCTATGTCACCTCCTCAATATGAAAATCTCAAAAACGTCCGGATCTCAAATCAGCTCAGATGTGACGTAACACTTGCGGATTTCCTAATTTGGATCTGGTCTGTACCTTTGGTACGCCCCTAAATTTGGGCGAGTTATAAATTTACTGCTTCTGGAATTACAAATAAGAAAGTTTGGACGTTTTTAAAGGATCTTCAAAATGAGTCACGGTCGTTACTGCAGTGTTCCCGGCTGTACAGGGAATGTTGCCACTTTTCATTGTCTTCCCAAGGAACCAAAAGGCATGGTTGATGTTTTTATAAAACAAGATCCCGGTGAGCTTCAACATGAAATGATCAATATACTCGAACCATTTCACCCCAGACTGTTTCAAAAACCTTGGACAGTTTCAAGACGCGGCTACTTCTGAAAAGAGGGGGCTGCTCCGACCATGTTTACATAACTACTAGTCTGGCATCGCATTATTATGTTTAGAAGATGTGTTTGTGTGGTCCATGTGTAGCATTATGACTGGTATTAGCAAGAGAGTGTTTCCAAGCATGTTTACTATCATGACTGGGTACATTTAGCTATTCCGTGAGTCATTCACAACAAATGAGCGAACTATTCATAGTCCATCAAGTGTATTCTCTGTGTAGCCTACTTATTGCAGTTTGCCATATCATTGATTGGTCTAGTCTCGTGCAGCTCATTTAAATATTCATGAGCCTACCATAAAAGGGAGAAAACCGCTTGTTTCATTCTGGGGATATTTCTCTCAGGGTTGCATTATAGGGCATATAAAAGAGCCACCGGGGCATTTTTAGCCCAACCAATGTTACATACCCTATTTGGAGACCTTAAGGAACAGTGTGAAATACCGTAAAAAAATAATTCTATCGCCCCTTAAAACCTATATTAAAAAATAAAATATTTTAACATGAATAATTGTAAAAGAATGTACAGATTTAAAAAAATATATAATAATGATTAAAAATATTATCATAGACAAAATGCTGAATTGATTTCCCTTTGTAGGGAAAGAAAACATTTTTTTGTAATATGTGCAAGTTTTGTACATTTTATAAACAATTATCATATTAAACTAAATAATTAATATGAATACTATTCATATTAATGAAACGCTGTATAATGTGATATAAAACACATTTCTGGTTAATGTGGATGAAGCGGTGCTGATGAATCTGTGGAGGTACATAAGACTAAAAAAGATGAAAAAAATACTGCACTAGACAGATATCTCTACATAAGCTCTCTTGACATGACAGAGGCCTTGTTTTATCATCTCTATGACAATGGAATAGAGTGATTAATTAAATGATACTCTGACAAGGGCTGGTTGGGTTAAATGGATGGAGCTGCAGATAACCTGCTGACCTCTACCTCAATTGAGAAAGCAGTCATACTCTCTCCTATTTATTTACTGTAGGATCATCTAGCTAAAACTGTACCATATCCCTTCCTCGCTATTGACCTGTTGAATTTAATCGCAAGCGCACGTATCACACAAACCGCGATGAGACTGTTTACTGAAGAGATGGACTCATTTAAATTCTGCTGGGGAGATCAGCCGTATTGACTCCCAGCAGTGGATCTGAAACTTGTTTGTTAACATTTTAAATTGAGATTAGTCATGTGGTCAGAAAGACGCACATTCCTGCAGATGCAATTAAAAAGGACCACGCATTTGAATAAAAAAGAATTTCTCTAACCTTTGCATTTCTCATCTTTTATTGATACTTTATCGTCGTTTTTACTGATCTACGCTCAAGTATTCCAAATGGAAAAGATGCGTAAGCTCTTAGCAGACAGGTGTCAGGTGACAGACAGTGATTGTCAGGCATTTTGCTCAGCCGTGTTATAGCCACTCAATCTTTGTCAGGTTTCCTAAACATATGGAGCGAGTCTATCCTAGGAAAAAAAATGACAAAGATATGCACGGTGTCAGTAAACATCCTCATACAACATACCATCACTCACTCAAATGCCTCTTGTTTTATTGGCCGTGTAATTCCCTTGAGAAACACCCACAACCGCAGGCCACGTAAAACACACTGATCCCAGACAAAGATAAACTCCCTCCCATATCCATAATCTAATAAACCCACTTCATTACCATCAAGATACTGTCAACATCCGCACAATGTCCTGAGTGGAGACTACCGCCATTTAGATGCGTTATTGAATACCAATCTGTATAATAATGTTAGGGAGGTTTACAATGTAGCACTCTAGGACAAATACATCAGCTTTAAATAGATTTTGCATAGCAGTGATAGATATTTGTCATTTCAAATTACCCTTCCAAGCATCAACCAATATTGCATTTATATTAGTTATTTTAAGTGTTCAATAATTGATAGGCAGAACTGATTTTTAATTGTTTTATTTTGCCTTACAACAATACAAAGCATACCCTTCACTATGAATATTTAATAATAATAATGAATATTCAATTAATTGTATAAAAAATATTCATAATGGTTATGTTTTAATAATAATAGTCATTCTTATTATTGTAGTTTTATTATAATTAAGTCCATTAATTAATGATTGTTAAAATAATAATAATAATAAACTTTTTGCTAACTAAAATGTAATGTATTTAATTTAATGTTATTTAATATAATATGACCATTTAATGATCACAAATATATTTTCTTTTTTTAATAGTAATTATTAAAAAAAAAACTATTTACCCATCCTCTGACTACTGTTGTTGGGTGTCAACACATGGTGACAATTATCTGTACATAATATAGATCGGTAACACTTTACAATTCGTATTTGTTAACATTAGTTAATGTATTAACTAACATGAACTAACCAATAAATACATCTGTTACTGTAAATCTTTGTTAACGTTAGTTAATAAAAATACAACTGTTCATTTTTTGTTCATGTTAGTTCACAGTACATAATGTTAACAAATACAACCTTTGATTTTAATAATGTATTAGTAAATGTTGATATTAACATTATCAAAGATTAATAAATGCTGTAGAAGTGCAGTTCATTATTAGTTCATGTTAACTAATGAATCAAACTGTTACGATCTGTAGTTAAAAAAGTGTAAATATCATTAAAATATATATCGGTCATGACAAACTTTAATATTAATGTTTAGATGTGTAAAAATCGGAATTATTTCCCCGGGAGATATTGGTTGTGTTGAGGTGCGATGTGAGAAGCTTTTAGCTTGTCCCTGTAGCCTGAATCAAAGTTATGTTGGGTTGCCAGTCCCTTTTCAACTGTATCTCACATAAAAACTGACTCCTGAAACAGCTACACAATCACACTCTAACACTCTCTGATACAGTCATCGGCACACCTATATATTGAATGTACGTGCCTACGTGTTACTGAATACAAATCAGTGCAACAGTTATGTTTTCATTACAGATTACCAAAAACAAATCAAATCTAAATTATCTTCACTGCAATGATACAATGACTTCTCATCGAGATCAAAAAAGGCCATAATATTGAGGTGGTCAATTTGGCATGTGCATCATTCCACATCTGACAGTGACGACCTGGCCTCATCTCCCAATCGACGCAGAGCGTATGTCATTCTCCTCATTATTTTGGCGAAGTGGGCAAAGGGGCAGTCTCTCCCTCCGGCATACCCCCATGTTCAATACGACAACGCAAGCGGTCACTTTAATTATCAGACATCCGGCGAAGACCATTTAAGACATTTCTTCGCTTCCATTGATTCACATCTTGTATTTTTGGGATCAGTTACACCGTATCTGAGCACCCGGGGTTTAGACATCTCCCGCAAAGTGCACTTGTTAGATGCTTCCCGGCATTTATCAAATATAAGTGATATGAAAGCCTGTCTTGGAGGGAGAGGGAGAGAGGCATTTTAGGATTACCGTTGACTGCACCGGAGATGGATATTGACATGGGAGCGACTATACTTGTGAAACGCCACGCTGACTTGATCTCAGCGCCGGCTGCGAGCAGGGACCCTCGGGCCTGCTGGGGGCTTGTTCTGCCAGGCCTTTTCATTACAGGGAGGGAAAGGATGAAGGGGGGCACTTTTGCGGCGGCATTTTATACATAAGCAGAGGCGAGCGCTAGCAGAAAGACAAGGGTTGAAGGAGAAAACATGAGGTGGGGGAGAAAGGCTATTTTGTGAGAGCAGCAAGATGCGAGGGTATATAAAGTCTTGTTTTTTATCAGTGGTGCCGTGCTCCAGCGGTAATAAAACTGACAGGATTCATTCTCGGTGATATACAGACCTCTTAGAGCGGAGACAATGGAAAACTAGCTCTTAAACTTACCTAAGGGACCGAGCACATGGGAGGGGAGGAGAAGGACTAAAGCGAAACATTTTTTTTGAACATTTATTGAATAGGTCTGTTTTGCCTCAAAGGGGAGAATAAAATTTGTTTCGCGAGGTATGCTTAATTGGCGTACTGTACGACTGTGGCATTGCATACTAATGGTCCAAGTGCACACTATCACACCCGTTACAAGCTCTATGACAATGGGTTCAATCACTGTATGAATATAGTCAACTGATTAAAGGGTTAGTTCCCCTAAAATGTCAAATCTGTCATCATTTACTCATCCTCACCTCATTCCAAACCTAAGAGAAGATATGTTAACACTTTAGTTAAGGTCCCATTAGTTAATGCATTAACTAACATTTACTAAAAATTTGCAATACATTAGTTACAGTATTTATTCATCATTGTAAACGTTAGTTACAACCGTTAGTGTTAGTTTTGTTAGTTCATGTTAGCTCAGGTCCATTAAATAATATTAATTTGAATAATGTTGAAATTAACATTAAATAAGCCTAATAAATGTTTTAGAAGTATTAAACTAATGAACTAATGTTAATGAATGGAACCTTATTGGAAAGTGTTATCATAGATATTTTTGAAGAACGCTGGGGTTCAAAACAAAATTGGACCCATTAAAGAAAGTAACTCCGATTTGTAAATAAATTATTTATACATTTTCCGGTGAACTATCGCTTTAACAAGTGACCCAAGGTGGGATTTAATGAGTATGTCACAAATGCAGTCTACTACAAATTTTGAATCAGTTAAAAAGATTTCCCTCAAAACTATTTCGCAATTAGACGCCGTGCAATTAGGGATTACTACAATTAGAGACTACCAAAGACACTCATTATATTTCTACCGGACTATGTACATGTCACTGCACCGGGAGACATTTATTAGAGCAAGTACTGGTCATTAACAGACAGGCGATGGCATTTTTAACACTAGCGTGTGAAAGAGCTCGACCTTTCGGAGGTCTATTAAAAGAGCGTGTGACAGGTGAAAAAGGGGAAAAAGAATGGTGGAACGATTTAGCAACAGAGAGGACGGAGTGTAGATTAGTCCACTTTGAACAGAGGTTCAGTCGAAGGTTTCGGGAATGTACATCGAAGCTGAGGGACTATAAATTAAAAGATTAACAGCATGTTAATGATGAGAAAGAAGATATGTAGCTGCTAAATCAGAGATGACGTACGACCCTGGTGGCATATTTTGACTCGCATTAGCATTAAGGCAAACAACCCATTATTCAACAAGCACAATAAAACCATCACCAATAACGCTAGCAGCATCACATCCTTTTAACAAATCTCTCCATATGTTTATAGGCCTTTATGCAGGTATTCCATCAGAAAGCAGACTTAGCATAATAATTAGAAGTTATTATTAAATGATGTGCAATTTCTGACCCTAACGACCCCGGGACTTTTGAGGGTGGGATCTGACAGGTCGAATTTTTTCCCCTCGTATGAATTCCCTTCGGTTGTAGCAGGTGCTGTGATACAGTGACTTAATGCACAGTGATGAAATTCCAGCGTGAATCTCCTTCATTGGGCAATATTACCAATTAATTACAAGAAAAATGAAGATGACCTCATTAAACATTGAAGAGGGCACTATTACGATCACATCACTAATCCTTTACATCTGTTACTGAACAAATGAAATATTGTAACATTCCTCAAAATTCCATCTTCATCTACTGTGATTTACCGGTGCCCTTAAAAAAGTGTGAATACAAATACAAAAAATTATAATTGTACTAATAGACTAATTGAAATATGACTTTAATTAATGGCATTTTTTGAATAAACAACCAATAAAAACTTCAGCTTGGATTAACGTAATGGTGTGGAACGAATCCTGCTGACCTGTGACTTTTCCATGATTATCCACCCACATCATTTCCATTTCAGGCAGTTCTAAAGGGCATTTTAGCCTTGCATGTCTGAGGTCCGACAATGAGAAGACCATCACAACTGCACCAGCCGGTATCAAGAGACCAGCTTTCACTAGTTGTCAAAACCACCACACAGACAATGATCAGCCAGATGGTCGCACGGGCCTGCAACGGCAACATGCATGCCACTCTCTAGAGCATACCTGAGATCCCTTTTTTCTCTTAATTAGCACTCGAACATTCACAGACAGTCATTATTAGCAAACAAATGCTTATGTCAGGATCTGGTCTTTTTATCTTTAAGACGTCTTGTTAACCTGTCAAGCCATGACATGTTTGGCACTTCTCCATCTGTCTATAGCTCTGTATTCATTTTGGTCCGTGCGTATAAGCCTCCCAGAAGTCTCGTCTTTCTGCCCACTGTCTGCAGGTTTGTATTAAGTCATCTATCTTCCTTTCCTCCTCTGATCTTTCTGTCAACCAGTCTGGGTGATTCTGCCATACTCTTAACTGTCATGGCTACCCTTGCGTCCTTCTCTCAGTCTGTCTCACAATTCACTTGTGCACTTGAGCTTGTGGGCCGCCCACTGGGGTGCCATATTGTACTTGGCCTCCACAGTGAAGATGCAAGATGACTGTGTCAAAACTTATTTTCAAGATGAAGGATAAAAACAATGATATTTTCACTGCTTATTATTTTGGTTTTGTTCCTTCAACTATTGTCACTTTTAATGCTGGTTTAACACTACTTCTTTTTTTTTTTTGACAAAACATTTTCTCACTAGTTTTATTCGTTTACTAACGCCATCCTTTATGACTATTTCAAGTATTCATTTTTTTTTAAAATAATTTTAGGATGGATTTTCATATTTTAACATTAAAAACATCTGGATCTGGACCAAGAGAGTAAGTAGTACAATCCATACCTAATGGCATTTAGTCAAAGCTTTTTTTTTGTTGTTGTTGCTTTTAAAAAATATATATTTCAGTGATTTCTGATTTGCAAAACCTGAACATTTGGCTACTCAACAAAATAACATGTCATTTACTGCTGGTTCTGAGAACATTTTATTAGCTTGAGTCTATTTAAAAGAACACAACAAACAAAATGTAATAAACAAGAAGTGTATGTGAATCAAAATATGCAAATATGCAAAAAATTGCCTATAAATTAAAAGTTTACAGAAAATGATCCGTTTACCCTTTTTTTATGCCAGACCATTGAAACATTAATAATGTAACTTTTAAAGCTTTTAAATAGGCCTGCAAATATTTATTCATTAGAATTAATTAACTTTCAAACTCAATCCTCAAGACAGTTACTTGTTTTGTTTTTGAACGAACCAGCAATTTTGAACAAATCTGTTAATATGAGTGATTCAATGAGTCACTCATTATGACAGTCGCCATGATGTACAATGATTTTGAAAAGACAATCTTTGTTGAAAGATAACCGAAGTTGTTTCATACACACAACAACTCTCTGGGTCAGCAGCAGCGCGAACGCAGATTTGATTTGTTCATCAGTGTGATCTCATTTGTCAAAGGGTTATAGACAGCTGAATCTTGAGTGGAATTTTGAATTTAAACTGTGATCTTTTAACGGTTAATCGTGCAGCTCTACTTCATTCATGCTATAACAAAAAGAAAAATGTTTTAATAAAAATTAGCCTCTGGTTGAAGTGCCTTTAATTGAATAAACAACCTTATATATTTGTATAGAGTAGCCTACATCTAGTTTTGAGGAAAATAACACAATGGTGATTCTCCACTTCAAAACCTTTTAATTGCTGTGAAATCTGTGTTTGGGGAAACTGGCCTATAATATTCAATAGACGTGGCTGTTTGAACATCATTTTATCAGCATTCAAAAGTAACCTTTTACAAATTAACATAAACCTCCTAATCCCGACGGACCATTATCTGCTTTCAGATGACACTTCAGAGAATTCCAGTCTCTCAGCATCTGTCAAAATCTAGCATCCTTTTCACTTTAACATGCTGTGTACTTTCCATTAGGTAGCTGCGCAAATCCTCATCCTATGAGCTCTTTAAAATCTTATAACAATCGTGATGTGTATCGCAAATGGTCTGTTGACTGTATTTCAGGTGCTTGGGGAAGTATCTGATAATTCCATCAGCAGTTTATTTGGTGTAGTGAGCAGTTAACTCACACATTTCTCTATTACATTTCAGGCCCTACAGAAAAGTGAAGCAGAGCCACCTGATGTGCTCGAAATGGACGTAATTGAGTGGACTGAAAAGATAATTAATGAGCAATCAATGAACATGCAATAGAAGGGGGGCACGTACAGCGTGCAGGGGATTCAATCTAAGAGTTATGAATGATTTAACAGAGGAAGCAGACTTGCATGACAATACAAAACTGTACAGGTCAGACCAATTTAATCTACTATCACTCTAATCACTTTTACAGGGGGTCCACTGCATTAAGCCAGACGTTGTTGTTTTGTTTTTTTAAAACATTATAACAAAAAACTTGGCTATCGTTGCACAGTGTAATACAAATAAACATTTTAAGGTGTGCTTGGGCAAAGCTGTTCATAAAAGAATATGTTACGATTGCCTGTCAAATAAAAAGCTGAAAGAGTGGGTCTTGATCCACAAAGGTCATACAATCACTTAAAACCACTACAGATAAACCTTTTCTTGTCCTGCTCATTTCCAGCCTTCAGTTTTTAATTAATGTCTAGGGAATGAATGACTGAGTGTGGAAACTGTCAAATTTTCATGAATTCATTATTTATCTGATGTGCAAACTGGCACTAGACCACACCACGACAGCTCTGGCATGCTGAGTCGTATGACACATTTTTAGGTGATGAGTGAAATGTAAATATATTATGTTTATTTTAGTTATTAAATTGTCAAAACATATGGAAATGCAGCTGAGATTGTCTGGACACACACATTTTTATGTTACGGTTTTCCATTTTAGTAGTCAGCCTTGAAAAACAGTACAACCGTGACCAATCTGCACCCATGTTGTTTGGTAGGATGGTAATCAATTGTATAATGGGAATTTGAATAGGAAAAAGTTCATAATCTTAACTATTCTGACTCCTCTAGATGAAGATGACCTTAGTGGTGAAGCCCAATATAATGAACTGAGACTAAGAAAAACCACTTTCTACATTTGACTGCACACATAATGTCCATAATAAAAGAAAAAGATAGTTGAGGAAATTATTCAGCAATTTCTTTTTCTTCTTGTCATCCTTCACACATCCTCATGTCGTTCCAAACCATCCATGTTTTTCTTTGTTTTGAAAACATCTCAATTTTTTTGTCTTTACAATTACAGTCAGTGATGTTCAGTGCTGTTTTGGACCCCACCAACTGCCATTGTATGGACAAAAACAGTTAAAAAATGTTGTGTTTGTAGAGGAAGGAAAGTCATACAGGTTTGGAAGGACATGAAGGTGAGTGAGTAAATAATTAAAGCATTTATCATTTTTGGGTGCATTATATTTTAAAGCAGTTGAGCTGAAGATTTCATTTCCACCACAAACAATTTTTATAAATGGGGATAAATTCTTACCTGTCCGTTCTTCTTGAGGTCTGCCCACATACTGGTCCCATCTCCTCCTCTCATCAGGACATGGTAAGTGAAGAAGTAGATACCAGGCAGAGGGCATGTGAACTTTCCAGTGCTGGGCTCATAGTAGTTGCCAACATTGGTCACCACATCATCAAATTTCAGCACATCAGTGCCTTCATGTTGCTTGCGCAGGCCTGCGTAAAATGCAATCTTAGGGCTGTAGAACGACGGCACATAACCGCCAGGCCCAGGCCCCGGGGGCCCTTGTGGACCTGGCTTTCCAGGTTCTCCAGGTGGACCAGGCGGTCCCGGGATCCCCGGAGGTCCCCGATAGCCAGATTTCCCTCTCCGGTTTGGAAAATCAGGAGGTGCGGGTGATACAGCCGTTAGCTCCTGGCCATGAGGAGTGGTGTAGGGGTCACAAACCATCCGACAACTTCCTAGCATTTCATAATGACTTCCCGCACTGCCGGCTCCTCCTCCTTTAGTGTTGTGGACCAGTAAAGGAATGGTGACCAGGAGAATCAGAACCATGGCCACACCCACGGCCGCTCCTATGACACGCTTGCGGCGGCTGAGCCGGGAGGCAGCAAGCGTTAGAAAGTCCTCCTCTCCTTTAGATGGAATGGTGCCCGCCAGCGTGAACAGTAGAGTTTGAGAAAGACTCACTAACAAAGAAAAACAGCCACACCAAAGATATCTATAGAGGAATGAGGCCAATGGGGAGAAGGATAGCAGATGAATTTATGGATGAGACAAGAAAAGAGTGGACATAAAGAAATGAGAGGGTGCAATGGGACAAGAGTGGAGACCGGAAGGAAGGTCTGAAAGAACGAAATGGAACAGTGCAACAGAAAGGTGTGACACGGCAAAGAATAAAATATGATAACAGGAAAACAAGGTGGCTCTTGGCCAGCTAATATACGGGGACACTCGCAATACAATGCAATACAGTATTATTAAAGTGTTGTAATTTCGTGGCTAATAACAATACACATCTTTACATTCTTCAACTTGCTTGTTAACATTAGATCTACAGTGTATTATCCAACACACAGAAAACTCTTTAAGGTTTCTCTTTTGCATAAGTGAACAGCAACAACCTGTTTCGGGGTTTTCCAGGTCAAGTTTCTTGCAATTTAGCAATTGCAAAATTCAGTTTGTAAAGGGCTAAATTAAATCACTAAGTTAGCTACTTGTACAACAAAATTATAATTATGTCCAACCAAAGATCTGAAAGATGTGCCAAAAGAATCTGTCATCCTATCGTCCACGATTTAAAATAAACTGATGCACTAAAATGCTCCTGCTCAATGAAAATTGTCCAACGCCCTGCACCAAAACCCGATAAGCCACAATGTATTGATCCTTCAGAAAATTATTATCTATTTTTTAGAAACATATGGAAGACCCCTGTAGTTGCTCTGGCGGGACTGGGAAAATTCCACAGAAATAGAACTGGAGGAGGAAAAAACATGAAAAGACAATAAAAAAAATCTGTTAACGCTATATTTAATATCACATTATATATATATATATATATATATATATATATATATATATATATATATATATATATATATATATATATATATATATATATATATATATATTATCCTAAATTGAACATGCTGAAAGTTGTAGCATTATTTTTGTGCAGTTTTTTGCAAAATGCATACTATATATTATAATTTTATAGCAAAATTACCCCTGAATTGCCAACTGGTATTACGTTTTTTTTTTTTTTGCAAAAGGTTTGGCCTAAACAGGAGAAATATGCACAAAGAAAAACAACACATGAATAAATTGATATAAAAAAAAAACACTATAGGCTAATTGTTCTATGTAGTATCTTCTAAGTGAAGCACGCAAAATAACACCTGTGAAAGTAAGACAATTGAGCAACTTTAAGTACACTAAAATCAATGTATTAAAGAGACACTTACCCTGACTTCGGTGTTAATGGGAGATCTTTTAGGATTAAAAATCTTCCTCTGATGTCTGTCCTTAAATTTGCCGAATTCCGGAGCATGTGCAAATGAAGACACCTCTTTACTCCAACAACAGAGTGAGTGAATCGCATAAATATCGATTCTAAATGCTTTAACCAGTCAAATACTTCATTAAGTTGTCACTATCACTTCTGACCTTATTTATTCCGCGAACTGTTAATGACTTCGCGCGTGAGTGAAACTTCCGCTTTTGCCGTTCGTTTTGTCCAAAGATATTATAATACAGCAACGTACAGCACTGGACTTCTGACTCCCGACACCTGTGAGATTTTCACACTCCACACACACACACGCACTCACACTGCCCCCTCATTCTTCCATCCGTTCGACTCCTCCCTCCCTCCATCCCATCTCATCTCATCTCATCCTCGCCCCTCTCACTGGCTCTGTCTCAACGCCACAGACTTTGGGCTGCCTAGAGCGCGCGTGCGACGCACAAATACGCGGTCTGCTTCGGGAGGGCACTTGGTTTTGAGTTTGTGTTTTTCCAACTTAATCATAATTAAATGTGGGAAAGTGTTGTAAATGTTAATCGTTTATCACGTCAGCAGCATATTTGGGTTTTAAAAATAAGCATTTTTAAACAAAAAACTCTTGTGAATGGCTTAGAAAAAAGCATCTCTATCTGTTTGGGTTAAGAATGGTGCACTGTGACTTCTCGAGGTCATTGTGTGTGTGGCTCAGTTTCTCTAGCTTTCAGAGCTCATTAGTGAAGGACACTGAGACCATTGTGCTCTCCCTCTCTCTCTTTCTCAATGGAATATCATACAGATTATATGTAGAATAGTTCGAATAGGTCAGTCGATGCCTTTTTTTAAATTTCAATAGATTTCTTAAACTGACCCAGCTATAACATAAGCCAAATGATCGTATTTATGCAGATTTTGCATTGCATCCTCTTGCAGTCTGTTTAAAGGCTATCAACAGTGTTTAAATACTGGGTCTAGTAGCAGATCCATTGAGATTTCAGTGTAACTCATCCCATCTTGCTCCCTGTCAGGCATATTCACACATCTGAATTTTTAAAGTTTAATCGTGGAGGTTGTAGAGGTGGTGTAAGAAAAATTGGAAGATCAGTCGATGACGATGAAGTGCCGCACACATTTTGGACCATCTTTGCTTGTTTGCAATACAAGGGTAAATATAAAACTGGTTGTTTGAATACAGCATTTTCTTTACTCAAGAAACACACACGCACGCACACACGCACACACACACACACACACACACACACATATAATGGCTATAGCCAATACTGTCAATAGCTTGTCATCTTAAAATTAGATTTTGGACAAAAAACTGAGCACTTGCAAAGCTATATAAACGTTCTAACTTGTAAGTTGATAAAAACGTAATGTGCTGCCCTTAGTATCTGGCCATAAAGCCACAATATCAACTTTGACAAAACAGTCTTTAATTATTTTTAAAAATACAGTGTTTTCCTGAAAAATAGCATGTTTTGGACGTTGGATATTGACATTATCAAGCCACCCCTCTCCACACCCCTTTCTCCGATATGACCAGTGTCAGGGGAGAGAAGAACCGAAATGTGAGGAATATGCTCCCAGAGTAAGAAGTGTATGTTTGTTACAGTGTTAAGGTAAAAACGCAATGTCACTCCCACTTTGTGTCAGTCAGTCCCTTCCATTAGAAAACCACAAACACACACACACACACACACACAACACACACACACACACACACACACACACACACACACACACACACACACACACACACACACACACACACACACACACTGTGCGGGTTTAACCACAATGGGTGTATAATCATTGCTAGGAGACATAGGCAATATAGCAAGAATTGGATTTTTAGTGGCTGTTAAAATATTACTGAGATGATTAATATTGAAAAATGCTCATGTCTCTGAGCTGTCTGTCTCTCATTCACTCTTCTTTTCAGGTCTTGTTTCACCATACTGTCTTTCTCTATTATTTTTCTTCGATCATGAAGGGGAGAGTGGGGTAAGTTGTGTCAATGCATTTGGAAAAGAAGCTTATAAGCTGCCTAGTTGAGCCAATGACACAGCCTAACCCAAAGCATCTGGCACAGTTTACCCCACAGCTATTTGGTAAAATGGCAAACCAGGACCAGTCTTTAGCTAAACTTTTTTTTTGTTGTCATGCACTAAGATTGAGTATTGTTGCATCCGACTAATTTTTAGCCTTTAATGTAAAGGTGATATTCTTTTTTCTCAAGCAAACTGTCAATGGTTGTTTCATGTCATGCGTCTATAGACCTCTGTTAGTTTGTTGCTTGACATACAACTGTCGAGAGTTGGATTAAATGACATTGGTGAGCCAATATCTGGACAGTTTTCTTGGAACTAAATAGTTCTAGCCTTGCACTGTCAGTGTTTATCTGTGTTCGCTTTGGTTTTGGGTGTTTTGTTCATGTTTTAGTTAAGTTGTTTTAATCTGTTTCTCTGGTATTGTTTGGTTAGTGTTTTCAACTTTTGTTGAAACTATCAATTACTAGCAGTTCAGTCAAATAAAACATCAAAAATAGAGATGTTAAAAATAAATATTGAAGCCTGTTTCCACCTCAACAAAATAAATAGAAATGGTAATTCTGCAATTAAAATAAAAAACAAAGCTACATTGTGTGATATAAAGTCACAATTGGTGTACTTCATATACATATTCACAATTGTAGAAGGTATTACACAATATGACCTTGCAAGACCAATCTGTTTGTACGCTATTTAAAAGAAATCTCTCCATGATCTGTAGTTTCGGTAGGCTACATCTATATATACACTAGGCCTCTATCACTAAATTGATAGGAAATAACAAGAAAAACACAAGTGTACTACACGTCAACACATACAGACTCACTAATCATTACCTGAGACAAGATCCCATGAGAGTAGCTGACACTTATTGAGACATGGATTGTGCACATAGATCCACCCGTGTCACCAAGTAGGTGTGAAGAATGATTTATATGATGTTATTTATGTAAAATTTTGGATAATGAGATTACCACTGGGCAGTAAAATATAATTAGGACATGAATTAACACTCAGTTAAACAGGGAATATTGATGGAGTCTCCCCATTGGCCAAAAGAGCGGTGACCTGACCTCTCCCCTGGAGGAAAAGAACGGATCTTGATCTGAAATATAACAGCCTATAGATCAGTGCCTTTGAGGGTTATGGTGGTGGAAAAAAATGAATAAAACATCACCAAGTGCTGAAACAAAAGCCTTTTGGACTTTCACTCTGTTTAAGGAATAATGAGGTATTCATTGCGGCGTGTGTATGCAAAAACAGAAAAACAGATGAAAAATAAATGTAAGGTAAATATCTGTGTGTTTCCTGGGTGTGTGAGAGAGAAAAGGTGTGAGAAGTTAAAGGTCAGGGACAGTGTTAGTATTTGTTTATGTGCACTGCAAAAAAAAAAATAATAATCTTTTTTTGCAGTAAAATTATTTATCTAAATTTCATTATTTCATTCAAATTAATGATCTAATTTTCAACAAAAAAAAGATAAAAAGATAAAAGGAAAAAAGATTAAAGAAAAAAACAATTCTGAATGTCTTAGGATCTCAAAATAAATTATCTAAATAAAAAAAAGATTATAAAGTAAAGTATGATTAAAGCTATATTCTCTAAATACATTCTCAATATTTTTGCTTGTAATGTAAATGTAAAAATCTAGTATTTGTGTCTGGATATTTTACTGTGAAATAATACATATATATATATACATACATACATATATATATATATATATATATATATATATATATATATATAATATATATGTATATATATATATATATATATATATATATATATATATATATATATATATATATATATATAATATAATGTAATTTAAATATATATTTGTGGACTTGATATAGAAATGTGTGTGTGTGTGTGTGTGTGTGTGTGTGTGTGTGTGTGTGTGTGTGTGTGTGTGTGTGTGTGTGTGTGTGTGTGTGTGTGTGTGTGTGTGTGTGTGTGTGTGTGGTGTGTGTCTGTTTCATTAGAGTCTGATCATGGTGGCTGATGCAGAGTGACAGTGTGTAGATTGAGTTGCACAGCCACTCTAATTCTCTCCATTAATAAGCATCGTTCCACACTGCCGTCCCGGACCACATTTATTAATCACAATTTGTCATCTGCCTTGCACTCCACCCCTTCTGTGTCTTTCTTACCCCCTTCTCCCCCTCTCTCTCCATCCCTTTTGTACCTCCCTCTCTCTGTCCACTTATCCCCCTCTCTCAAACAGAGAGACATGGTCAAGCATGCTGAAAGTCTGCAGCGTCACGACTTGCTCTCTCTTTAAGTCCACATTCATCTTAGAGGACTCAGAGACTAATCCAAAGTATTTTGCTCAAATGTTAGCACCGCTTGTTATTTATTTGCATAAGTCATCATCTCCGATCTAAAGGTGATGAGTGATAAAGGCATGAATAAATAAATAAAAAAGTTTTTATCTTATGTCTTTATCTTAAACAATTATATAGCATAAGTGTCATCTCTCAGTTGCATGTATACAGTATACAGCAGCTAAAACACAAATAACAGCCTCTTACTTACATTTCACCCTGTACAAACTGCCTATCGGTTTTATTGGCTCAGAGGATTAACTAATTGGACTTGGTCTCATTACCCTGACACTCTGCATTCGAAGACTTGTCTCAAAGGTAATAAATCCATATACATGGGCAAATATCTGTCAGGCTGCATAAACCCAAACCTGAAGGAGGAGTAAAGTATCAGCTCGACAACACTAAAACTCTACATAAAACAGCTGTGAATTCTTAGAGGATTTAGGGGGTCGGACCTCCCAAATCAAATCTTTAACCCCCCAAAGGATGTCAAAACAAACTGTTGGAGGATCTTGTTAGTATTAAATAGGTTTGATGCTACATATTACTTCAGGAATATTTCAATAAGACTTCATATAATAATATTGTTTTCTTTTTCACCTCCTGCCAAACTGACCTAAACAGAGGTAACCATAATATATGCCGCTAAAGCACTTTCCGTTAGGGTCAGTATTACATTAGTAAAATAGTTATATAAATCATTTTTTTACTTACTAGAAATACACTTTATATCAATATCGGCTGATAATCTGTCAATATTTTACATAATAAAAAAATAATAATAATGTATATAGGCTATATATAGGCTATATATATATATATATATATATATATATATATATATACACACACACACACACACATACTACCTTAAACTTTTTTTTTTGTAGGATCAAACATTCAGTAAAAACAGTAATAGTGTGAAATATTATTATGATTTAAAATAACTGTTTTTAATATTTAAAATGTCATTTATTCCCGTGATGGTAAAGCTGAAATTTCAGCATCATTAATGCAGTCTTCAGTTTCACATGATCTTTCAGAAATCATTCTAATGATTTCCTACTTATGAAACATGAATATAAAGTTCCATAGAATAGCATTTTTTTTTTTCATTGTAACATTATTAATTCCTTTAACATCTCTTTTGATCAATTTAATAGGCTACATCCTTGGTAAATAAAAGTATTCGTTTCTTTAACAAATCTTGTCCCCAAACTTTTGAACAATTGTGTATACTGTATAAACATCAGCTTATCAGGCCTACAAAGATATCAAAGAAGGCAGATATCAACAACCAACTTAGCAAGACCATTGAAATGAAAGGGAATTCTAAAGAGCTTTTGCCCAGTATTGCAGACCTTTTTGGGCAGGGCCGGCAAATAATGACCAGCAAATTTATGTAAGCAGATGAAGATGTTTTACCAGATGAAGATGTTTTAAGAACCTGACCTCTGATGCCCGTTGGGCTTTTGGGTTGAGGACTTACAGCAACACTTTTAAGGCTTTTACTATCAGAAGGACTTCTAGATGTGGTCACATTCCTCCCATTCACCTTTAACGGGTAGTTTGTGCTGCACCGTTAATTTTAGCCTATATTAAAGGATTAGTTCACTTTTAAAAAAACTTTTGCTGATAATTTACTCACCCCCATGTCATTCAAGATGTCCATGTCTTTCTTTCTTCAGTCGAAAAGAAATTAATGTTTTTGATGACAACATTCCAGGATTTTTCTCCTTATAATGGACTTCAATAGGGACCAAACGGTTCAAGGTCCAAATGACAGTTTCAGTGCAGCTTCAAAGGGCTTTAAACAATACCAGATTTTCATTTCATCAAAATGAACAAATCTTTTTTCGAGACATTTCATTCATTCAACGAACAAAATGACTCGAAAAAAGATTCGTTCATTTTGAACGAGTCTTTTTTCGAGTCATTTCGTTAATTCAACGAACGAAATGAACTAAATGACTCGAAAAAAGATTCGTTCATTTTGATGAACAAGTTCGAACAGAAGAGTCACGAACGTGCATCACAGAACAGAGCAAGGCGAGCATTTGTGCTAATAAAACTTAAACTTTTTTTATTTCTTTTTGAAATAACCGATCGTTACGCTAGATAAGACCCTTATTCATCATCTGGCATCGTTTAAAGCCCTTTGAAGCTGCACTGAAACTGTCATTTGGACCTTGAACCGTTTGGTCCCTATTGAAGTCCATTATATGGAGAAAAATCCTGGAATGTTTTCATCAAAAACCTTAATTTCTTTTCGACTAAAGAAAGAAAGACATGGATATCTTGGATGACATGGGGGTGAGTAAATTATCAGCAAAAGTTTTTTTTAAAGTGAACTAATCCTTTAATGTACTTGTAGTTTACAGCATTAGTTTAGTGATTTCTTTAATAATTAGTACTATTCTGTGTGTATGTCTGTTCAAGTGCAAGAAGACGCAAAAAAGGAATCAATTCTAATCTGAATCACTATGTGCGTTTCGCCTTTTTGTGTATTTCGCCTCTTTAAAATGGGTTTAAATTGCTTGAATGTGTGAATAGGCAATACAAAACAAGTGCAAATGATAAATTTTCACTCTATGATGGTTAAACTTTGCAATTAATCTGCAAATCACATGAGTGCTGAACAGTGGGGCCTGGTCCATACGGATTGCGGATCGACTATGATCTGTTCTACCCCTAGCACTTTGCATGTTTAATAACGGTTGTGTCAAATCTATGAAAGATGCCTTTAAATGATTTTTGCCACTTATCTCGTGAGACCGTTCTCATTGGCAGGCCACGCGCGGTGAATTACTCAGATGGGGTGCTTTCATTACAGTACCTTGCCCTCCGTCTCCCCGCAGAGGCCTTGTGCTGTTTTTCTTAAGCAGCACCAGTGTTCGGAGTGGGAAAACCAAGCCGATTTTCATGTGCAAATGTCAGTCAGTCAGCTTCCAGCAATCACAGCCTCGACTCCTCCCGAGGCCCCGCGCGAGACGACGGCTGAATAATTTAGCAGCTCGGTGTCACTGCGCTCTGGGGTCACAACCTTCTAAAGTGATGACAGAGAGTGCTCCCCAAGTCCCTCCCATTCACTTCCATTACCACTTATTTACCGCCCCCGAATCCAGGCAGACAAAGCTCAAAGCCTCACGGGGGATGGAAATCAGCCGCACAGTCCAAACAGTGTCATAACACATAAAAAAATAAAAACACAACAACATTTTCACAAAGAATCCCTCAAGAGGCCGATCTGTCCGCGTCACACACACGCGCACACACACACACACAGACACAGACACAGACACACACACACACACACACACACACCACACACACACACACACACACACACACACACACACACACACCACACACACACACACACACACACACACACACACAAAGGAGAATTTTTTACAATGAAATGAATTTTGCCTTAATTGCAGTTAAAATTATTTTAAAAAAGAGCCGATTAAAGAAAAAGACTTGACATAGTCAAAGGGTTAGACTTTGAGGGAGGAGGGAGGGAGAGGGCAGACGGAGAGAAGGATTGATTTCTCCAGTGCTGCAGACACATTCTACCTTTCTATCAGTCACATTGAGACATTGTGTCATTCTGCGTGAGGACTCATCTTTCTTCTCAGCTCCAGATGTGACAGGAACATGACAAGGGTGCGTGGTCTGTGGGTGAGGCAACCACACACACACAAACACACGTTCACAAAGTTCTTCTGAGTAAATTCTGAGACCTGACAAACCCTCTTTACAATAAGATTATATTTCTTATTAGTAGGAGAAAATATGTTGAAAAGAGAAAATCGATTGCAAATTTAAAAGGGGACCTATTCTTTTTACAAGATGTCATATAAGTTTCAGGTGTCCCCAGTCTGTCATGTTTCAGCTCAAGATGCCCCACAGCTCATTTATTATACCATGTTGTAAATGTCCATTTTGAGTTGAAGGAAAAACGCTGTTTTTGTGCATGTATCTTTAAATGCAAATGAGCTGCTGCTCCCCGCCATTATCCAGAATAGCACTGCCCTTACAGCTCGTGCATTGGACACTCTGCCAAAAACTAATAAATGATCTGTTTGGTTTTGATTATCATCTCTATCGTGATCACGCTCACGTGAGATTGCAGTTCTTCATCATGAAAGCCATCATTTGCCTGCGTTTTAAAGCCATATCAGTTTAAACTTACAACATTCAAATTATAATAAATATAATTTTGTCCATCCAAATATTTACATTAATGCAAATTATTTACTTCCACCCCGAGACAAAATTGAATTATCTATTTGCCTCTGCATTTTCAAGCATCATTAAATTCATATTTTCCACTGCAGTTTGTAGATTTAAAGAAATGTCACAATACAACTGGTTTGTTAACTGTGCCCTGGGATGTTCCCATGGAGATATCAATACCGTGAGCCCTCATTAGAACTCTTCCCTGTAAATGCATGAGCATCATGTTTCAGACTGTGAAATCCTTTCCTCAGTTTCACACCGATAGCCTCAATTCTTCAGCTTCTGTCACCCTGCACTCTTTACACCTGCTTGTCCAGTGTGAATTTCTCTAAACACTAAAATAAGCACATAAAAGGACTTTTAAATATATACCATCACCATAAACACCTAACAGAAGAGATTTTTTTTTATTTAATTTTTTAATGGTGCTTGCCTATGGCAAAGCAACAGTATTGTTATCTCACATACTTATTATTATTATTCTTCCACACAAATTTCGGCGCGTAACTCCTCCCGCAGCTTTTGTCACAGACCCATGAATGAGGTGTCAAAACGTGCAGCTTATTCGGGAATGGTGTGCTATGACTTTTCTAAGCGATCGGGGGTACGGTGTTTGCCCCAGGGGCAAAAAAGCGGCCAAAAAATCCCATTGACTTAACATTGCAGCAAACTTTGAACACTCGTAGCTCTGAGCGAGAATATCGCAGAAACATGTTGGTCACCACATTTGAAGAGGATAACGGGCTCTTTAAGAACATACCTCACAATGGGGTAAAAGTTGCACCCCTGGGGGGCAGGAGCTGCCCAAAGTTGCCCCATTGACTTACAATGGTGTAGGACGGCCCTGAAATGAATGTGTTAGTAGTGTCACAGACCCATGAGTGAGGCGTCAAATCGACCGTCTCATTGAGGAGAGTTTTGCTATGACTTTTCTAAGCGATCAGGTGTACGATGTTCGCACAGCGGACAAAAAATCGGCCAAAAAAGTCCCATAGACTTAACATTGCGGAATGTTCAAAAATTTAAATCCAAACCGACTTTTTCACACACACCCACAGAAAAGGGCCTGACAGCCCTGCTGTCAGGCCCTCTCTCTCTCCCTCAGAGGATTTATTTTATCAAGCAGCCAATAAGTAATGGCCTAAAATCTTCAAAGCCACACCATAGCAACCAGTTACAGCACCCTAGCAACCGTGGGCGATAGGCACGAGGCCGCAGGCCTCGTGCCATACTAAACAACTCTATAAAAACTGTATAAAAACTCCTTTTAAAAACTCCATAGTAATCATCTGTTAAAAAATACACGCCGACATCACAGACCCCTGATTGAGGCGTCAAATTGTGCGGATTATTGAGGAGAGGTGTGCTGTGACTTTTCTTAGCGATGGGGGGTACGGGTTTCGCCCCAGGGGCAAATCATTGGGTAAAAAAAATCCCATAGACTTAACATTGCCACAAACTTTGACGACTCGTAGCACTGACCGATGATTTCACAGAAACTTGTAATTTACCACATTTGAAGAGGCTGGCAGGCTCTGTAAGAACATACCTCACAATGGGGTAAAAGTTGCACCCCTGGGGGGCAGGAGCTGCCCAAAGTTGCCCCATTGACTTACTATGGTGTAGTCCTACACATTGCATAGGGATTTTGTATTGAACATAGCTCTGGATCACAGTGTCATAGAGACAAGGGGGCGGGCTCATTTTACTCAGACGACCAATCAGTCTCTCAGGATCATTGTGAAGTTATTAAGCCACGCCCTAGCAACCATTTAGAGCACCTTAGCAACAAGTTCCATAGACTTCCTTTGAAAGAGATCAAAGGGATATCTCAGGATATAAGTTTAATAGAAACATGAGGGTGGGCTCATTTGACTCGGGCCAGCAAACAGCCAATTCTGAATCACCTCAACACTTACTGGCCACGCCCTAGCAACCATTGTCGAGCACCTTAGCAACCAAAATCCAAAGAGGGATATTTTCCATTCTGAATCTCACAGAGGCATGGGAGTTGGTTTATATCATTCATACTGACAAGCAGCCTTTGGAGTTTCATGATTGGCAGCTGCCAAGCCACTCCCTAGCAACCAAACAGAGTACCCTAGCAACCATTTTGCAAGACCTATATCTCTGCATCAAAACATCGTATAGAGATGGGGGTTGGCTCTTTTTACTCATGCTAGCAAACAGGACTTGCTACATGCTACACATGCTAGCAGTGAATAGCTACATGCTAATATTGATTAGCTAAGTGCTAAATCATGCCAAGAAAATGCTACAATCTCCATAGTAACCATCTGTGACAACTACCAACCACCTAGTTACACCATAGCAACCACCCATAATACCCTAGCAACCGCCTAGCAACTCCATAGTAACCACCCAGAACACCCTAGCAACACCCTAGCAACCATCCAAATACCTTAGCAACACCATAGCAATCACCCAGTATACCCTAGCAACCACCTAGCAACCACCCAGAATATCCTAGCAACCGCATAGCAACGCCCTAGCAACCACCCAGAATACCCTAGCAACCGCCTAGCAACCACCCAGAACACCCTAGCAACCGCCTAGCAACCACCCAGAACACCCTAGCAACACCCTAGCAACCATCCAGAATACCTTAGCAACCACCTAGCAACGCCCTAGCAACCACCCAGAATACCCTAGCAACCACCCAAAACACCCTAGCAAACCACCTAGAAACACTATAGCAACCATCCAGAATACCTTAGCAACCACCTAGCAATGCCCTAGCAACCACCCAGAATACCCTAGCAACCACCCAGAACACCCTAGCAACCACCTAGCAACACCCTAGCAACCATCCAGAATACCTTAGCAACCACCTAGCAACACCCTAGCAACCATCCAGAATACCTTAGCAACCGCCTAGCAACACCCTAGCAACCATCCAGAATACCCTAGCAACCGCCTAGCAACGCCCTAGCAACCACCCAGAATACCCTAGCAACCGCCTAGCAACCACCCAGAACACCCTAGCAACCGCCTAGCAACCATCTAGAATACCCTAGCAACTGCCTAGCAACGCCCTAGCAACCACCCAGAACACCCTAGCAACCGCCTAGCAACCACCCAGAACACCCTAGCAACCGCCTAGTAACCACCCAGAATACCCTAGCAACCATCTAGCAATGCCCTAGCAAACCACCCAGAATACCCTAGCAACCGTCTAGTAACCACCCAGAACACCCTAGCAACCGCCTAGCAACCACCCACAATACCCTAGCAACCGCCTAGCAACGCCCTAGCAACCACCCAGAACACCCTAGCAACCGCCTAGCAACCACCCAGAACACCCTAGCAACCGCCTAGCAACCACCCAGAATACCCTAGCAACCGTCTAGCAACGCCCTAGCAACCACCCAGAATACCCTAGCAACCGCCTAGCAACCACCCAGAACACCCTAGCAACCGCCTAGCAACCATCCAGAATACCCTAGCAACCGCCTAGCAACGCCCTAGCAACCACCCAGAACACCCTAGCAATCGCCTAGCAACCACCCAGAACACCCTAGCAACCGCCTAGCAACCACCCAGAATACCCTAGCAACCACCTAGCAACGCCATAGCAACCACCCAGAATACACTAGCAACCGCCTAGCAACCACCCAGAACACCCTAGCAACACCATAGCAACCACCCAGAATACCCTAGCAACCGTCTAGCAATGCCCTAGCAACCACCCAGAATACCCTAGCAACCACCTAGCAACCAACTGAACACATGAATAAGCCATATCTCAGCACCAGAACATCGTACAGACATGTTTGTTGGGTCCTATGCAATCATGTACCACACCCTAGCAACCGAGCGGTGAGTTTTGCCACTGCAAGCACCATTTCACATTTTCTCCTGGAAATGTACATTCTAGTTTACTTTTACAATCCTCTTCCCTTCGCTGATTTGTTGCCCGGATGTCTATTCAATATTCAAAATTGAAGATATAATTGAAGATGTGTGTTTGCTCATCTACAATATTACTCTAAAAAGCAATTTTGCAATGCTTTACTGTATAGATTTATATGGATTAGCTACGTTTATGTTCAAACAAGCATGGACTAAGGTTCATTAGAAATGCATTAAGGTATATTTTAGTTTACCATAAATTCTTGTCAGTACATTCAGCAGTAACTTTTACCATATTTCAAAGACAATTCTTTTTTAAATGAAATACTTACCAAAAGTAAAAAGACGTAAAGAGAGAAGGAACAAAATGGACTAAGCTCTGAGTTTATGAATGAACCGTGTTTTGACTTCTGTACGCTAGATAAAGAGAACAAGGCAAAGGAAGGTGAAGGAGACATGAGTGATCTTTTTAAATTACAGAGAGCGATTATTTGGTGACTTATGGTTGCTTGCTGTCAGGGATTTCAGGATAAATTGAGGCAAACAAGAATTACACTTTCTCCCTTATACCCTTCATCCATCTACCCCCACCCCCCCCCCCCCTCTCTCTCTCTCTCTCTCTCTCTCTCTCTCTCTCTCTCTGCTCTTGCAAAGTTATGTGATTCACTAGCTTGTGATTCACTTTTTAATTCATGACCACTTTTCAAATCACAGTGCCATAAATATCTTTGTGTATTTGTCTGTTGATTTGTTTGAGTTTGCTTGTCTGTGGTGACCTCTGATTTATATATATATATATATATATATATATATATATATATATATATTGTGAGGAAATTCAACTTATTATATAGAAATACTGTTTATTTATAGTAGGAAACATTATTTTAGAACATTTGTTTTTTAATAGGACTTTGATATATCCTGAAAACTGATTTTTTTTTGCGTGGCAAAATTATAAGCACAGCAGACCCAAAAACATTGGTTGAATGATATAAGCCTATCTTTCTTCTTTTTAACTCAATGTAGGCAGACTGGATTGCTCCAGTCTAATTAACATTCTTTGTTGCATAATATTTCTAATTCAGTAATCTAGCATCATGGTGCTTGGTTTTGTGTAAATGGTGTCTGAATTATTCATCCTGTGCCGTCAGTATGAGAATAGTTTAGAGATGGGATGGCCAGGCCTCAGGCCATGAATTATTGATCATATCTGATTAAAGTTTGCCATTGATTAGTCCTTAGCTTTGAGTTGATAAAAAGACACACCCGTGTTTGCTTTGCTTTAGCAGTTTCTGTTCTGCCTTTCCATCACCTCTAAGTATTGTCAGTTTTGATTATGACAGTCTTTTTTAAACAGAGATTGTTAAAGAAAGAATTTACCAAAACTGAAAATGATTTACCCACTTCCTTTCTTTTATCGAAAAAAAGAGAGATTTTCAATCTCTGCGCAGGACTTTTTCATACAACAACAGTTCATATTAACTAGTCACTATAGAGTGCTATACTCCACTCCAATTCATGAATGATTCTTTCAGTTCTACTTATGAACTGGATCAAATGGTTCATTAAAACAGAACCAGCTCAAATGAACAATTCAATTGCTAAATCAAATCCCTAGTGAGGCCTACATTTACATGCAACCAAATAAATGGTTAGTAATGTGATTGATGTCTCAATCTAATGGAAAAGCCATTGTGTAAACACCTCAATAAAGCCAATTGAGCTCGATCTGAATGTAATTTGGAATTTGAAACAATTTTCTTAACTGAATTCAAAAATACCTTTACGCACATGCCCATTTTTTAATGTTTACATATTATTTTATTAATTATTGTAATCATAGCTAGCCCCACTGGCATTATCACAGTGCTTTCTATGGTTCTGAATGCAGTGACTGAGCACTACGCATGCACTGAAGTTTTGCACATGTGCATGCAAAAAAATATGTGAACTGGATTGCAATATTTAATTTTCAGAATCTGAAATCAGATTGGATTCATTCCAACTGACAAATATGAGTGCATGGAAAACATAGACAGTCCTATTTGTAAACTGACTCAATAATCCAGTTTCAGTGATTCTTTAGTTAAAAACTCCTTGGAGGGGAAGATTCTTTAAATTTGATAAAAATATAGGATGAGTAAATTATGGCATTACAAAAATGTACATTTTTCAGGTAAACTATCCCTCTACATTCAGGCAACGTTCGCACTGTCAGTCCAAATCCGATTTTGCATATCCAATTGAAATCCGATCAGATTTAGCAAGTGTGAATGGCAAGAATTCACATGAAATTATTCTTTTTTTCAAATCCGTTTCAAGCTATATATGTTGTTTAAAATCCTATTCAAGTCTGACCGCTCTGATCGGATTTTGCTTGGTTATGTGACTTTCTCAAACCGCATAAAACGTAAACGTCAGACAGTGTTATACATGCTGAAACTGGTTTGTGAGGTGTGTTGATGTGTTGTTGCAAAGTGCCGGACGAGCAGAAAATGACAAAATAATGAAGACATGTTTTGAAACTGGTGGAGAAGACAGCTCAGAATAAAGCAGTGCATATCAGTCTCCTACGTTTCTCCCACTGCCACATAGTAGCCCAGCGTGGTTACATTGTCGTGTTGTAAATAAGACAACATCTGTATTGCAAACCCCTCCATGTTGCAGTTACTGTTGTTGGTATACATACGCAACATCATTGTCATAGAAACCAATGCAGGTATTACGGAAAACGAAAGAGCGGCATGGACATACAAATCATAGCAAACGGCTGCAACACACAATGTGGACAGTCAATAATTTTATATCAGTTTCCAATTGGATATACAAATTACCAGATTTGGACTGACAGTGTGAACGTAGCCTAAGGGCTTTGTAAAGCATCTAACACTCTTCACATTTACTTCATGAAACCTGATCAGTACAAAATGTGTATTACAGATTATCACAATTAGTTTCCAAACTAAGGACCACATGATTCCTAGCATTACTAATGCTTGAGATTTGGACAGGTACATCTCCCCCACTGGCTAACTTCAGCTGGTTCTCCTACTGTCACTAACCTGCCAGCTCACCCTAAATAGGTGTCCTGGATGCAAATAGGAGCATAACGCTAAGTGGCACACTGATGGATATCCACGCTAATTCTGAGCCACTGAATGACTGTCACTTACACCAGAACATTTAGCCACCTCCTGTTCCATTTAATGTTTCCCTGTCTCTCATTCAACTCTGCTGTGAGATCACCCCTATCCGCTTGTAACCTTCAAAGCCCAACTAAGGATGGCACTTTGATCTGTCTTCCAGAGCTTAGGAATGAAATGCGTGACAGAGAGGTGGTCGAGGAGCGAGAGAACGAGGGAGGGAGTGAGAGTGACAGGTAATGACAGTGGCTATGCGCTGACCTTTAGAGCGATCACAGAAGCATGACGGCAAGGCTCAAGGTGACAGAGAGAAGAGGGAATTTGGGGGTGGCCGGAAGTTTGGGGCTGAGATGTGGGACTGCATGTCTGAAATCAGTGCATTGTGGGTTGTTAAAGTGGGTAAGCACCAGTGTAGAACATAAAAACATTTGTTCTGTTGCAAAATCTTGTGAGCTGCCGATCTAGACAGCATTTTCAGAGTTCCAAACGTATGCTGATAACTGTAAATATACACCACCACAAGAGGCATAAGTACCCTTTCATCAAGACCAAACCAGATGGATTTATCTGAATCACTGTCATATGCGAGCATTGTCATAAATCCAGTAAAAAAAAAAAAATGGCGTAGTTCCTTTTCACGACAGACTCGCGAAGAAACAGAAACCTCGTTGCTAGGAGATGTGACAAATGAAATGTGACAAATGAAAACAATATTTGTTCTAAAACAAAATCCCCCAAATTCCTTAACGAATCTATAGACCTTATGTAGCCACGCTGAGCTCGGTGTCTTTTGACTTTCGGTCTGTATTATCACAGCGATCTTGCGTAGTTATGAATAAACGGCTCGTTTAAAAAATGTCCAAGGTCCATTTGTTAAGACATTTACAATGCTTTTGAAAAACATTACAATACTCATAACTTTCGTTAACTTTACAATAAGTAAATCAACTTCACCAGCTAATTACTCATGGACAGCGATGCCATAGAAATATACAGAGCGACCGCAAAAGCGGAAGTTCAAAGACAATATTCTAAAGATGGCGGCGCCCTCGTTTCTCTGGTGCATTAAGGTCTATAAAAAGATGTGCTCTGAAATCAGTCAACTCTGACTGACTAGAATTAGAAGGCTCCATCTTTAAGCAACTAGCCTCGACATCTCCAGAGTAAGCGGGCAAAAATTTGGGCAAAAGTTGCTTACAGTAGGCCTATTGCAGCGTAAAGATGAACACAATAAATTTGAAGAAAATAAATGAATTGAGAACATGATCAGTGATTGCAAGAGGACAATCAGAGTGTGATAGTCTGGGTCAAGAGTCAGATTCACAGGTAAAAGCGCGAGAAAACGATGATTCAGAAGAAAAAAGAAGCGCCAAAGAGGAGAGGAGACAGGGCTTGTCCAGCTGAAGTCCCTGGTGAGGTTTTAAGTCGCTTGGCCTCCTGTCACTTCTGACAGCCTCGAGCAAACACTCCCCTCCCCTCCCCTCTCCCCTCCAAAAAGCCCACCACCCCGCTGCTCTCCCGTTCGGCCCAGGCCTCAACAGCAGCCCAGTTGTCTGACCGAGCCTATAGAGGTTTCAAAGGAGGACGGCTGGAATACTAAGAGAGCGAGCATAGATTTTCTGCTGAAATGAGGGGGGATGGGGTGGGGGGGATGAGGAGGAGATTGAGCTCGGCTACCCACATCAAACTCTCCTCTTCTTTTTACTCTCTTTCTTCCTCTGCCTGCACTCTAGAGGGACCCTCTGTTTGTCAGCCAACCAGTCGAGCGTCTCTGACTACCCCCCCCCCCCATCTCTCTCTCTCTCTCTCTCTCTCTCTCTCTCTCTCTCTCTCTGCTTTAATCTGCCTTCACTCTTATACGGTTAGCGGAGGAAACAGCCTGTTGATAAAAGCAGTAACGAAAAGGGAGTGAGAGACAATGCTTTGTGAGATGTGATGGAAGTTAAAGTCCTTAACTGAGTGAGCGGGTCTGCTGCTTTTCTGTGCAATATAGAAAGAGAAACGGGTGCAACTAATTGCACCAAAGAGACGTTCCTAATAAGACAGACAAAGGGTGTGTAGAATTCCAATGAGATAGAGAGCATGTGAGTAAGGGGAGGAGGAAGTAACCTGTGATAAATGCACAGTATAGAATTTTGCTTGAAAGAAAAAAAAAAGTTTTTTTAGAACTAAGAATCTTTTCTTGTTATAAGAGGTATGGATCCAATTTTTGGACTAAAACGAGAGATCTTTCTCTAAAAACTTAAAATCAACAGTATTCTCAACCCATTTTCTTTAATAATGTGACATTTTTAATCTGTGAAACAGGATATTTAATGAAAAAAGGGATTGATTGAATTGTGAAAAGGTGATGTCAGACAAAAAGGAAAGGCACTTCAGAGGCAGAGCGATTTATTTTCGATTTGAGTGAAAATTGGTGAAGAAAAATGACTAAGGAAACAATTTCTTTCATTAGAATAACATAATCTATGAATCGCTCATAATAAGATCATGAGTTTTATGAATAAAACCAAATGTAGTAGAAAAATAAATCGATTTTGATTTGATGTTGACTTTAAGGTGTTCATTTTATATCTTATGTGGCTAATGACATTGTCCACTGTCACATTCTCTTGTCTTCTTTCCTGATTCTTCTTTATTTCAGGTTCTTTATGGTTTCCTGCACCTGTAGCATCTCTCTACGCCCCCCCCCCCCCCTTTCGTGCCCTGAAGTGAGCGTAAATGTGAATACCAATGCATGAGTACATACACACGCATATAGTGAATTATGGATCCTCACGGCTCTAAGACTCTGAGGTAATGCTTCAATGCCACTCCTCATTTATCTCTAATCAATGTAATACATGCTCAGAATCAACTGAAATCAAACCCTCTGTTTTGTTTTGAGCATTCAGAAGTTTAAAGATTTACCGTCCACTGTCTTAAAAGTAAATGTTTGGTCTGATATTAGCCTGAGTGTTCCTCCAAAATGAGTTGAAATCAGACAGATAAATGAACTGTATAAATGTTTCTGCCCAATTTTTCTGAATATAGTAAAATATATATATATATATATATATATATATATATATATATATATATATATATATATATATATATATATATATATATATATATATATATATATATATATATATATATATATATATATATATATTTGTACAGCATATAATTGTCTATTTTATTTTGTCTATAATTTGTGGAGAAGCATTCAAGTAGTAGTACAGATTTGTATTGTACTTTTTACATGGTACTTGTACAAATGACTTTTACTTGACATTATAGAAGGGGGTCCATGGAAAGGTGATGGGGGTCTTTAGGGGTCCTTGGCTTTGAGAAGCCTTTGATTGAAAATCCTTTGATTAAGCTATTGTTGTTCCTATGGGCTCCACATGTAAATCTCTTCACAAACAGTCTTTATCGAGTTAGGAAATTTGACAGTTTGTAAAGATGTTTGCTTCATTATTATAAAGGCAACAAGGGAACAGTCATTCTTATAAAGAAACCTTAGCTGCACGATCGCGGGCCGATATTAGACATGAATTTCAAAATGGGCCATTGGAATTCTGTCATGGTTTGATAATCCACAGAACCACCTTACTTGACCCTGGTCCTCGAGGGCAGGAGTGCCTTAAGATTTTTCCTCCGGCAAATCTGCGCACCACTGAGATCTATCAATAGTAATTTGGATACAACTCATCTAGCTGAATCTCTTTTACATGCAGTATTGCCGGTCAGGAGCTGTGATACAGCGGCGTGGGGGGTTTATCCAAGAGCTGGTGCGAATGGAAGTGGCAGACCCAGAGCCTGTGCTCCTCGTTGACTTTAAGATCACATAGACTTTGATCGTCCTAACCCTTTGCGTTTAAAAGATTCATATTCAAATCTGCTCCTGTGGGCCCTCTCTCCCCATCTGTCTCAGTGTTTCTCTGACAGGTTCTGCTGAAATCCCAGGCACATGCTGCCAACCTCCACCTTGCTTTCACTCGCCTTCTCCAACCCAGCAACCCTCATGTCGATCTCTCGCTCTCTTCTCTCTCTCTCTCTCTCTCTCTCTCTCTCTCTCTCTCTCCTCTCTCTCTCTCTCTCTCTCTCTCTCTCTCTCTCTCTCTCTCTCTCTCTCTCTCTCTCTCTCTCTCTCTCTCCTCTCTTCCACACTGTCAGAAGCTGCGGGCTGTGTCCAGCCGCCCACTGCTCGCCCCACGCGCGTGTGTGGGGGGGATTAGAGGGGAGAGTGGGCCTCGATCGATTTCTGGAGCTGTTATATGACAAGTCAGGTCTCAGCTCTGCCTGTTTACAGCACATTCGCAGCAAGCCTTCCCACTTTGAGCAATATCAGACAAATTGTTTGTTGTGAGTGCACGTACATGCTATAGTGTTTGCTTTTGCTCTGAGGCATCCGAGTGTGTTTTCTCATTTAAAATCAGTTCTCTAAGGTTTAGGAATATTACAGTATGCTTCAGATTGGTTATTTTACCTCTAATTGTGGCCGGTAAATGCCTTCTGTGTGGTACCCGTGAGAATACCCTTGAGTTTTAATCATGGTTATTTGCTCATTTGTGATGTGGGGGAGTTTATGTGTGCGCAAGCATGCTGACAGATTGGATTGGTACGCTTTCTGAGGGTTATTTTAGCAAATGCAGTACATCTGGAGGGAGGCGTCCCCCAACTGTAGCAGGTGGATCGGTGACGATGTGAGGGGAGGTTTGGTGTTTAACCCGATTCATCCTCGAGCGCGCCACACTTGCGACCTGCTTCCATACAAAGACCCCCCCCCCCCCAACATTAACCCCCCCATAACAAACACACACCCCATTGTTTGAAGTGCCACAGCACTGAGACGTCACCCGGATCGTTTGGTGAAGATTAGAACTGACAATGTAGCTTCCCCCTCTGCCTTGATCAATCAGCCAGTCAGCAGATCAGATCTAATTCGAACTGAACGCTGTTGGCTGGAGTGAGTTGTTTGCACCCTTCATTGTGGCAAAGGGACTTTGTTGTAAAAAGAATGTCTTTGCATATACTAATTAAGGACATTTAATATTGTAAAGGGATACAAATTAAATAAAAATGTTGGTTCAAACCTGTATGATCACAAAGCAAGAAATTTTGAAGAATATTGGGTTCCAAACAACATTGGACCTCATTGACTTTCATTGTAAAAAAACATACAAAAAAAACACGGAGACATTCTTTTTTCTTTTTTTTGATGCAGGTTTGGAGCAACATGAGGGTGAGTAATGACAAAATGCTCATTTTGGGGTAGGCCTCTCTTTACGGGGTACAGTATCTCTTTTGCTTTGTTTTATAGTCCCTTTTTTCCATTATTCATGGTGCCTCGGTAAATGTAATTAAAATGCAGTGACAGATTAAAGGGAACCTTCGCAAGAAGACCTTTTGGCATATATTCATCAGCTCATAGCTAATTTGTCTAAAAATTAGCTGGACCACAGGATAAAAAGATCAGCCTTTTATTTTTACTATAAATGTTCTCAGCCCCTCGGGCAGTGTGTTCAGTTCTCCTCGCACATTCTTGTGGCTCCTCTCTGGAGCTTGGGCTACATGTGAAGTGCAGGTGCTCTGATTACCTTTATCAAAGACGCAATGATTCCATCATTGCAAACTTGCTTCTGAATAGTCGTATAGCGCAGCTGTGACCACCTTTATTTGGGGAGTGTTTTTTTCATTCATTTTCTCCATAAAGAATTTTAAACAAAACCTTAAATAAATAGTTCAAACCTTAAAACAAATCATGAATGAATCTGACATCGGTCACATAGTTAGAACCTTTTATTTGAAGCAATGAAATACCTTTATGAGAAATTAACTACCTTTCCCATAAGGCATTGTGAACGACATTATACATCTGTGCATTAGTGCATTATATTTTTCAGTACTCTTTTTGTGGGTTACATAATATTTTTTATGAGGAAGTCACTGAATCATTTACTCAAACGATTCATCCAAAAACTCTGATTCATTCATCTGTTCAATTTCTCATTAATGCAATGGGCTCCTTGCACATAGCAACCTCACGTCATATCCGCAACGGGTAAATACGGCACGCTCTCTTCCTGTTTGAAGGCGTACAGACACAACGTAGACATTTTCCGCCTAATACTATAAAACAGTACAGCATTATAACACGCATATTCTGTCAGCCCGGGATTGTTTATTAGCCTAATGTAAGCTAGCAAACTAACGTAAGCCATAAAGTTTGAGATATATAGACTTACCTTCATATCCGTGGATCTATGAAGAGGCATACATTTTAAAGCCTTCTCTCTAATTTGCTGGTAGGTGATTTGGAGGAGGACTTACAAAGGCGATGTACGTCCGTTATTGTAAGTTTCGGCAACTCTTGTAAACATCTCATCTCAAGTGTAGAATAGCGCCGGAAAAGACGAGGCCGCATTTCCGGTAAGGAAGTAGTTACGTGCAAGGAGCCCATTATCTAATCAACCAATCACATGGCAGTTGCTTCAATGCATTTAGGGGTGTGGTCCTGGTCAAGACAATCTCCTGAACTCCAAACTGAATGTCAGAATGGGAAAGAAAGGTGATTAAAGCAATTTTGAGCATGGCATGGTTGTTGGTGCCAGACGGGCCGGTCTGAGTATTTCACAATCTGCTCAGTTACTGGGATTTTCACGCACATTTATAGGGTTTACAAAGATTGGTGTGAAAAGGAAAAAACATCCAGTATGCGGCAGTCCTGTGGGCGAAAATGCCTTCCTTGTTGATGCTAGAGGTCAGAGAAGAATGGGCCGACTGATTCAAGCTGATAGAAGAGCAACTTTGACTGAAATAACCACTCGTTACAACCGAGGTATGCAGCAAAGCATTTGTGAAGCCACAACACACACAAACTTGAGGCGGATGGGCTACAACAGCAGAAGACCCCACCGGGTACCACTCATCTCCACTACAAATAGGAAAAAGAGGCTACAATTGGCAAGAGCTCACCAAAATTGGACAGTTGAAGACAGGAAAAATGTTGCCTGGTCTGATGAGTCTCGATTTCTGTTGAGACGTTCAGATGGTAGAGTCAGAATTTGGCGTAAACAGAATGAGAACATGGATCCATCATGCCTTGTTACCACTGTGCAGGCTGGTGGTGGTGGTGTAATGGTGTGGGGGATGTTTTCTTGGCACACTTTAGGCCCCTTAGTGCCAATTGGGCATCATTTAAATGCCACGACCTACCTGAGCATTGTTTCTGACCAAATCCATCCCTATATGGCCACCATGTACCCATCCTCTGATGGCTACTTTCAGCAGGATAATACACCATGTCACAAAGCTCGAATCATTTCAAATTGGTTTCTTGAACATGACAATGAGTTCACTGTACTAAAATGGCCCCCACAGTCACCAGATCTCAACCCAATAGAGCATCTTTGGGATGTGGTGGAACGAGAGCTTCATGCCCTGGATGTGCATCCCACAAATCTCCATCAACTGCAAGATGCTATCCTATCAATATGGCCCAACATTTCTAAAGAATGCTTTCAGCACCTTGTTGAATCAATGCCACGCAGAATTAAGGCAGTTCTGAAGGCGAAAGGGGGTCAAACACAGTATTAGTATGGTGTTCCTAATAATCCTTTAGGTGAGTGTATATTACACACACACAAATATTTTGATTACAATATTGATGGTTACTTTGTCAGTTTTCAACCAATGACAATATAGTTCCAAACAAAACCACAATATTATATTATTATATAATCTCATGAAATAATAAAATAACATGACATTGTTTAACATGGCATATGAACGAACTCCAGTTCTTATCCTTCTGTGATAATAATAGTTTATACTTTATAGGTTTATATATTTTTCTTTAAAAAAATCAATTTCTCTATGAAGAAAATGTAATACTTTGTTTTGTTCTCTACTTTATTGTGTACTGTGTTGCATCCACTACTTTGTTGCGTTTGTCTCAGACAGGAGAGTATCACTGAGGCCTGGCTTTATTCAGACACAGTTCTGCGGCTCCAACATCACTGGAGCTTATGGAATGGCTTCTGTCCTTTGCTTTAAAAATCCTCCAGCACAGGTTCAGAATAGTTAATGCATTTGGGCGGAGTGAAAAAAAAAAACAAGCTCTCTCTGCCTCTTAGTGTCCATCATGTGTCATGGCCGCTCCTGGGTTTTGTGTTCTGTCTGCTGAATCTCCTGCTCCAGCGGTTGCTGACTGTTGCCTCTCTGTCCCTCAGAGGCAGAATGCTCCACAGCCTTCTCTCTCAGTCCAGTCGAGTCCTGTTTTTCTCCTGAAACCTAACACACCTCTGTTTTGTTGTCTCTCACTCTCACGCCAGGCTCAGGTGTGTTTGAATGGCATCTGTCCAGATCAGATGCATCCTAAGGCGTTTGGACAAGAGACAGGCACCTGACCTGAAGAGTCCTTCTCCTTTGTTTATGTTGAATAGTTTGTTTTTGGCTAAAATGCCTTCTTTTTGTATGGAAATCAATATATTTAATAACTCTATATTTATTAAGAAAACTATAATGATATTAGCATCCACACCAGCGAACAAATAACATTTGTTTATTAAAGCGCTGCAGTTATGTTGTCCGCCACTTTAAATGCTTGAGCGCATTAAAGTCAAGTGGTTTCTGATTGGCTGTTAATGTCTTTTCATTCTGAAATTGATTTCAATATTGTTGTTCCTTTGTGTTGATATCATTATAGTTTTTAATATACTTTGCTGTTCTCATATAACAAGTTTTACATATAACAAAGATCATTGTAGTATGTTTTTCAGCTTTTCCACTTAAAATTTCACATTTAATTGAATGTGTACTTGCCGTTTCTTTGTAATTTTGTGATATTTACAAGAAATTTCTGAGTGAAAATTGTTTCAACCAATATTTTTTCTAATGATTGACAAGACTTTATAGTTACAGTTATCAGTTATAAGTCTTGGTGTGGGTTCGGGCTGTGTGTACGAGCCATAAGGTGGGTTTCGGTTCTTTAAACCGAAATGTATGATTTAGGGCTAATTGTGACATGTCAGAATTTGATATTTTTGTATTATTTTGTATTATGTTTGGTTATCTTTTCCAATTTTTATGTTTCATGAAATGCGATAAATGTCACTTTAAAATTTAAATAGACTTTTTTAATGTTAGATAATATTGAATATTTTTTTAATATATTCTTCTCAAATTAGTGTTTTAAAGGTGCTCTAAGCGATGTCACGCGTTTTTAAGGCCAAAACATTTTTTGTCACATACACCAAACATCTCCTCACTAGCTGCCTGTCCCCTGAACACACTGTAAAAAAACGCGGTCTCTGCAGACACCCCAGGCTCCACAAACGGCAACAAAAACAAACTCTATAGCGACCCGCTCTACTAAACATAACAAACTGTTCCAGCCAATAACGACAAGAATGGTTTGGGGGTGGGTTTGGGGGGTTAGTGCGCGGATGAGGAGGAGAGAGTGTCAAGCTAGCCTCCGTTTTGTTTGGCAATAGTTCGAACGTCAACAAGAAGTGATGTTGTATTTACCTTTTTTTAACACTTTGGCTGTGTCCGAAATCTCCCACTACTCACTATATAGTGGACTATATAGTGAGCTCGCCATTTTGTAGTGCTGTCCGAATGTGTTATACCTATATAGTACAATGTATCAAAGCATTTTGAATAGTGTAAACGAGCTTGTCGAATCTCCATACCACTATATAGTGACATATGTGAGCTCACCATTGTAGTGCTTCCGAAGTATATGATTATTATACTATTAGTCAATCAATGTATCAGAATGCATTTGAAAGTATTAACCGAGGCTGTGTCCGAAATCTCCCACTACTCACTATATAGTGGACTATATAGTGAGCTCGCCATTTTGTAGTGCTGTCCGAATGTATAGTGATGATTATTATACCCTATATAGTCCACTCAATGTATCCCAGAATGCATTTTGAAAAGTAGTGTAAACCGAGGCTGTGTCCGAAATCTCCCACTACTCACTATATAGTGGACTATATAGTGAGCTCGCCATTATGTAGTGCTGTCCGAATGTATAGTGATGATTATTATACCCTATATAGTCCACTCAATGTATCCCAGAATGCATTTTGAAAAGTAGTGTAAACCGATGGTCACTAACCCAAGCCCTACATACCATCATGCATTGCGCTGATCGTAAAAATGGCGGATGGACGTCAAGGATAGCAGTGCGACAATACGAATTTGCGACAGTAATGCCGTAATCAACGGCGCCGAGAGACGATCGAGTAGTGTCCGAAAGTGGTGTTTCTATTATGCTGGTGAGCTCACTATATAGTGCTCTACTCCCTACCCCATACATAGGGGTTAGGGAGTAGTGGTTTGAGTGGAGATTTCGGACACAGCCCGATGGTCACTAACCCAAGCCCTACATACCATCATGCATTGCGCTGATCGTAAAAATGGCGGATGGACGTCAAGGATAGCAGTGCGACAATACGAATTTGCGACAGTAATGCCGTAATCAATGGCGCCGAGAGACGATCGAGTAGTGTCCGAAAGTGGTGTTTCTATTATGCTGGTGAGCTCACTATATAGTGCTCTACTCCCTACCCCATACATAGGGGTTAGGGAGTAGTGGTTTGAGTGGAGATTTCGGACACAGCCTTTGTAACTTGAATGTGTTGACAATCCCTGTCTCATCCGCTTCCAGTTATTTTAGCTGTACAAAAATAGGTTACTTCCACATACAAAAAATTTGGTGGATATGTCTACACAGAAACTGACCACATAAAAAAATCCTTTTACAAACTCAGTGTATGCTTGCTTATTAATATTACTGTTTGGCGATGCACTTGCTGCAGAGTTTGTCCGCTCTCATGAAACATTTCCCATTCAGCCTTAAATTCACAGCTTAATCCAGTACACTCTGGGCTCCATAATAAAACATGCAGTTAGCTTCAGGCTTGCCCTTAATGTTATGCCATGGCTGGCATTAAAATGGACGCATTTGATATCTCTAGCTTGTTTGATTACCATGGGAACCAGCAAATTCAGACTAGCCCAAAACAACCTCAGGCTGATGAAGACAAATGTGCAAACCCAGGTTGGCAGAATTGCTTTCTCGGTGAGTGTGATCGGCCACGCTCGAGAAGGCGGAACCAAGAGTTGTGATTTATCGTTTCGTGTTGTCCCTAGACCACCACTGTCTGCTGCCTCTCCATGCCTTAATTACCCCAACCGTGTTTATTAGAATAGTCACACTACCTATAATACATCATCGGCGCTGAGGGGAGTGGGACAGGAGATAGCGCTTCTCTATGTGGTCTTCATATGCAAGCAGTCAGAGCAGCTATTTTGCTTGCGTAACTACATGAAGTATCAGGCATTAGAGGTAACGCGTATGTTGTGGAGCTTAAAGGATTAGTTCACTTTTAAAAACAACTTTTGCTGATAATTTACTCACCCCCATGTCATCCAAGATGTCCATGTCTTTCTTTCTTCAGTCGAAAAGAAATTAATGTTTTTGATGAAAACATTCCAGGATTTTTCTCCTTATAATGGACTTCAATAGGGACCAAACGGTTCAAGGTCCAAATGACAGTTTCAGTGCAGCTTCAAAGGGCTTTAAACGATACCAGACGATGAATAAGGGTCTTATCTAGCGAAACGATCGGTTATTTCAAAAAGAAATAAAAAAGTTTAAGTTTTATTGGCACAAATGCTCGCCTTGCTCTGTTCTGTGATGCACGTTCGTGACTCTCCTGTTCGAACTCGTTCATCAAAATGAACAAATCTTTTTCGAGTCATTTCATTCATTCAACGAACGAAATGACTCGAAAAAAGATTCGTTCATTTTGAACAAGTCTTTTTTTCGAGTCATTTCGTTCATTCAACGAACGAAATGAACTAAATGACTCGAAAAAGATTCGTTCATTTTGATGAACGCGTTCGAACAGGAGAGTAACGAACTGTGAATCACAGAACAGAGCAAGGCGAGCATTTGTGCCAATAAAACTTAAACTTTTTTATTTCTTTTGAAATAACCGATCGTTTCGCTAGATAAGACCCTTATTCATCGTCTGGTATCGTTTAAAGCCCTTTGAAGCTGCACTGAAACTGTGATTTGGACCTTGAACCGTTTGGTCCCTATTGAAGTCCATTATAAGGAGAAAAATCCTGGAATGTTTTCATCAAAAACATTAATTTCTTTTCGACTGAAGACAGAAAGACATGGACATCTTGGATGACATGCAGGGGGTGAGTAAATTATCAGCAAAAGTTTTTGTTAAAAGTGAACTAATCCTTTAACTGGTAGCGTAGAACTAGCAAGGGCATGAGTTCACTTCAAGGCACACATACAGACAAAACTGCACTCTAAGTTGTAAAAAAAAAAATTCAGGTGATAATTAGATTTTTTAAAACAAATTTCTGATTGAGATTTTTTTGTTTGTTTACCTTTTTAATGTTAAATATACCCTCAGTAATAAAAATTAACCATAAAGTAGACCTAAGTTAAACATTTAACAGTCTAAATGAGGAGGTGAGAGACTGGCAATTAAACCGTGTGAATTTTAACAGCATTATTTTAACATTATTATGGACGTTAATTTTAGCACGCTGTAACAATAGCCGTAATATGTCACTGACAGGATAATCCATATGTCAATCCATAAATCAACGCTATCTCATCTACTCAAATTGCCACAAATTATCTGCTAAGTGTCACTAATGATGGAGGTGAACTTTTATATGCAAGTATCAAAATCTGAACTTCAGCTTATGTAGTTTTTTAAAGAAATGATTTGTCACAGATTTGGCAATCAACAGATGTCTCACATAAAGCTAGTTAACATTTAAAAGTAGGGTTCAAATAGACAGATCTCTCCAAATGCTAATTAGTTGAATGCTAAGAAGCATACCATTAACATACATACTAGCGCCCTCTACTGTTCATTTTTTGGTAGTGACATAGAAGCATCTGGTTGAATAGACCAGAAAGACAAGCCTCTTGACTAAGCATGTTCAATTTAAAGTTCACAATGGTAAATCTCTTAAAACCTATTTTACACCCTGCCATTTCTAATAGCTGCTGTAGTCTTGCTGTAAAATCCCCCACAAAACAGCAATTAATAACCATCACAGTGTTTCTTTAAAGCTGTTGAATTACAAAGCATCTCTATTTTCTTTTCTTTAGATCACTTACGCAATACAACTGGAGGGTGATACCCATACAGCATAAAAGTAGAGTGGTGTGCACAGTCTTAATAGTCCCTGAAGGAGAAGGCAAAAGGTCCCGGCACAGTCACCGGAAATGGCGTTTTTTGTCAAGATGCACCTTCCATTTAGTTTTAATTATCTAGCCAGAGGTCACTGATGTTGTTGGTGTCTAGTTGACACTAATTGGCCTAGGGTGAAAAGAGCTTTCGCTATGCGACAGACAGCAAAGGGGTCAGGCGATGAGGTGGGTCGTGGCAAACGTAGACAAGGACGAAAATAACGATGGGGAGCAAAGCGTGCTGATAATATGCGAGGAGACAGTTGCATGAGCTGCCAAGGAAATAGGGCTGTGTACACACAGAGAGTGGAGCTCATTAAAGACAGGCCGATGCAGCGTCTTGGCTGAAGTTGCCTTATTGATTGCTATGGTTTATTTAAGTTAGGACGAGTGGTTGGATTATTTAGAGGATATGAAGGAAGTTTCTTGGAAATGGAGGTATTGATTTTGTCCAAGGAAATCAGGGTACATGAATAGGTGCCACCAGAGCAGAAAGGAAGAGCTGGGGTTTCTTTTAAAGACATGGTGAGCCGGTTATCTGCTCTGTTTGATTGCAAGTCCTTCCATTTCAATTATGTCAACAAACATATTTTTAGTAACCTTAAATTAACCCATTACTTTAATAAATTTTAATTTATTGGGGTGTCTAAATATTTTAAATAAAGGGTCCTTTAGTAATATTATTTTTTCAATAAAATAATATATTTTTAAATTATTAAAATGATTTTTAAAAAGGCTTATAATGACATATAATAAATTCAACAAGTTAAACATTCCTCAGAAATTTTGGTCCATTTTGACATGAAAGCATCACACGGTTGCTGATTTGTCGGCTGCGGATTCATAAAAATCTCCTGTTCCATCACATCCCTAAAGTGCTCTATTGGATTGAGATCTGATGACTGTGAAGGCCATTTAAATATAACAAACTCACTGTCATGTTCAAGAAAACCAGTTTGAGATGATTTGAGCTTATGACATGGTGCGTTATCCTGCAGGAAGAAGCCATCAGAAGATGAGTACACTGTGGTCATACAGGGATGGACATGGTCAGCGACAATACTCAGTTTGTGGCGTAAACAATGCTCAGTTGCTAAACCCTGGAGATGGTTGTGCGTGAAAATCCCAGAAGATCAGCGGCTTCTGAAATACGTCTGGCACCAACAACCATGCATGTTAAAAGTCATATCCACTTAAATCACCTTTCTTCCACTTTCTGATGCTCAGTTTGAACAGCTTATCTCCTTGATCATGTCTACAGGCCTAAATGCATTGAGTTGCTGCCATGTGATTGGCTGATTAGATATTTGCGTCAATGGGTGGACTTAATAAAGTGGCCGGTGATATACTGTACATAAATAAATTGTTTTAATTTTTCAGTAAAACAAATAATATATAAAAAATGTTGTTTATAAATGGCCGGATAACTGCAATGCTGTACCGTAGCATATGAGTATTGAGCTAAAACGAAAGAGTTTGCTGTTTCTTTGGATAGTGTGAATATCTTGTGTATTCTAGTCACGGTTTATTTGTGTGTTTTCATCCATCTTAATGAAAGAGTGTGTGCAGTCCAGCTGAAGTCAGCTATGCTCAGTTCACCACGTACCTCGCAGGCTCACAGACTCATCATTCCTGTGAAGGACTAACTTCTCTTGGCAGTCCTACAGCATATCAACAAACACCTTGATGTTTGCTAAGAACATACATTTTAAGCTTATGGAATACATGGTGTAGTTATTTGGATTCACATAAAAATCTTTGTTGGACTTTTCTCTTCTTACTGCTGTTTTTTTTTTCAATCATAGGTTTTAACTTTTAACCCTTTACCTGTCACCCCCCTTTTGATAATTGACATTAAAATGCACTATACAAACTTAAATGGTTGTAATTCAAGAATGCTTTGGAATATAGACCTAAAGTTTGGTCTTGTTTTAAAGAAAACAATCAGCAGATTATTACTGAAGTGAAAGCACTTCAAAAAATTAAAGTATGAAAAAGTTATGGAAGTTATAATTTACAGTAAATCAAATATAGTTTATTAATATATATTTTTTTATATAAAATAAATATTTTAAAAAATATGTTTTACTATAAAATTACTATAAAATGAAAGCTATATATCTAACCAAGTTGTGTTCCAAATTTAAAGTTGATATCACAAAAATTGAAGTTCCCATGAGATTTTGTTTAGGCGTTATACCAAAAATTGCCACCGGGTGCCATTGAATTCCATTGAATTTAATTGTATGCATTCTGCCATTAAAAAAGTAATAAATTTCTATCCAAATATCACTCCTATCACTAAATATGGAACCTTGAGACTCAGACCTTTCTGACAATATGCGTTTTGTCAAGATTAGAAAAAGTTTTGATGATAAATTATGAAAGATGATGCCAAAAGGGGAGGGCCTAATAAAAAATACCGTTTCTATGGTAACGCAACGTCCAATTTCAAAACGGTTTTCACAGGATGAATTCTGAGTTCGTAAGCTTTCAAATGATACCTAATTTATGATAACTACTAAAATATGTGATATAATAATAATAAAAAAATTATATCTATATATATAATATATATTATACTTTTTAGAGGACTCTTACTTTACTTTTTAAAATATAATTTTATCTTTTTTCATGACAAATACTAGATTATGTTTTATAATGAACTTTTAGCACTAAAAAACAAAGTTTCAATTATTAAAAGTGTGTGCGTCGACTTTTTGTGACAAAGGTCAGAAACTCCTGTAATGACGTCGATTTTTTGAGGCGCACTCTTGTCATAAATTCATATATTACTGTTCATTAGTAATTTGTAAGAAAAAAGCAACGCTAAAATATCTATTTAGGAGACTTAGAGCTTTCCAACGATATATAGTTTGTCATGACTAGATTAGGATTTAATAGTAATATAGTGAAGTAAATTTAGTTTGCCCGTATACGGGCAAGTGACAGTTAAGGGGTTAAAAAGGATTATTTTAAACTAAAATAACTTGTGCAGCAAGTATAGTGTACAGACTGGCAATTATGCTTCAAATAATTAATTTTTCAAAACATAGTTGATCCATTATAGGAAGGTATATAAAAATCTCACATAAATATTTTGTGATATATCTTATGGATATATAAATATCTTGAAATTGCCTTTTTGTCCCTTGAATTACAATTTTGCTCCATCTGTTATTAAAGTAAGTGGTAAATAAAAATGGTAGCTTGTTAAAGTTACAGTGTACATGTATCTCGTGACTCAAGCAGATAGTTGGTTAAATCTCACTCTCGATCTCCAGGAGTTGCACGCCTTCACTTCCAGCTGCAATGTCAACATATCATGATTTCAGCGTCACATTCAACGTTCACTCGTAAGAACAAAATAAGGTTATACAGGTTTAGAATACCATGAGGTTGAGTAATGATGACAGAATTAGAATTTTTTTTATTGAACCTAAGCATCTATGCATTTGGGGAATGCACTTAGTATACTGTAAATTATATAAGTATAATTCATAGTTCATCTTGTGCCTATTTTTAACAGGTTTTATGAGTAAACATGTTGTGTAATCTACTGAAAAATGTGAAGCATGAACAGACCTAGTTAGTCATCAGTTGTATAAAAATAAAAAAAATGTATTAATTCATTACAATGGATACAAAATATGATATATACGTATATATAAAAAATAATAATAATAATAAAGTACTTTTTTAGAAACACTAGTTTTATTGTGCCAGTGAATGTTATTCTGGTGATTCTGGTACTTCGGTGATGGAAGGACGATATCCGACTCGCCAGAATCAAGAGGGCAGAGACACTCAAAGAGGCTTCCTCTTAAATCCAAACACTACAACAAAGATGATCATCTCATATAGTGCAGGAATCACACTAAAACATAAAGGGGAACATGATTACAACATGCCTTCAAAGAAAATGCATTAATAAGTCCATTCATATTCATGCATTGTCAGTTAACAATTTACCGACTGACCTACAGAAGCCAAAGATCCAGCAGTAGATGGTGCAGGTCCATTGCTCAAACAAGAAGAAGGCCAAAGCCACAGAGCCACTGGCGTGACATCCAATAGCTGCAAAGTGACAGTTAAGTGAAATTCTGTACCAGTATGAGAGCAATATCATTTTCAACTAAAAATGACTATCATTGCAAATGTAATTTTACCAGTGGCATGATCAAACATGAACATCTCATTGTTTTAAAATGTACTGCATTAGTTTTTAGACTGCTTTAGGATAATAAAAGTAAAGCTATCCATCTCAAGAGGACAACTAAGCCTGCTTTGCTGTGTCATAACATCTACGTGTAGAGGCTGTGGTGATGATGTGTTACTGGTAAGGATATACAGAAGAGCTTGATTATTGTTGAACATAGAGACTCCACAGAGAAACCCAACCAGCTCGATGGCAAACAGGCCCAGGGTTACGGATAATGCCACCACAAGCCTGCTCTCCAAAATGAAGGATAAGGAAGATCAATAAGCAATTTACTATGCATATACAGTACATATTATGAAGTAAATAACATGTCGGTCATTCTTTGTTCAGAGATAACTTATATATATATATATATATATAACTTTTACAGTTCAAAGGTTGGGGAAATTATTTTTTAAAAATTAATAGGTTTATTCAGCAAGGCTGCATTAAATTGATCGAAGTGACAGTAAAATATTTGAAATAAATACTACTGATCTTTTGAAGTTTCTATTTTTTTTAATTATCACGGTTTCCACGAAAAAATTAAGCAGCACAATTGTTTTCAATATTGATAATAATAGGAAATGTTTCCTGTGCATCAAATCAGTATATTAGAATGATTTCTGAAGGATCATGAGACTGAAGTCTGGAGTAATGATGCTGACAATTCAGCTTTTCCATCACAGGAGTACATTTAATTTAAAACAAGATTACGGCAGACAACAGCTAAATTGTTTCAATTATAATAATATTTCACAATATTACTGATTTACTGTATTTTGATCAAATAAATGCAACCTTGGTGATCATGAGAAACATTTAAACGGTAGTATGAATCTTTAAGTCTAACTAAAAGACTGAAATTATTGGGAAAAAAATGTCTGCATGGCATAATGATTCATATCTTTTTAAAAAGGATTAAAGCAATTAAAAAAGGTTCATCATATTCATTTCATTGGTCATTGGCCCACACATTTTGATGAGCAATACTGTACATAACATAACCGAGACAGTTGTCCTTACCGTGTGTCCTCTAACCTGTATTCTTCATTAGTGTAGTCTAGTGGGAGGCAAGCTCTGACACTGTTCTCCTGTGGGATAGTTGTTGAACTCTTAATCTCAGTCCTGACTGCAATGATATAACGTTAAGTTACTGTGATCAAATAATGATTAAACACACGAGAAGTTCTTACCCGCGACCAGAATATGATGATGACGATTACAAGGTGCGCGATGAGAGTCAGGAAACGGGCTGGAACCAGACTGCTTAACACCGACATTGAACTAGACAGAAGAATACATCATGTGTGATTAAACTAAAAATGAACACTAAAGGCTTATTCGTCTTGTAAATTAGCGGTATACAGAAAAAAGGTGTGACTTCTAACCGCGGATATACGTAACTTACCAGTTTCTAAGGTGTTAACACCTGCTAAGATAGTTCAGTTGGTGAGCAAAAAGTAAACGGGCGACAAAGTAGAACCTGAATATAACGCTTTTAGGCATCTGTTATTATACTGAATTACAAAAGCTGTGGACGGTTCTCCTTCGAATAAGCTTCAGGTTGCTACGACAACACTCTTCTTCTTGTTTATTAGCGGTAGGCAAACCAGCTTTTAGGTGCATTGCCGCCACCAACTGAACCGGAGGGTACAGCAATGTGGAAGAACTACCCTGACAAAAATAATAATAACAAAAAAGAAAAAATTAAATAAATAATACTTAATTACTTAATTATATGCTCATATATGATCTTTTAGCGTTTAAATATTGCAAAAACTTCATCTTTCATCATACATTTTCTTACCTTTAATGAAGTCTAGCATTTTCCTGCAATTTTAGCAAAACTCATCTTTCATTTTCATACTCTGTGCAATATAATATAACATGTTCAACTGCCTCTTCTACATTGCAATGACTGCACAACCCATTATGATGCTTTATTCTATATAGTTTACCATTCAGTCCAGAATGACTTGTACGTAATCTTGCTATAATCGATTTTCTTTTCTTCTTAACATTGTTGTGGATTCTCTTCCTATACCCACTTTTTTTTCAATAAATGTCTTCCCACATTTCCTTCCGTATATTTTTTGTAGCGTTTCTAATAATTGCCTTGGTTTCAGATTTGCTGGATTAGAACTGTGATTTCAGCATTATTGCATTTTAATTCGTTTTTTGTTTATCCACTATCTCATGTGCAGTGCAGGAATCCTAAACATTGTTCTATTAGGCGAATATGTAATTATGTACTTTTAAAAAAAAAGAGAGAGAAAAAAAGAAGATCTAACAGATTTATGCTGCCACCTGTTGGTGGCTCTCTGACAGTGGTTCTCAACGGGGTCCTTAGTAAACTTTCAAAGGGGACAAAAATGTCTTAAAATTATTTAAAATAAAGAAAATTTAGATTTAAAAAAATCACATCTAATTTTGATTATGCACCATTTTTTAAGCTTGAGAAAAAATCTGGCATATTACATGCACTGCTGAGATCTTTTTCACGGCAACATAAAATTCTGGCAAAGAAAACTATTTGTTAAATGTGTCAACAATCGTCAGTGAACAGGTGGCATTGGAAAATTCTTAAAATGATTCATGATTTGGTAGGCTTTATTTACAGACCTATTTTCTGGAAGGCGTAATAAAAACATCTGTTAGAATTCTGTCAGAATTTTTGCAGAAATCGAATGCATTCACTGCTATATCTGTTGGCATCCAAATATCAACTTTGATAATGGAGACAATGGAGAGTTATACAAATCGAGATATATAGGCTAGCTCTACAAATGCAAGATCGTTTTATGAAGATTTTTATATAATTGTGGCAAATACTTTTGCCATTTGGGCTTCAGGGTATAGAAATGAAAAGAATGGGCAAACACACCTTATTGCCAATTTAATTACTTGCATTATTGTATCTTGTTTCTTGCATCTGTTTTCCTTCTTGGCTAGTGCTTTTTGGGTACCTGAAGTGTCAAAGGAGCACAAAGGGAGCCGTGTACGACCAAAAATGTATGTATTATTATACAGACATATATGTCATAATACTGATCATATTTGTATCGTTCTGTATAGGAGCAGATCACTGAAGGGGCTGGTCTGTGTGTCTACAGCAGGCTACTATTGGAGCAGAGGAAGCGAACTGAAATATCGCGAGATTTACATCCCCACTCGCTGCTGTAAGATGGAGAAGTTATGTTGAGGCGCAATCGAGGTAAGAGCTTAAATAAGTCTTTGTCTGTTTGGTGGAGACGTCTGTGGCTGACTCTACGTGACCGTTAAGAGTAATCGACGGGTTTGCTTGCGAACTGTACGTGTATACTGTCATTAAAATGAGTGTTTTTGATGCAAAGACCGGACACTTTGCTAATATAAACCGCCATTTTTAATTTGCGGTCGGACTAGCATTGTGGTGTGTTGAATGCTCGCGCGATGTGCGCGCGCATAGATAAACTGAAATCTGTTTACACTCTGTAGGTAGAAACTCTAAAATTAAATATGATACTCATGCGTGAGTGTAAATGATGTGAAATTGGCGAGTAATGTCATATCAGTGGATCACGACGAACAGAGCATGCGTATGTGATAGCGTGTGCTAATGTGATAAATGGATGTACAATTTAACATTTTTGTTGGATTTCGGCATTTAAAATTTTCAAGGCCTCAAAATTAGACTTCAAAACTTTGTGTTCTCTGTATATGGATGTTCATGCCCATTAATTTGATGAGTCGTCAAGTCCAGCAACAGTCTTGACACCTAAATTCCTCTGGTATGGCCTTTAGGGGGTTACATTTTGCAATTTTGGGTTTAAGTTAAGTGGTCCCATTATAATATACACATTTCCTGAAGAAGAATTCACTGTTTATATCCCCCCGACATCTGTCTTATATGATCTACTATAGAGATTACAGCTGATGCATAATATGGGTCAGTAACCAAACTGACCCTGACTGATGTTGTAAAGTGACTCCACCCCCCCTAACAGTTACCCCCCTTATTGGTTTTATTTTATTATTATCATCTAAACTGATGCTGCTGATGATTGAAAAGAAGAACATGTCAAACTACAGTAAATAGAGTATGGCAAATGTGTTCAGTGAATGAGAAAATGATTAAAATCTAATTATCATACTATAAGTGCAATGCATTTATTTTCCAGCTAGTTAAGCTAATCAATATTAGAATCAATAAAATCCATATTTGGGAAATATATATTATATAATATCTTGATATGGTTCATTATCTCTAAATGTATTGCATTATCAAAAATATTTCCAGACTGCTTGAATGATTGCAAAATGCTTAAACTTTTCTTTTAGGCTTATAAATGCATTCCAATTATATCTGATTTTAAATCTTCAATATCTATTAGCTCCTAGGTATTATTTCTGACAAATGTATTTTTAACCTGATAAAGTAGACTTCAACATCATGTGTGACACGCTACGTTCGACACAAATGCAGCTACGCACAAGTGCAGCAGTAAAAAGTGAGAAATTGAGCCGTCCACTGGAAGTCAGTGTTATGGTAGGCCCGAGTGGGAATGATTCAGCGAGATATTCTGCGTTTCTCAGCTAACCAACCACACCAGCGCATGCACGAGCATCTCATCCGCCGCCACCAGCGCGCGCGCTTCACCGGCCACAGTTAATCGAGACGAAGCGCTTGCTGAAAACGTCTGACAATATACGCTACGGTACGGCTGTGGAAGCGCTGTGACAGACGCTGTTTTTGTGAGCTGGATATTTGAGGGGAGTGAGCGGGTTTGCCGGAGCAGGCCAGGCTGAAGCCGGGCTCTAGATTAGACCAGAGCATGTGTGCAGCCGGAGGAAAAATATTGACCTGTGTAGCTTCGCTCCGGGCGTATTCCGCCACACTCGAGCCGTATATTAAGGGTTTGGCGAATGTTTGTTGGAAAATATTGGCTATGGTAACGATTTTAAGAGTGAGTTGAAGATTGCGGGTTTGTGTTGACATGTTGTGGGGAATTATGTGCTGCCTGTAGCAAAGATGTCGCGCGAGCGGCTAACGGTCAAAATTCCTTTCAGTTCGCGTCCGGTAATTTTGTTACCGTTTATTCAAAACCGGCGATGATCGTGTTTTATCTGCGCCATTAAATAAGAATGACGTGACCACGTTTATCCGCAAAACTTAGCTTGCTGACTGAGGTAGCTTGTTAGCAAGGAAAAACTAGATAGCATGTTAGCTGCCCCTTTCCTCAAATTGATCTCCGTTTGCTGGCTTGTTTTCGTTAGAAATCGCCTAGTTAGTTAAATAATATGTCGAGTTATTGTTTTATTTCCACAGTGGCTGTGTTACTTTAACTTGCTCTTACAATTTGTTTGTTTACGGTGTTGTGCTTTCGTTTATGCTCTCCGGTTAGTAATGTCATTGTAATTTGATGTAAGTTATTCGGTAGGTTAACTAACTGCTGTGTTGCGCCCACGACTACAACGGTTCTCTGACAATAACTAAATTAGTGTGTTTCTATAGGAATTACATTTACGTTTAAAAAGCATAGCTAGGCAACGTTAAAGTTTTGTGTAATGTATTGGCTTATTTTTCCATGTCAGGTTCCTTGATCATAGGCCAGTGCTTCTCTTTGGCCGGGTTCAAGGTCCTAAATCAGTTTTGTTTCTCAGTAGGAGTGCACAAGTTACTAAAAAACGCTACACTGACAGCCTTTTGTTTCAGGGGCAAATTGAATATTTGAATTCATTAAGGGCATGTTTGTAAGATGCTAGAGATTGTCTGTGCCCAGAATCTATGCCCTATATCTAAACCAATGTGGGTTGCTTTTCCTTTGGCTTGTTCTCAGACTTTTGTTAACTTTCTGCCTGCCCTGATTTAGTTTTTATTCTACAGATGATTAGTATAGGATTGTTGACCATGTAGAATTATTTTTGATATACTTAAAATGACCTCTTAAGCTGTAGTGTAGAGGTTTTGTGCCTTTATTGTGCATTTGGCAGCAAGATCACAAACATTCTTATGTTCGTTCCTAGGGACTGTTTCACTTTCATCTTTCTTTCTTTTACTTCAGGTTTTTGCACATGAAAAATGCCGTTAAGTTGGAATTGCCAAATCATATACCGTGAGTTATTTGACATTTTCTGAATTTGAAGGGTTATCTGCTTAAACATAATTAATTTGCATGAATATTTACATTGATTTGTTGACACTTAATTCTACATTTGGATCTGATTATTTATGAATATGTAATTGTTATTGTATAACTCAAAAATACACCTCATAAGGGCTTTTCGTACTGCACTTAACCCTGGGTTGTTGTCATTATAAACCACTTTTTAACCCCCAGGTAAAGAACCATTTCACACTCACCCGGTTTTGGGGTGTAAACCCCACATTACATTGTTAAACTTGTACACTGTGAAATGATGCAGTATTAGAATGTTACAGCTAGAAGCTAGGCAACAGACACCTAGTTGCATGGCTGGTATTCACATGCTTTAGACAGTCACAGAAGCACTGCATGTTGTAGGAACAGTAGTTTGGCGGAAAAAGTTTGACGGAGTGAAGAAGAGCGCAGCATTTTTACATTTATAGTCCGAAAAGTCCTTTCAGGAAAAACTTAATTGTGTAGTTGGCAATATATAATACAAAGACTTTAGAAATGCAAAGACAGTGTCCTCATTTGACTTATTAATGGGATAAAGTACAACACACAATATGGTGGAATAGTCTTAGCCTGGCTGCGCCATCCTACACACTTCCGCTCAATTTCATTTTCCTTCAGTACTACGTCTGGGATTTTGCTGTAGACTTCGGTTTCCAGAAATCAATTTTTTTTTAGGACCAATCAGCGAACAGAGGGAGTGGCTGAGAACGATGACGTCGATGTAGTCCGTCAGTTTGAGTTGGAGCGGAGAAGACGTGGGAAAAGTATTCGGTCCGTCGTTTCAAAACTGCCGAATATACAGAAGTTTAAGGGACTATATGGAACTTTTTCCCCAAAATAAACGTAACAATAGCCTTTTTATTTTACCATTTATGACTCAAACATCTCCTGTTGAGCATACTGACACCTTGTCCGCTCACAGTGGGTGCACCTATAAGCCTGTATCCTATTTTTCCTATTTTCTGTCGGGTCGGATTTTTCCCGCGCTGTCTGCGGATGTGACGTCAAGCGCGTTCATGTTAAACGTTTCAGATCACTCTGCCACCACCGCTAGTCAGCAAGTAGCCTACACTCGCAAACTTATCTCAAACAATAAATGTTTTTGACTGTTCTTGCCTCTGTTAACATAATGTTGACCTCCTTGCAGGCAGCAGATGACTTGTGAAGTGTGCACGCACGTACGAGCGCTGCGAGCAGTGTTGCCAGGTCCGTATGCCTGCACTGTTTCCGCGGGTTGTTTGTGTAGTGCACGGGTTGACGCGATTGTTTTACTCACTGGAACATGATTGTTATCGGGGAAACACCCGGGAACGCTATTTGACTATTTTTGGCCGTGATTGGGTTAGTTTTGATGAGCAATTGGGCTGGTTTTGTTGTGCAGACCTGGCAACCCTGGCTGCGAGAGCGAGCAGAAAGGAAGAGCAGTTCTGTTTTTTGGCCACAGGTGTCAGTCGCGAGTTTAAATTTCAGAAAAACGCATATAGGCCCTTTAAAGCCGGAGCAAGAACAATGTTTGCTAAGTTTTGTTGGTGGCCATGATGTTGTGGCCCTCCTCCCCACGGGGTTCGAGAAAAGTTTGATTTTCCAGCTCACTCCGCTAGTGGTGAATGAGTTCTTATTTTACAGTCTATAGTTCGCACAACCACACGTTAGCGATTGGCTATGGCAGATCCTGAGTGACTCTGGGCAGATCCAATAGTTTTGAACTTTAACAGAGAACCCGCCTACAAGGAAGTAAACGTTTCTCAATGGAGCGAGGCCAGACTCTCTGTACAAATGAACGAGAGTCTGGTAGAACCAGGCTAGAATAGTCTTGCCTTCTATATAAAAAAAAACAAGAACTGATTGGTAAAGTTACTGCAGCTGCCATTAGAAGCTTCAGATGCTATTGAAACAGTCAGTGTTCTGAGATGCACACGTAGGACTGAATATGCGCATTGGCTGGTTTAGCCTAAAAAATAGGCTTTTGGCGCTATTTGCGCATAAGAAAGAACATTTATCAGACAGTTGTTGTCAGATTTCATTCGTGAATAGCTTTGGAGAATTTGTTTCCCCATTCAAAGAGATAGATGTACTTGCATGACTGAAAAAGCTCACATGAGGTGTTTCAAAGATGGCCGCAAAGTGAAATAACTTGCCTTAAAGGGACTTTGGTATAATATGTGGATGCAGAATGCTAGAGGCTTTATGTACACTGGTATGTGCTGCTTTCATCCAATCATTGACACTGACACTGAAGATAAGGATTAAGGACATTATTTCAAGGTTTAGGAAATGTACTGTGTGAAACTTCAATTTATGAATACCCAGTATTCATTTTTAACCTTGGGTTAAGGTTAAGTGTAAAACCTGAAGCAAGATAACCCAAGATTCTGTTTATCCAGGGTTTAAAATGACCCAGGGTTAACTAATTCAAGTGGGAAAAGCCCTATAGTCTGTCTTTTCATACTTTGGTAGTGCTATTATTGAATGTCATGCAGTGGCATGTAGATAAGCATTATTCACTTAACAATCAACATTTGATTGAGCTGCTTTTATTATTCTCCCTCATGATTTGATGTGCTTTTTTGTAGGAACCGAGTGTAGAAATTAGTGACCATGAAGGTTGACAGAAGTAAACTGAAGAAAACCCCCACTGAAGCGGTCAGTATGCAGGATTTCTATGCATTTGGAGGTTTTGAGATTGTGTGTGTGCATTTCCTCATTGTTGACGTTCTTGCATTCCTCCTCTAGCCTGCCGACTGCAGGACTCTCATAGAGAAGCTGAAAGGATGTAGCGATGAACAGCTGTTGCTGGAACTGCAGCAAATCAAGACCTGGAACATTGGCAAGGTATACACTATTACATGTACCATCATAGTGTTTAATATGCATGTTCAGATCTCTACTGACGACCTGTTTCTCTTCACAGTGTGAGTTGTATCATTGGGTGGACCTGCTGGACCGTTTCGATGGCATACTCTGTGATGCAGGGCAGACAGTGGAGACCATGGCGTGGTTGTTGGTGTGCGACCGGCCAGAGAATGGGCAGCTAAAAGCCTTATTGCTGGCAGTGCTCAACTTCACCGCGTTGTTAATCGAATACAGTTTTTCAAGACACCTGTACAGCTCTATAGAGGTACCACAACCCCTGACCAACAAAACCTGTTTATTTTAGCCTTAACTTGTTCATCACAAGTCGGATTTTGAGCGTTTTCTTTTTTCTTTTTGTGTCTGTAGCACTTGACCACCCTTCTAGCATCATGTGACATGCAGGTGGTTCTGTCTGTGCTGAATCTCCTGTATGTGTTCAGCAAACGTTCCAAACTACATCACCAGACTTGGCTCAGACAAGAGGAGCCCACTGCTTGCCCGTCTGCAACATCTGGCTGAGGTATGAAAGCTCTACTTTTAGTCATCATATTTTTTTTCTCAGTTGTGATTGCTGAAGTCAAGAAGATTGAAATGCAGTGTCAGGAAGCAGCTGCAAATCAACTGCCTTTGAAATTTGCATTTTACTTTGAATTTTATAAACGCTTGTTGTTGTTTTTTAAGTTTGTTCCATGAATTGTGTCTGATGCTAGTGTGAAATTTTGAATCCTTGTTGAAATTAGTTCATTTGTTTTGTATTGGTTCTAACTAAAGCAACATGCTGACCTGGTTCTGTACAGACAGATGCTTTCATGGTTCGTTCACTGACATTTGAAGGTTGATGCGTGTTTTCTTTCTTCCTACACCTTTTCCTGACTCTTTTATTTCCCCTGTCGTAGAGCTGGGGTGGTAAGGAGAATGGCTTTGGTCTTGCAGAGTGTTGCAGAGATCTGGCGTTGTCGGTATGCTATTGTTCTCTATTACATATTATAATATGTCTTTGAAAAGGGGAAAAAGCTTTAGTTTTAGCGAGTTGAGTTGTATGTGTGCACCATTGATATAAAGTTATGGCTAAGTAATAAAGATAGCCCAGTAACCCAGGGCTATGGTGAGAACGTTTAGGGCCATTTGATGAAACCTTTACCAGTGTAGTGTTGTTACTAAATCCTACTTCCACTAACCATGCACATTTTTATGCCCTTCAAACTTAACTAACTTAAGGCCTGTTCATACGAGTATAACGGTAAATGTGTACTTCTAAAAATTGTTCTAAATATAAAAGAATCCTCACCACAACAATAATGATAATGGCACAGATAAACAATCACTTTCAGAATGATTTTTTTCAAGCTGATTAACTATAAAAACATTGACAGCCAATCAGAATCCATCCTGCTCTAAAGAGCTTAAACATTTAAAGTGGCAGACAACATAACTGCAGTGTGTGCTTACAATAAACAGAACGATATAGTCCGCTAATATAGTTAATCACCAAATATAGCTATTGTGATAGTGATCTTCATAGTTATTGTTCTTGGTGTGAACGGGCCTTTTGTCATGCAATTTCCAAGTGTTAGTTTTTTTTCTGATGTCTATATTTGCTTTATGCAGAAATATCCACCGAGTGCCACCACATTGCACTTCGAGTTTTATGCAGAACCCAGCTCTGAGGTCAAAGTGGAGAAAAAGGTATGCATGGAGTCATGATTCCCTTTATTTTGCCATTCTCATTCAACACAGTTTTTTTGTTAGGGAAAACAGTTCATTTCTTTTTGTCCTGTTTTGTTTGTAGAACCTTTTAACCTTTGTTTTATCTTTTTCCCCCTCTTAACAGTCGAGCAGTAATACGCTACACTACATTCATATTGAACAACTTGATAAGGTGAGTTCCCATAGTTGTTTTCATTTGCCATCCTTATGGAACAGTTAATGGAAGTGCATAGACCTTTAATAGCTATTGATTGCTCTTGAATTTAATTTCTGCTTTTCCCCGGTGCGCCCTCAGATTTCCGAGAGCCCCTCAGAGATCATGGAGTCTCTGACGGCTATGTACAACATCCCTAAAGACAAACAAATATTGCTTTTCACACACATTCGCCTGGCTCACGGCTTCTCCAACCACAAGAGAAGACTGCAGGCCGTGCAAGCCAGGCTGCATGCCATCTCTATACTCGGTAAGTGACCCCTCTGGTACCGACCAAAATAAGTACAGGTATTTATATTCATGAAATGGCAATAGGCTCTTTCTGTCTGGTGAGGTTGATCATATGTACTTGTTTTTTTTTTTGTGTGCAGTGTACTCCAACGCCCTCCAGGAGTCAGCCAATAGCATACTCTACAATGGGCTTATAGAGGAGCTAGTGGATGTACTTCAGATCACAGACAAACAGCTGGTGGTGGGTAGCAATTATTATACGGTAATAAATACTTGTTGCACTGTTTAGAGTGATTGCCAAGAATTTAATTTTATTGATGAACCCTCAAAAAAGTTAATGTTGCAGGACATTAAGGCCGCTTCTTTGCGCACGTTGACATCCATAGTCCACCTGGAGCGCACCCCCAAACTCTCCAACATTATCGATTGCACAGGAACAGCCTCCTACCATGGATTTCTGCCTGTGCTTGTCCGCAACTGCATACAGGCCATGATCGGTGAGGACATTTTAGCTGATTTCTTTACTTCAGCTTTTTCTTGGGTTTTTGGTTTGGTGACATACTTTTCTTATTTTTGCGGGGGGTTTCAGACCCGCTGATGGAGCCATACCCCCACCAATTTGCCACAGCCCTCTTCTCCTTCCTCTACCACCTGGCTAGTTATGATGCAGGTGGAGAGGCCTTAGTATCTTGTGGTATGATGGAGGCTTTGCTAAAGGTTGGTGCTTTGCTGCTTCCTCTCCAGCTTCCTCAATTTTGTAGCATTTAATAAGGTGTTATGTGAGGGTGTATTGTGATCCATGCCACTTCTACATCAGGTGATCAAGTTCCTTGGTGACGAGCAGGACCAGATTACCTTTGTGACGCGGGCAGTGAGAGTTGTGGATCTCATCACCAATCTGGACATGGCTGCTTTTCAGTCCCATGGCGGCCTTTCAATCTTTATCTCCAGACTGGAGGTATTGAAAGCCGCCCCTTGTTCCTGCGTAAACTATTTGGCTTTTTGCCCTCTGCCCTTTTGTTGACAGAATGTGACCCCATTGTTTCTCTGTGCAGCATGAGGTTGACCTCTCTAGGAAAGAGTGCCCTTTTGTAATCAAACCAAAGATCCAGAGGCCCAGCACAGCTACTGAGACCGAAGACATGGACACAGATATGGACAGTTAGTACCATCACTGTTTACTACATGTGGCAGTGGCACTATATTTAGTTTATCCTCATTCAAATCTGTGTATAGTATGCACAAACTGTCTTATCTCCACACTGTGGTTTTGTAATGACTAATAAGAAATAAAATATTCCACTTTATCTCACTATTATGTAATTTTAAACTTGTATGTCTGATTTTCTTTTGTAGAACCCAGAATACATTAATAGATATCCAAGCTTTTTTTTCTCCATGCAATAAAAGTACATAGTAATCACAGGCTTTCTAGCTGCAAAAAGGATGTAAAGGGACAATATGACACATGCACTATATTATAAGTCTTCTAAAGCCAAATGATAGATGTAGGGGTTTGGAATGATGACACCATTTTCTTCTTTTGTGTGAAATACTCCAAAAATATTTGAAGAGTTTATACATTTCATTTTTCTAAAGTCAGTAAAAATGCTTTTGTCAATGTAGTGTCAGAGGTTGCCATGGAGAGCAGTCCTGGCCCATCCACGTCTTCTGGTTCCAGAGCAGAGACAGATTCACGAACACAGAGCAATGCAGCCAGCACCCCCAGAGCAGGTACAATATGTACATTAATTTGCAAGTCAATGGGTTTCCTTCAAAGTGGTAATAGTTAAACAATGTAAATTTGATTATGCATTTTTTTTCTTTCCTAACAGGAGTGCAATGCATCCCTCAGAGGGCCGCTCTGTTGAAATCTATGTTAAACTTCTTGAAAAAAGCCATTCAGGACCCTGCATTCTCTGACGGCATTCGTCATGGTACAAAACTCATTGGATTTAATGATGCTATTGTTTTTACATTGTGGTTAAGTGTTTTAATTTGCCACATGTGATGTTCACTGCCCTGCACTCTCTTTATAGTAATGGATGGGTCTCTCCCTACCTCTCTGAAACACATCATCAGTAATGCAGAGTATTATGGACCCTCACTGTTTCTTCTGGGTAAGCACATGGAGAATAGAACTTCTGGTGCTGTTGAAATATTAGCCGAACTCTTTATGCACAACTTTGTGTGGATCTGGCTCCAAGGTCTTCTCTGCATACAGGAGTAGAAATTTGCAAGAGTAGTATGGTTAAAAGAACACTCTCAGCCCTTTGAATATTGTTAAATTAATTTGTTTAAATTAGCCTGCCCTATAGGTCACTTTCTCACTCTATTTCTCTCACTCTCTGTTTCAGCAACGGAGGTTGTGACAGTGTTTGTGTTCCAGGAGCCCTCTCTACTGTCATCTCTGCAGGACAATGGTCTCACTGATGTCATGCTACATGCACTGCTCATTAAAGACGTGAGTCTGCCATAACATAAATTTATCTTATGCCCACATATTCTGTCCATTCAAAACTCCTGTTTCAAGGTCTCTGACCACCCCAAAATCAGTCATGCTAGACACTCCATATCCCCTTTCCCCCTAAATCCCTCTATATTTCTCCATTTGCTGTATTCCTCCTTGCATATTCCAGCAGCTCATCACACACCTTTTAGACCTTTTATTTGTTTGTAAAGGTCCCTGCCACCAGAGAAGTGCTGGGTTCCCTGCCTAACGTCTTCAGCGCCCTGTGCCTGAACGCCCGTGGTCTGCACTCATTTGTGCAGTGCCAGCCCTTCGAGCGGCTGTTCAAGGTGCTGCTCTCACCAGACTACCTGCCTGCCATGCGCCGCAGACGCAGCTCTGATCCACTAGGTGAGTGTCCCCTATAGGTGTACTCATTTCTCCGCACAGTCAGTGACTTGTGTTTGGTGATAATGGGAATGTGTTTCTAACAGTCGGTGTAATTTTATTAAAACAGGTGACACCGCCTCTAACCTGGGCAGTGCTGTCGACGAGCTAATGCGGCACCAGCCCACGCTTAAAACGGACGCTACAACAGCCATCATCAAGGTAAAGCAGCTTGTGCAACATTTTGACACATTGCCTTTAGAAATGCCTTTTAACCTGTTAACCTTCGCCAGAGCGAGGGCGCTCTGAGCGTTTTTTTTTTTTAAATCGTTCAAAGTTACTATCAGATTCAATGTTATTACCTTGACAAACTATACATCATTAAAAAGATATAAGACTGAAGGTTTAGTATTTGACCACTATTGTATTCTGAGAATCTTATAGTGACAGTTATGTCTTAATTTGTGTCTGGAGTTATGTAATCAAAAAATGAGTCGATACCTTTGATATGAATTATGAGCGTCAGCCGCTTCCATTCAGAAAAAACTCCAGTGAGATCGTCACGACAGAGCTTGACAAAACAACGTTCTTTAGGGCTTTTAGCTCAAAAGTGTACAGATTTGGAGAAATATTGATAGATTCTCATAGGTTTACATCAGATTTATATAGACAGGAGTCATATTTATTGAATATCTACCCAAATGCGTCGATTTAATCATTATGAGCGCTGGAGACTCTGATGTACTGTGTTTTCAATACATACTGGCAGCCTGAGGGCGCCCTGTACACATATGGACTCCATATATGGAACACGAAGAAGAATCATATCATGTGACATTTCAGGAAGTCCATCACGACGTAAACACTAACAGAGATCGCTGTAACATGCAGATAAAGATGTTTTGAAGACAATAAACATGATTGCAATGATATTTGGTTTACCTGTGTTCTTCGAGCCATGTCAGGTATTTTCATAATAATAGATTATATTTATAATGTAATGCTAATCGATATAGACTTTATCATGGTGAAGAATACTATAAAATACTATATTTTCTGTCCGATTTTTTTATCTGAAGCCAAATCAGAGCACAGAAGGTTATTTAAAACACTCGACTTGTGCTATAAAGTAAGTTTTAGAGCACAAACATGGTTTTTAATCTCATAAATTGTTGTGTATTGATGGTGTGCTAAGCTAACATGCTAGCTAGCCCTTGGTGCACCTGCTACCTAGCTGTTATATTTATGAATATTTCTAAATAGGACTGCTTGCTGAAATGTTTCTTTTTTCAAGAAGGTCATTTTATATAGTTTTAAATGTAAGGTGAGAACTTTAAGAACTTTCCCTAAAAGAGATTAGGGGTTGAAACAGTGTGAATAGCCAGTCGTTAGTAATTATAATGCAGACAAAAGAAAGCATATTTAGAGCAATAACCAGAGGCTGGAGAGGTGTGAATCGTTCACCACAACCACGTTAGACCACAACACAATAGAGAAAATAGACTGAATAGATGCTTAGAAAATGACAATAAACATCAGTTTGCTTTTTAGAGTCTAATCAAAATAAAGTCGTTTGACATGATCTTGAAAAACATTTAACTAAATAAAGAGTTTTAGACATATCATCTTCAGATTTTAAATATACATGGTCAGACATGTGGCTTTAGCTGCAGTGCATTTCTAGATTGCTACAGGGCCAACTTCAATTTTATTTTCATGAAAATATTTCATAAAAATAAATTTCTAATAACTTGACAAAACTTTGAAGCTATTTATAACATTTATTTTTCATTATGACAATAATTAATTCTACATTTGCAATAAACTGCCAGGTGTCAGCTTTCAAATGAGATCATACTTGTGCTTTTAGAACAAATGGTTCATGAACTGTATCTGTTTCAGTTTGGGTATGCCATTTCTGGGGATTTTTCAAAATTGGGGGTGAAGCTTAACAGGTTAATGCAGTGTAATTTGCGTATTTAAACTCACATTCATTCTGATACCTGGAGTTTTGATTACTTTTTTGACCTTTAACAGTTGCTAGAGGAGATCTGCAACTTGGGCCGATCGCCAGAGTACATCTGCCAGAAACCCTCCATACAGAAAGCAGACGGGACCGTCACTGTGCCTCCAGCTCGATCAAACCATGCTGCAGAAGAGGCATCCAGTGAGGATGAGGAGGAGGAAGAGGCTCTACATACCTTTAGCCAACAGCAGGGGGAGCCAGAAAGCAACAGGCAGTTAGTACATCAACATAGCTTCTATTATATAGGGCAGACAAGGAAATTTAGTATTCCTTGTGTTCAATGCCATATGTGAAAAATCAATGTTGATAAATGGATTGTTTTTAACAAATGAATGTTATTTACAGAGTGGTGGGAACAGAAGAGCGAATCCCCATTCCTCTTATGGATTACATCCTGAATGTGGTACGTGCTGATATTAGACTCTGCATCTCATTTTATTTAATATTTTATCTCATTATTATTCTTCAGACTAAATTCTGATTCGGTCTTCTCACATAAGCTCAGTTCATTGGCTGTTTATCAAAACTCATCAAGTCTGTTTTTAGACAATAGAACTTAGGACTGGAACTAAAATATGTGCTTGTTTGCTTTTAGATGAAATTTGTGGAGTCCATTCTGAGTAACAACACAACAGATGACCACTGTCAGGAATTTGTCAACCAGAAAGGACTTCTACCATTGGTGTCAATCCTTGGGCTGCCCAACCTGCCCATTGACTTCCCCACCTCTGCTGCCTGCCAAGCTGTGGCAGGAGTCTGCAAATCTATACTAGTAAGTGATGCCTACCTAAAGGATATCCAGCAGTTTTCCCCTGTTTCAGAAATTTTCCTATAGATGTGGTGATATTTACTGTGTAATTTGATTCTTTTAACCCTTCGCTTTGTCTACTGTGTCTCAGACTTTGTCACATGAGCCGAAAGTTCTCCAGGAGGGTCTTTGTCAGTTGGACAGCATACTGTCTGCTCTGGAGCCTCTTCATCGGCCCATCGAGGTTCCTGGTGGCTCTGTTCTACTCAGAGAACTGGCCAACGCAGGCCATGTCACAGATGCCACATTGTCGGCACGTGCCACCCCACTGCTACATGCCCTAACAGCGGCACATGCGTACATCCTCATGTTCGTTCATACCTGCAGAGTCGGACAGGTATGCATATAGGCAGCTGTTTGTAAACAATTAAAGTTGATAATCAATTAATCTATTGAATTATTTCTTTGTTTTCAGAGTGAGATCCGTGCGATCTCAGTGAATCAGTGGGGATCTCAACTGGGTCTTAGTGTTCTGAACAAACTGAGTCAGCTCTACTGCTCTCTGGTGTGGGAGAGCACTGTGCTGCTGTCTCTCTGTACACCAAACAGGTTAGTACTGCTCTCGTCTCGCCCATGGTGAACGCATGGTGGACCTTTTATTAATCCACTCCAAAGGCATTTTTAAATCAACATGGTTGGCTAAAATGAAAATTAACCCTATCTGTTTTGTAAATGCATAATTTGATTGTGAAGGATTCATCCATGTAAACCACCTCTCTGGTTAGATATGCCAGACTTCTCCAATTATGTCCAATTATTAATCTTCTTAAACTCCTTCCCTCCACAATAAACTGCAGGCTAGCATTCATTTGGCGCTTTTCCACTGCATGGTACGGTACGGTTCGGTTCGGTACGGCTCACTTGTGGTGCTTTTCCACTGCATGGTACGGTGCGCTTCGGCGCGCTTTAAATGGTACCTGATCTGTTGAGGTTCCAAGCGTACCGTACGGTACTAAATGTGACGTGAAACACTGCAGATCACTGATTGGTCAGACAGACAGAATCGTCACTACCAGCGTCATTGGATTTGCGACACGAGACACTAAACCCGCTATACAGAGTCATATAACCAGTAGACAAACAGCCAACACGGTAGCACCTGTGTTTTACTTACTTGAAAAAAAAAGAAGAGATCAACACTTTAAAAAGGGAAATGGATGAATCGTGGTCGAGGTGCAGACGTTCCTCTCGTTGGTTGCCTAGGAGCGGGTCCAGCGAGAGCTGGATGGGGCAAAACAGAATGAAAAGTGTCAAGAAGTAGCAGCTAGCCCCAGCTAGCCGCACTTGGCTATCAACGGACTACAAACATTGTAAGATCAGTCCATACCACCCTTGAATGGGTATAACTGAGTGGAACAGCACCGAGCGCGAACGTTCAGCCGAATCGAACCGTACCGAAACCGACTCGACGTACCATGCAGTGGAAAAGCAGCCATATTTATGAGTGTAATCCCCACATCTCAAAATCCAATTAACAACTGATGAATAGAACCAACTTCCTACCCTACATATTTTTTCTTTTTCAATAATCCATTACGTACATCACAATGGACCCTTTTCACATTTCAGGGGTTATCAGAAGTGCAAGTAGTCATAGTTGGGTAAACTTCTATAGTGATGAATGGGAGATGACCGCAAATATACTTTTTGTATTCCCATTTGCTCTAATAGCAAAAGAAAAAAAATCCATGATAGCATTTCCATGACTTTAAAGAGAGATTGATTACGGCAGCTAGAAGAGAGAATGATGTGAAATTTGCCATCACTCCCTCTGCTATTGTATTAGAAACACCCTCGCAGCAGTGTTAATTTGTGTTATATTACCTTGGCTGTAAATAAAAATGCGATGTTAATAACTATGGAAATGCATCATCACAGCCTGTTAAATCAGTGTTTCCGCGGGGCATTAAAAGCTTAAAAGTCCTTAAATGGATTTTGCGAAAATCAAGGCCTTAAAAGACATTAAAAACCATTAAATTTGATTCTTACAGGCATTACTTTTTTTTATATAGTTTTGATGAGAATGTTATATAAATTTATTTGAATATAGCTTTCATAATTAATAATTTGTATTTGCTATCCAAAATATGTACGTTCGTGTGATAAATACGCGAAACCAGTTTGGTAATTGCTTCCGGCCGGAGCAAAATTGCCGTGATGCGGAGGTGACGCGGGTCTGTTGTACGTTGTACAGCGGTGAACAGGTCTCAACTATGGTCTGAACCTTGAAAAAATGTGAAAGTGCAAAATTCAGTCAAAGTGGCTGGAAAACAAAACTTTTTGCATGGTTGCAGCCCGTTAGTGGTAAAAATTATGAAAGATTTTGCGGCGTTTGTAAAAAAAAAAACATTTAAAGTTGGGGACAATGGGAATCAGCGCCGTAAAATCCCATATGCAGTGTGATGGCCACAAATCGGCGTTAGATTTAAATAGTATATTGTGTTTAATTTGTTGTTTAATGAGATCTAATATATGTTGCTAGTAGCGAGAATAGACCCGACTGTTACACGCATAGGCAAAATCTAGAATGTTTGGTATCGTTAGACTCGGGAAGGATTCAGGAATGTAATGAGATGACTCCTGTGAAAATAAGTCAACCAAATCCACAGTTATAAGCATGTAAATAATTGTTTGCACCACTAGGCGCTGGTCCGAAACTTCTCAGATTCTTTCAGAGCATTGTGGCAATAACCCATACCAAGTTGTAATGATTCGTTCATGCGTTCATAAGTTACAGCGTTTTAGTACAAAATTCAAAATGGCCGATAGGGAAAAATTGGATATCAGTCGATTCGGCAATCCCTAAATCTAGCGAGACCACTTTTATGATTTTTGGACAAACTGTTTAGAAGTTATTACCAAAAATAGCCATTTTTTCATATCTCCAGACTAGTAGGTGGCACTGCGCCGAAACGCAGCATGTTGCCTCAAGTCATGCTTGTGATGACATGTACCAAATTTGGTCTGAATATGATGAAGCGTTGCAGAGATACAGCCTTAAGTCTGTGTTTACGAGCACTCCGTAAAATTAGTTTGCACTGTATTCAAGAATGGTTTGACGAATCAACTTGAATTCCATAACTTTTTCTTATGTCGGCATGGTCTAAAGATGATCTGGTTAAATCTTTGTGAAAATCGGAGCAACCATCTAGGATGAGTTAAAAAAAAGTATGTTTTAAAAAAAAATCAAAATTGCGAAAAGATTTACAGGACGGAAAATGACGTCATATGATGCAATCGAATCATCTTGAATTTTGTTTATAGCCCTGGTCTCCTCTATCAGAGTGCCGATTTTCATATTTTACCCGCAAGCGTTTCTATGGGCTGCCATAGACTTCCATACGGAAGAAGAAGAAGAAACGGAAGAATTATGATCATTAGAACGCCAATGATTTCAAGAGGTGCCTACGCACTTTCAGTGCTTGGCCCCTAATTAGGTCATATCAAAGAAGGCAGCTGTCTGCTAGCTGAAACACAATGTTGTTGTTGTTTTTTGCAGTTTGCCTCCTGGATGCGAGTTTGGTCAGGCTGACATGCAGAAACTTGTACCTAAGGAGGATAAACCCTCCAGCAGCACAGCAGCTGCAGGCCGGAGAACTGGTAAAATACTGCACTTTTTCATATAAAGTCTTTATAAATCTCACTACCTTTCTCTGCCTCCTTATTTGATATGATTTTATATGTAAACACAAATTGGGGTTATTTTAGCCACCAATTTGACTTTTATATTTTCTTTCTTTTTGCATCTTCCTTTTATTTGCATTTCATGCCTTTCTTTTGCTGGTTTACATTTGCTTTTTTTTTTCTAAAGCCATTCTCTCTCCACCAGCTGAGACTGAGACCTTGTCTGTGGGGGTGGATCCCTCTGCTCAGGGTTTGCTGGAAGGAATGGGCCTGGATGGAGACTCTCTCGCTCCCATGGAGACGGATGAGCCCACAGCCACTGACCCAAAGACCAAGTCCAAACTCACCCCTGCCATGGCAACACGTATCAAACAAATTAAGCCTCTTCTCTCAGGTCAGCTGTCTTAGCAACTTTATTTACTGCCTAATCCTAAGTAAAAGAGAAATCATGAATAAAACTGTGCCTTGTTTTTGACTTGTATATTTCTTTATCTCCCCAGCCTCCTCTCGTTTGGGCAGGGCTCTGGCTGAGCTGTTTGGACTGCTGGTGAAGCTTTGTGTGGGCTCACCTGTCCGTCAGCGGCGCTCTCACCATACCACCAGCACAGGCACAGCCCCAACACCAGCGGCTCGGGCCACAGCGTCATCTCTTACTAAACTCCTCACCAAGGGCTTGAGCTGGCAGCCTCCTCCTTACACGCCCACACCACGTTTCAGGTAAACACCTGCAACTTTGTAACAAAGTTTACTCTATAATTCTGTTCTGGACATAGCATTTATATCTTCAATTATAGTTTAGTCAAAGGAGCTGCTGTTAGTCAGCTGTAAACAGACTTCCTTGTGCCTGAGCCTTGTCTTTCCAGGTGGTGTATAAAAACTAATATTTATTAATGTGCTTCTCTGCCCTAATCAGGCTGACTTTCTTTATCTGCTCTGTGGGCTTTACCTCACCAATGCTGTTTGATGAGAGGAAATACCCATACCATCTGATGCTGCAGAAGTTCTTCTGTTCTGGTGGCCATGATGCTTTGTTTGAGTGAGTTGAAAAGTTTTATTTATTTTCTTTTTGCTGTTTACTAGCTCATAGGCTGAGGTTCGCACAGTCATGGAAATTCTAAATCCTTAGACCTGGGTGATTTTATCTGATATGGTCTTTAGTGAATGGGTTGTTGACATTAACTACTTTTAAGTGTATAACCAAAGCATTTTAACAGCATTTATATTATTTTATAATTAATTATACTTTAGCGTTGCACGATTAATCATAATCACATAGGCTTGACATCGTGATTATGATATCAGAATCAGAATCAGAAAGAGCTTTATTGCCAAGTGTGCTTGCACACACAAGGAATTTTCTTTGGTACTGAAGCTTCCAGTGCACATATACAGATACAAATACAACAAGAAACAGTAATACAAAATCTAAAAATAAAATTATAAAAAATAAATAAATATATATATATATATATGAAAATACTATAAAATATAAAATATAAGGCCACGGTTGGGTTTAGTCAGAATAAACATTTTCGGATTATGAACATATATACAGTATTTTGAATAGTATGAATAAATATAAATATAAAATATAGCTGCGAGCAGCGATTACGGGCCCAAGCCGGTGGCACCGCAACCCTGGTGCACCAGGGTGGCGGTACCGCCGGCTTTGGCCCTTCATCGCTGCTCGCAGCTATATTTATTTATTTATATATATATATATATATATATATATATATATATATATATATATAAAGCCGGTGGCATCGCCACCCTGGTGCCTTTAGGGTTATTGTGCACGACGTGACACAAAATATCTGCTCGCTATCTGCCGAACGGCTCTGTTAGTCCCGCTTCAGCACTGATGATGTTGTAGAAATAGTGTGCTCTGGTTGGTCTGGATTATTCGGGATTTTTTATTTTATACAGAAATAAGTTATTTATAATTCAGATGAGAATAAAGTTAGTGTTGATTAAAATGAAGGAAAACAAATATATTGATCTGAAATATAGCACATTCATTTTACATTTATTTAGGTTCAATTACCAAACATACAATCTTAATTTAATTTAAAGCAAACTATACATTAAAAATACATGGGTTGTATGCACATTTTTTTTTTATAAAAAATATATATATATCCAAAAAGACAAGGCTTAAAAACTCTTGTCACTGTAACAGACACAATCTCTCTCTCACACACACACACACACACACACACACAAACACACACACACACACACACACACACACACACACACACACACACACACACACACACACACACACACGTCAAGTCACTTTTTGATGCAATATTGAATAAGCAGAAAAATCTGATTTTCTGCTCTGAAAATATAAATAAGCATACAAATTGAATAAGCACTTTGAATATTCTAAACAGAATAAGCATTAGTCACTAATGAATAAGTACTAGTACTTAATGGAATAGATACTAATATCTAAAAAATAAGTACTAGTAGCATGAAAATAGAGACTAGTATGTTAAAATGATTAAATGTTAAAACGGCTTGCCATATTGGCTCAGAGAGAGAGAGAGAGAAAATGACATTTTAGATAATAGTACCTATTAATAGATACTAGTATTTATTCAATAAATACTAGTTCTAAGTCATTACATACTAGTACCTATTAAATAGATACCAGTACTTATTCATTAGCTACTAATACGTATTCAAAAGAATATCTAAAGAATAAGCACTACTATCTAAAGAATAGGCACTAGTACTAAAGAATAAGCACTAGTCGCTAATGAATAAGTACTATTACTTAATGGAATAGATACTAGTATCTAAAAAATAAGTACTAGTAGCATGAAAAAAGAGACTAGTAGGTTAAAATGATTAAATGTTAAAACGGCTTGCCATATTGACTCAGAGCATCAAAAGCATCAAACAAGAATATTCAAGTTTGATGCGTTGCCACTGCAACAGTTTCAAAGATATCAAGAATCCCTTCACAGGTCTTCATCTGCAGTGTATTTACATTATACAGATGAAGTTTGAAGCAAATCGGGTAAAAATAAGAGGGTGATTTCAAAGCCTTTAGAAAGTGACACACTTCCTGCTGCCAGTTGGTGGCGCTATAACTTTGACTCACAATAGTCACATCCATGTGATCGGACTCTTACAGCGAACACACTGCTGAAGTTTCATCAAGATCAGTTAATGTATGCTGAAGTTATAACACACTTCCTGTTTCCATTATTCGCCATAAATTCGTTTCCTCGCCACGGCCAAACCGTTCGAGATATCAAAAATCCCCTGGCAATTTTTCATCCTCAATGTCTTGACTTCGTGCACACCGAGTTTCGTGGCGATTGGTTGAATTCTCTAGGATTAGTATATCGAATTCCAGGGGCATACGCATCCAAACAAACGATAAAAGCCGACTTCCTGTTGGGCTGGGGTAAAAAGTAAAAGTACAAAGGATATATGAACCGATGAGATCTATATGTGTAGCGAGTTTCATATTATTACATGCAAGCGTGTTTGATTTATGGACCAAGTTTTCGGACCCCGTTCCAGGGGGCGCTGTCGAGCCCCCCTGCCACGCCCGGGTACCAGCTTCAGCCCGGCCCTGATGGCCGCGGTTTCTGACCCGTGTGCAAAGTTTCAAGAGTTTTTGAGCATGTTAAGGGCCCCAAAAGTGCGCTAAGAATCTCAAAAGTATCCAAAAAGAATATTAAAGTTTGATGCGTTGTCACGGCAACAGCATCTAAGATATCAACAATCCTTTCACAGGTCTACATCTGGCGTGTGTCTACATTATACACATCAAGTTTGAAGCAAATCGGGTAAAGCCTGTTTGATTTATGGACCAAGTTTTCGGACCCCGTTCCAGGGGGCGCTGTCGAGCCCCCCTGCCACGCCCGGGTACCAGCTTCAGCCCGGCCCTGATGGCCGCGGTTTCTGACCCGTGTGCAAAGTTTCAAGAGTTTTTGAGCATGTTAAGGGCCCCAAAAGTGCGCTAAGAATCTCAAAAGTATCCAAAAAGAATATTAAAGTTTGATGCGTTGTCACGGCAACAGCATCTAAGATATCAACAATCCTTTCACAGGTCTACATCTGGCTTGTGTCTACATTATACACATCAAGTTTGAAGCAAATAGGGTAAAGCGTGTTGGATATATGGACCAAATTGTCGGACCCGTTCAAGGGGGCGCTGTCGAGCCCCCCTGCCACGCCCGGGTACCAGCTTCAGCCTGGCCCTGATGGCCGCGGGTTTTGTCCTGTGTGCAAAGTTTCAAGAGTTTTCGAGCACGTTAAGAACCCCAAAAGTGCCCGAAAGCATAAAAAAGCATGAAAAAGCTTAAAAAAAGGAATATTAATGTTTGATGCATTGCCATGGCAACAGTGTCTAAGATATCAATAATCCTTTCACAGGTCTACATCTGGCATGTGTCTACATTATGCACATGAAGTTTGAAGCAAATCGGGTAAAAATAAGAGGGTGATTTAAAAGCATTTTGGAAGTGACACACTTCCTGCTGCCAGTTGGTGGCGCTATAACTTTGACTCACAATAGTCACATCCATGTTATTGGGCTCTTACAACGAACACACTGCTGAAGTTTCATCAAGATTAGTTAATGTATGCAGTAGTTATGACACACTTCCTGTTTCACGTTTCTCGCCATAATTTCGTTTCCTCGCCACGGCCAAACCGTTCGAGATATCAAAAATCCCCTGGCAATTTTTCATCCTCAGTGTCTTGACTTCATGCACACCGAGTTTCGTGCCGTGTGTTTGAATTCTCTAGGAGGAGTGTTTCACATTCCATTGCATGCGTTTTCCAAACAACCCTTAATAGCCGACTTCCTGTTGGGCTGGGGTAAAAAGTTAGAGTGCGAAGTATATATGAAACGATGAGATCTACATGTGTACCGAGTTTCATATTATTACATGCAAGCGTGTTTGATTTATGGACCATGTTTTCGGACCCCGTTCCAGGGGGCGCTGTCGAGCCCCCCTGCCACGCCCGGGTACCATCTTCAGCCCGGCCCTGATGGCCGCGGGTTCTGACTTGTGTGCAAAGTTTCAGGAGTTTTTGAGCATGTTAAGGCCTCCAAAAGTGTCCAAAAGGTAGAAGAAAAATAATAATAATAATAATAATAATAATAATAATAATAATAAAATATAGCTGCGAGCAGCGATTACGGGCCCAAGCCGGTGGCACCGCAACCCTGGTGCACCAGGGTGGCGGTACCGCCGGCTTTGGCCCTTCATCGCTGCTCGCAGCTATATTTATATATATATATATATATATATATATATATATATATATATATATATATATATATATATATATATATATATATATAAGCCGGTGGCACCGCCACCTTGGTGCCTTTAGGGTTATTGTGCATGACGTGACACAAAATATCAAAATATCTGCTCGCTATCTGGCCAAAGGCTCTGGTAGTTCCACTTCTGATGATGTTGTAGAAATAGTGCACTCTGGTTGGTCTGGATTATTCTGGATTTTTTATTTTATACAGAAATAAGTTATTTATAATTCAGATGAGAATAAAGTTAGTGTTGATTAAAATGAAGGAAAACAAACATATTGATCTGAAATATAGCACATTAATTTAAAATTCATGTAGGTTCAATTACCAAACATACAATCGTAAATTAAAGCAAACAATACATTTAAAATATATGGGTTGTAGCCTATGCATATTTTGTAATAAAAAAAAGATAGCACACGATGCAAGATGCCTGTTGTCCTCCAGCAAAACAAACGAGGCAGCTACATCGTTCATCGTCTCGTTCGTCAAACTGAACTATAATATATATAAAAGTCTTTTTTGTTTTTTTGTCATTTAGGACACTTTTATTCATATACACACACATACAAGTGTATGCATTCATGCACGCACACACCACATGATACGTTAAAGAGTAGCCTAACCTCCATCCGCCTCCCTAGTTTCATTAAAAATCATCCCCAATCTCCTCTTCTGCTCCACTTCTTTCGCCATGTATTTGTTCGTTTCTTTTATTATTTTATGCAATCCAAAACACTCCACGTTAACCTGCCGCGTTTCGTATCTCCAGAGCCTGTCTAACTTGTCCGCTTGTCCGGCACAAATGGATTTTTGAAGGACAAGTAAAAGAGAATTTTACTTGCCCGAACGTACAAGTCAAGTAGCCTGATTAGAGCATCAATAACAAACAAAATACATAACTAGGGAATCACTAAACCGAGAGAATGATTCTGATTTTATTACATTTATTGTATGTTGTTGCGATCGATTGTGGATAATAAATAGGTTGCGCTGTTGACGCTCGCGCAGCCACTCGAGGAGAAATCTATATGAGCGCAGCACACACACACACACACACACACACACACACACACACACACACACACACACTCAGTTAACAACATACTGTAACTGCCTCTAAAAATCTAAATGTGGAGTTTCTATATTTTAACATATGTGTTAAGCAGCCTCAATTATTTTTCCTGAATACCATATCAAAATGTGACATTAATTTCCTACAACAGTTCAATAAACAGTTACAATTTAGTCACTTACATTTTAGATGTAATATTGGCTGTTTTTCTTCTGTTCCAGCAGCGAAAATAGTTCCAAACAAAAATCACAGCAGAACCACGGCACATCTCGCAGGAACACTCATTGTTTTCATTACTGAATGATTCAGCATTTTGACTCGAATCGGTTCAGTTGAGTCAAAGATTCAATGACCCATTCTTAAACATCTGTCTCATTCTTGAATGAATCAACCGTTTAAACGAATCGTTTGAATGAATGAATAAATGACTCACTCATTAATACGGCCGCCTGCCGCCACCTATTGGCAGTTTAGTGTTATGTTTAAAAGTAGCCTAGTATACTTCTTTCCACTGTTTCTTATTTGTACATTTAAATCAATTTCATAACATTATTTTATGCAATTGTAATTTTTCAGTGTAAATGATTTAATTTGATCAGCCCTACCTAGGGTAACAGTAGCCTATGCTTCATCTTTCATTTTAAATTCCTAAATTTGATCAATAATCAATATTTATAACAGTCTGTTTTATTTTGAGCCTTGAATTGGACTCTCAAGGGTTGGCTTTCTAAATATGTATGTGTTATTATGTGTCTATTCAGAATGACTTATGAGCAGAAACCTTTTTATTTTGGATATGTCAGGAATGCATCACTAGCCAAAATTGGGGATGACTAGAAAGGGCAAATAAGCTTTAAAATCAAGAGAACAATAGGACACAATTTGACACAAGAGGGCAGTATAGCCCTATTTATGATTTTGAGTTTCACCCGAAGAGATTCTAAAAGAATGGTAAAGTTTGATGTGTTGCCACGGCAACAGTATCTAAGATATCAATAATCCTTTCACAGGTCTACATCTGCCGTGTGTTTACATTATACACATAAAGTTTGAAGCAAATTGGGTAAAAATAAGAGGGTGATTTCAAAGCATTTAGGAAGTGACACACTTCCTGCTGCCAGTTGGTGGCGCTATAACTTTGACTCACAATAGTCGCATCCATGTGATCGGGCTCTTACAGCGAACACACTGCTGAAGTTTCATCAAGATCAGTTAATGTATGCAGAAGTTATAACACACTTCCTGTTTTCATTATTCGCCATAAATTCGTTTCCTCGCCACGGCCAAACCGTTCGAGATATCAAAAATCCCCTGGCAATTTTTCATCCTCAATGTCTTGACTTCGTGCACACCGAGTTTCGTGGCGATTGGTTGAATTCTCTAGGATTAGTATATCGAATTCCAGGGGCATACGCTTCCAAACAAACGATAATAGCCGACTTCCTGTTGGGCTGGGGTAAAAAGTAAAAGTACAAAGGATATATGAACCGATGAGATCTATATGTGTAGCGAGTTTCATATTATTACATGCAAGCGTGTTTGATTTATGGACCAATATTTTGGACCCGTTCCAGGGGGCGCTGTCGAGCCCCCCTGCCACGCCCGGATACCAGCTTCAGCCCGGCCTGATGGCCACGTGTTCTGACCCGTGTGCAAAGTTTCAAGAGTTTTTGAGCACGTTAAGGGCCCAAAAGTGCGCTGAGAGTCTCAAAAGCATCCAAAAATAATATTAAAGTTTGATGCGTTGTCACGGCAACAGTATCTAAGATATCAATAATCCTTTCTCAGGTCTACATCTGCCGTGTGTTTACATTATACACATAAAGTTTGAAGCAAATCGGGTAAAAATAAGAGGGTGATTTCAAAGCATTTAGGAAGTGACACACTTCCTGCTGCCAGTTGGTGGCGCTATAACTTTGACTCACAATAGTCGCATCCATGTGATCGGGCTCTTACAGCGAACACACTGCTGAAGTTTCATCAAGATCAGTTAATGTATGCTGAAGTTATAACACACTTCCTGTTTTCATTATTCGCCATAAATTCGTTTCCTCGCCACGGCCAAACCGTTCGAGATATCAAAAATCCCCTGGCAATTTTTCATCCTCAATGTCTTGACTTCGTGCACACCGAGTTTCGTGGCGATTGGTTGAATTCTCTAGGATTAGTATATCGAATTCCAGGGGCATACGCTTCCAAACAAACGATAATAGCCGACTTCCTGTTGGGCTGGGGTAAAAAGTAAAAGTACAAAGGATATATGAACCGATGAGATCTATATGTGTAGCGAGTTTCATATTATTACATGCAAGCGTGTTTGATTTATGGACCAAGTTTTCGGACGCCGTTCCAGGGGGCGCTGTCGAGCCCCCTGCCACGCCCGGGTACCAGCTTCAGCCCGGCCCTGATGGCCGCGGTTTCTGACCCGTGTGCAAAGTTTCAAGAGTTTTTGAGCACGTTAAGGGCCCCAAAAATGCGCTAAGAATCTCAAAAGTATCCAAAAAGAATATTAAAGTTTGATGCGTTGTCACGGCAACAGCATCTAAGATATCAACAATCCTTTCACAGGTCTACATCTGGCGTGTGTCTACATTATACACATCAAGTTTGAAGCAAATCGGGTAAAGCCTGTTTGATTTATGGACCAAGTTTTCGGACCCCGTTCCAGGGGGCGCTGTCGAGCCCCCCTGCCACGCCCGGGTACCAGCTTCAGCCCGGCCCTGATGGCCGCGGTTTCTGACCCGTGTGCAAAGTTTCAAGAGTTTTTGAGCATGTTAAGGGCCCCAAAAGTGCGCTAAGAATCTCAAAAGTATCCAAAAAGAATATTAAAGTTTGATGCGTTGTCACGGCAACAGCATCTAAGATATCAACAATCCTTTCACAGGTCTACATCTGGCTTGTGTCTACATTATACACATCAAGTTTGAAGCAAATAGGGTAAAGCGTGTTGGATATATGGACCAAATTGTCGGACCCGTTCAAGGGGGCGCTGTCGAGCCCCCCTGCCACGCCCGGGTACCAGCTTCAGCCTGGCCCTGATGGCCGCGGGTTTTGTCCTGTGTGCAAAGTTTCAAGAGTTTTCGAGCACGTTAAGAACCCCAAAAGTGCCCGAAAGCATAAAAAAGCATGAAAAAGCTTAAAAAAAGGAATATTAATGTTTGATGCATTGCCATGGCAACAGTGTCTAAGATATCAATAATCCTTTCACAGGTCTACATCTGGCATGTGTCTACATTATGCACATGAAGTTTGAAGCAAATCGGGTAAAAATAAGAGGGTGATTTAAAAGCATTTTGGAAGTGACACACTTCCTGCTGCCAGTTGGTGGCGCTATAACTTTGACTCACAATAGTCACATCCATGTTATTGGGCTCTTACAACGAACACACTGCTGAAGTTTCATCAAGATTAGTTAATGTATGCAGTAGTTATGACACACTTCCTGTTTCACGTTTCTCGCCATAATTTCGTTTCCTCGCCACGGCCAAACCGTTCGAGATATCAAAAATCCCCTCGCAAACTTTCATCCTCAGTGTCTTGACTTCATGCTGACCGAGTTTCGTGCCGTGTGTTTGAATTCTCTAGGAGGAGTGTTTCACATTCCATTGCATGCGTTTTCCAAACAAGCCTAAATAGCCGACTTCCTGTTGGGCTGGGGTAAAAAGTTAGAGTGCGAAGTATATATGAAACGATGAGATCTACATGTGTATCGAGTTTCATATTATTACATGCAAGCGTGTTTGATTTATGGACCATGTTTTCGGACCCCGTTCCAGGGGGCACTGTCGAGCCCCCTGCCACGCCCGGGTACCATCTTCAGCCCGGCCCTGATGGCCGCGGGTTCTGACATGTGTGCAAAGTTTCAGGAGTTTTTGAGCATGTTAAGGCCTCCAAAAGTGTCCAAAAGGTAGTAAAAAAATAATTAGAAGAAGAAGAATAATAATAATAATAATAAATAATCCTTAGGAAAACAATAGGGCCTTCGCCCTTAGGGCTTGGGCCCTAATAACCTGAGTTTAGGAGATATTGCACTAAACAGTGGGGGTATTGCACTTAAAGGCATATGCCTTGGGAGATATGTTAACTGTTCAGGAGGGAAATGGCCTGTGGGAAGAAACTGTTCCTGTGCCGAGATGTTCTTGTGGCCAGTGATCTGAGTCTCCGTCTTGACGGTAACAGTTCAAACAGGTGGTGTCCAGGGTGAGTGGAGTCTGTGATGATTTTACCTGCTCTCTTCCTCACTCTGGAAGAGTACAGGTCCTGGAGGGTTGGCAGGGGGGCACCAATGATCCTCTCTGCAGTCCGGACTGTCCGCTGTAGTCTCATGATGTCTGATTTGGTAGCTGAACCAAACCAGACAGTGATGGAAGTGCATAGGACAGACTCGATGACGGCTGAGTAGAACTGAATCAGCAGATGCTGATGACGCAAAATGCTGCGTTTTTTTTTTTTTTAATAAATAAATGCATGTGTGGACATGACAACCCATTCTCTCTGAGAGCTGTTTGCACATTTTCTACACCTCTAATAATAAAGAGGACCAGTCAGTTTCGGTTTAGGATGTGACTTTTTCCGGTGTGCAGCGCGGAGAACAGGTGAAGATGGATGCCGAGCACACGGACACTGAACTGGTGGCCAGAAAAAATTCGACCTCTGTTATATGGCAATATTTTGGCTATAAGATAAGGAGAGAGACCAGGGCTGCCAACTCACTTATTCAGTGTGAGACTCACACAATTGACACTTTTCACACGCTCTCATGCCACATCCATTTTCTCAGAGAATTTTTTTTTTTTTTTGAGAAAAATCGCGAAGCAAAGAGGACACTGACACCGACAGACAAGACGGAGTAGGTTACTTTTGATAGGAAACAAATTCTCAGATTCTGTCAATTTTATTACAAAATTCAAATAATAGCGTTTTGGCGCTTGTAAATGTGACGTGACAGATCGTGGTCATGAACCGAACATCTCTTACTCTTGACTAGTTAATAGTAAACTAAACTGTACTCTACTGTACCTAATATTTATCCAAATTAATGAGATTGGAATCAAATCACAAGATTTTAATTAAAATCGTGAAATTTGTGTCAAGCAATAGGGATGCACCGAATGTTTGGCAACCGAAATTATTCGGCCGAAAATAGCAAAAAAAGCACTTTCGGTGTTCGGCCGAACAAGTAAAAAGGCCGAATAAATTTGACCGAACAATGACGTTTTTGATGACGCGATCAAATAGTAACCAGCGTAGAGTGAGAGGCACGCGCTTTATAAATGCAGCCAACATGCCCCCTTTGAGGAGAAGACAAAAGAGAAGCTCATCTGATGCGTCTGTGGCAGACGTCGTTACTTGCAGCACTAAAGTGTCTTTTAACCCTCTAGTTGACAAATGCGCCGCTGCGTTTTGCTGGATTTTTTTCACATAGCAGCAAAATAGACTTAAATACTCCGTCATTTATGGTCACTTAAATGCAGACTTAAGAAATATGAAAAAATAAACTGTTAAATGACTACTTGTGGCCACTTACAATCGAAACAAAACTGTGCTTTTGTAAAATAAAGAAAATAAACAGGGTGTGCTTTCTGCCTCTGTCTCCGTTAACTTTTTTTTCTGGAGCACGTCTCTAAAAAACTCAGCCAATACAATACTAGTCACACAGGCAAAGGCATATCTTTATAATCATTTAATTGTCTACTTTTAAACGATCTAATTCAAAACGAAAACAAATATTCTCTGTTTATGTAATCTGTATGAAAAGAGAGAGATGAAAAGAGTCGTTCTCATGGCAACTCCTTATCTGCTAATCGCCACGGAGAGCGCGCGCTATATTGAAACCCAAGTGATCCAGGCAATCCATGCAAACCTGTCAACGCCCACGATAAAGTTTAAGTAAACCGCAAAAGTATGTCTAGGACAGTTATTCATTTGTTGTGGGTTCATCCACATTTTTTTGCACTTTTCAATGCACTTTTTTAGTTATATTCTTTCAGCAGTCAGTTATAAGATAGGCCTAACATAGACTATTCAAGAAGGGGGGGCTTCAAAGATGGCCAAAAAAAAAATATAGTTTTTATTTTACTAATTTATTTATTTTAAGTTATATTGTGCTTTGTTTAAATAATATCTGCTGGAATGTTAAAAAAAAAATTCAGTGTTAAACAAATTGTATTTTTGCAATTTGATGTTTTTCTCAAGACAAAATAGTAAAAAAGCATATTTTTACTATTTAATTAAATGCAATGGTGAAAAAATTGGCAAAATAAATGGAAAAAATGTGAAATACCGCATTCGGTATTCGGCCTTCGGCCAAGCGTTTCATTATTATTCGGCTTCGGCTTCGGCCAAGAATTTTCATTTCGGTGCATCCCTATCAAGCAATAATAAAAACAGTAGCCTACCAGTCATTGCACCATGTACACATTGTAACAAGTTGTCAATAAACTTAACAAAATTCTGTTAACAAATGTGTTGACAATTACAATACACTTGCACCAAAAATGATCCACAGACTGAGTTTATACAAAGCATATTGCATCATGCTTAAATGTCCCTGTTTGTCTGGACAAAATGTTCAAAATATCTTATTTATTGTTCCATTTATTTTATACTATTGTAGTATTGAGACAATAAAATTGCTGTGATGCAATTAAAGATGTCATTATTTAATTTAGTAAAAAATATTATTTTAATTTGAAAACACTGTGCATTTACATAGTGGATTTGCTAGTTTAATTGATAAATACACATTTCAGCATTATCACTAATCTGTGTGTGCATTTTCCTTGAACCAAGCAAGCTGACTCATGAAACCATTTGTTTATTATATCGCAATCACATATCGCAATATTGACCTCAATAATCACAAAATGACATTTTCATTCATCATCTCCCAATCGTACAGCCCTATTATACATGCTTTAACATGCTTTAATTTATAATTTTTTATATTTTACATTTTTAGTACTGCAAGACCATTTAAAATGACTATTACAGAGTTTATCATTCATCAGCTATCCAAATATATATATTTTTGAGTTTTTCCCGCTATCAAATTAATCTAACTTATTTTGTTTATCCCTAAAAAAACAACTCAAAATATGAGTTAAGGGAGGATTTAGAGAGTTTGTAAGAAAAGCTGTACAAAAGCATACAAAAATAACTTGCTGTTCATCAGCACTTCCTAAAGACTGCATTTGTCTTTTTGGAATCCGAAATTGTGGCTATGTCCTCTAATTTTGTGCGGCAGTAGTACCCTACACCCTGTGCCGTATCCTTTTTTTGTTTTATGACTGGTGGCAACCAGCTTTGAAGTGCAATACGGGCCACCTACTAACTGTTGGAGTTGCCTAGATTACTGGTGCTTGTAATCTAGTGATATTATCATATGTGTAGCATTATCATGATATCTATTTAATTTTTTACACTCCTAATAACTATATATTTTAAACTGAATTTAAAAATCTTTCTTCAGTAATTATGCTGTATTGGCTTTTAGTATTGTAAAAAATAATTATTAGTAAGTAAAAATGCTTCATGTTCATCAGGACATTTAATTGGGCCCTGTCCATGGGTGGTAAAGTACCTGTGTCGGAGGGCTTGGAACACTCTGAGCTGCCTGATGGGACGGGAGAGTTCCTAGATGCCTGGTTGATGCTAGTAGAGAAGATGGTGAACCCCAGCACAGTTCTGGACTCCCCACCTCTCTGCCTGCTAAAGTGCCTGGAGCAACACTCAGTGCCCCACAGTTCAGCGCCTTGCGCTTTCTCATCGTCACCCAGAAGGTAGGAATGCCATTATTGTCAGTGTAAATTATATAAATACACTTGCATTGTCATAATGACTCAATTGTAATTTTTCATCTCTTGTTGTAGGCTGCTTTCAGCTGTATTCGCAACCTATGGAACCGTAAGCCCTTGAAGGTCTACGGTGGACGCATGGCTGAGTCCATGCTGGCCATTCTGTGCCACATCCTACGAGGTGAACCTATCATCCAGGAGCGGCTCTCCAAAGAAAGGGAGGGTACGGTTCGGCCTGAGGAGGAGAGCAGCTCCACAAGTGCTGGGGGAACAAGTGGCCCTACAGCAGCAGGGGGAGTAGTTGGAGAAGGAGTGCCTGGAAGTGCCAATGGAAGCTCTACTGCAGGCTCTGCAGAGGAGGGGAGCAACTCAACAACTCGCAGAGAGCCACAGGTCAACCAAGCTCAGCTCACTCAGGTACAGTGGGGGAAAGAGTCCTGAAAAAACATACTCGAGTAAAAGTACCATTACATTCCAAAAAATGTAGTATGAGTAGAGTAAAAACTATGTGTCCAAAAAATTGAGCAAGAGTAAAAAAGTAGCTTATTTAAAAGTACTCATGAGTAGTGAGTACTGAGCTGTGGATTCTACCCCCTTATAAGAAACACTGTGCACTACAATCAATAAATTTAAAAAACGTATCACAGGGAACTACACTAACCTTTTCCACTGGTGGCACTTGCGCTACTAACTTTTTCAGTTACTGGCGCAAAACATGATTTGGTCGCACAAATTATTTATAGTAAGCCGCTCTGGATAATAGTGAACAATAATGAAACTGTATGCATACAGATGTGCTTTTTATTTTACTTGCCATCTTTTAAACCACATGCCTTGTTTTCTTTAAAATTGGTTAGGGGTGTAACGGTTCACAAAATTCACGGTTCGATTCGATACAGTGATGTCACGGTTCCATACGTTTTCGATACAGCAAAAATAAAGAAATGCCAGAGAAATTTTCTATTTATTAAAAGAAAAATATTTTTTAAATAAGTGTGAGTTTTCCTACATCTTAAAACTTTTAGTTTTATAAATGGGGGTCATCTTTAAAGTATGAACAAATAATGTTTTGGTCATCACATTAAAAATAACATTTAAATACGATAATATTTGAGTTTTAAAGTGCTGGAAAAAGATGTGTGATGTAGACCTACCTGAAAGCATTTGACTATTTCTGCCAAACTTCCATGGTTACAGTTAGTGTGTTACTATATTAAATCCATGGTGAATGTTGCTGATCTGTGAACTTAAAGCCTAACTAGTTCATTCATTTCATGGCATAATGTTTCTTTTGGTTTCCACGTCAGCGCTGTTTGATCCGTTAATAACGGATACATGTGAATGCCTCTCACTAGATCTCGCAGTGATGTTATTACTTCAGTGGTGAATTCAAATGCTTTCTTTACTGGATCTCTTAGCGCTGTGCTGTGTGCTTGATGAAGATCGGCTCACGCTGCACCTCTGGCTGCACTGACAATGATGGTCCAAACTGATAAATGGTCCGTGAAGCCCAAAATAATAGCGCAGTTTCGTTCCGCTTTCATTACGTTTGCCATTTGATGTTGTGCAACGGTATGGTGGTCGCGCCAGCGCGGATTTTGGTCGGCAAGAAAAATGGTCCAACGAATCGTTTGTATGCGTACCGAACCGAAAGCCTCGTACCGAGCTGATCAATACGAATATGTATATCGTTACACACCCCTAAAATTGGGTGAGGAACTGGTACTAATGCCCCGTTTCCACTGAGCGGTACGGTACGGTACGGTACAGTTCGGTACGGTACGCAATTATTTGCGTTTCCACTGTCAAAAGTTGTGAATGGTACCAAAAAGCCGAACCGTACCGTACCACTTTTTGGGTACCCTTCCGTTGGGGTACCTAGCACAGTGGTACGGTACTAAAGGGTGGAGCCAGAGCCATATAAAGAGAGAGTTGCGTCAACGGAAGTTCTAAATGCTTGGTTGTCACGTGATTCGCGTAGACCTCAGATAGTTCCAGGAAGTGCTTCGGCGCCAATTCAAATCGATGGAGGTAGAGAGCTGAACTGTGATTTTTGTTAGTTTGTAGTCAATAAATGCGTTGGTTTACAATATGTATATAATACATTGACATTTGGGTGTAGTATGTATATGTAGTTACATCAATATTGTTTTTAAAAGATAAAAATCTGCTGATATTTAATATTTATTGTGGTCAACCAGCGTTGCCTGCCTTTGTTGACATATTTTCTGGCTAACTTTACCTTGGTTAAAGACCGTTTTGCAGTTGTTTTGAAGTATTTTTTGTGTTCTTAAACTTGTATGTTATTTAAGGGTTATCATGTAATGTTCACTATGGTTTCACAAGGACAGGAGACTTGCAGGAAACAGGTGATTGTCTTAAAAAGCCATTGCAAACAAGTAAAATTTAAAATTGCATTCATTGTAATGTTTACAATGCTTATGCACTTATTACTATATAAATGAATACATAATATATTTCATTTTAAAACAAAACATGATTATACACACACACATAATTTCCTAGGTGTCCAAGTACATTATTTCCTTAACATAATTTGATAAATTCATGACATACATCACTTTAATCTATAAAACCTATTTAGTTTAAATTCATTTTTAGTACATTTAGATAATATATATTTTATGTTTTGTTATCTTAAACCCCCCAAAATGTCAGGTTGTGCAACTGTCTGCACAAATGAACAGACTAAAATACTAATTTAAATCGAATTCTATGGCATCATTTTAATCTTTCATATAAACAAATTTGATACATTTCAGTAGATTTATAGCTGATAATTGACAACCTTTTGTCTAGCAATTTGTATGTCAGGGGGGCACAACTGCAAACATGTAAACCCCCCCCCCCCCCCCCCCCCCCCCCCCCTTTAAAATATAATCTTTTCTAACATTATTAATGTCTTTACTGTAACTTTTGATCAATTTAACTCATCCTTGATGAATAAAAGTATTTTCTAATTTCTTTCCCCCAAAAATAAAAATATATATTCTTACTGACCCCAAACTTTTGAATGGTAGTGATTAATGTTACAAAAGCTTTCCATTTCAGATCAATTCTGTTCTTTTGAACTTTCTATTCATCAAAGAATCCTGAAATAAAAATGTAAAAAACTGTTTTCAACATGGATAATAATCATACATTTTTCTTGAGCATCATATTATAATAATTTCTGTAGGATCATGTGACACTGAAGACTGAAGTAATGATGCTGTAAATTCAGCTTTGATCACAGGAATAAATTACACTTCACTATATATTCACATAGAAAACCGCTGTTTTAAATTGTAATAATACTTCACAATATTACAGTTTTTTTGTGTGTATTTTTTATCAAATAATTGCAGCCTTGGTGAGCAGAAGAGACTTCTTTTAAAAACATAAAAAAATCTTACCGATCTAAAACTTTTGACCGGTAGTGTGTGTAATTATATATATATATATATATATATATATATGTATATATATATATATATATATATATATATATATATATATATATATATATATATATATATATATACACTTTTGCACTGAATTAGCACAATGGGATTTATAAATGTCTAATAAACTGCACGTCAAGCATGTTGTCTGGCCTTTCCTCTATGTTGTTCTTGTACTGTCAGACACAGAAAATATGCTCTAAAAGTCAGGAGCAATCTAGAACTAAACATTTTGTGCTAATCATACTTAGGTGTATCTGCACTTTTTCCACAAAGACCAACACTGGGAAGTTTAAGGTTTATTAAAAATAAGGAGCATAAAGTCTTGCAACATCCAAGGAGCTGAGACTGAAGGTGAGGGTACAGCGTCAGTGCAGGAGTCTTCAGGATCCACTCAATCCCCTTTGTGCTTCTTGTGTTGAAAGAGATAAAGGAAACAAAAAACGGGATAAATTATATGTAGGAGTTAGTATATAATACAGTTATGGTATTTATAATACCCCATTTAGCCTAGTGTGATTTGATCTAGAACACGGCTTGCTGCCGTTTTAAGCATGTTTTTTAATCTTACTTATAAACTTCCATCTCCCCCTTTCCCATCAATACAAATCAGCTGAGCAAAATCATAATACAGACAGGTAATAGTCAACAGAAACACAATGAATAAAAAACGCCAACCATACGTTTTTCCTTACTCAAATATGAAATCTAAAATAAGGATTTTTCCCCGTTATTGCACATATAATATTAATATAATGAAACCGATATTCTCATTTTATCAATTACAACTATCACAATGTTATATTTAACCTATGTTTAGAAGTATTTCCCTCTTATTACACAACAAAGGATAAACATGCATTAATAGAACGGGTTTAAACATTAATTTGCTGTTCGTGGTTTGTTATGCGGTACTAACTTTATCCAATGACCTTTATTTTACCTGACAACGTCCCTAAAACTACTAATTTAGAGAGCAATAATCAACTAGCGTGCTTCAATACAGTTAAAGTTACAAGTTAATTTGATTCAGATGTACTGATAATATACAATCTTATTCTTTAAACGTCTTACCTTTTAAAAGTGCATCACAAACGGTCTGTTCTGCTGTAACTCTACGGCGCGGCTGCTACTTCCGGGAACTATTGAGAGGCTCCGCGAGCCGCCATTGCTGTAAAAAAAACGTTCCATTGGAGTCAATGGAGTTGTCGTAACTCTCTCTTTATATGGCTCTGGGTGGAGCTAGACTCACTGCAGAACGTTGATTGGTTGACAGAGTATCGTCACTTGCGCGTGCTACAAGGGGAATGACAACATAAGAAGCGCCATTTTTTAATATACAGTTGGAATAAAATACTACGGTTATTCTTTCACGAAATCTAGTTTTAAGAGTTTTTCAGGCGAGAATGTAGTTGTTTAAAGCTCAAATCTGTGGTTTATTTATAATGATTTATGATAATTTGATCCATTCCCGGCGATCACCGGACGCTCGGCGATCATGTTCCCCGCCCGGAACAGCCTTTCCTCGGCTGGTCGTTCTGAGGTATGCCGCTGGCTCTGTAGCAGCTAGTGGTGATTCGTCTTGTGTATATCTAACGGGTGATCTTTGGTCTCGTGAATCGATAATTCGTTCCCTGGCCAATCGTTTTGGCTGAGGGCTAAGTCAAGTTTCATATAATTTAGGCTATTTAACTTTTCCGTTGTAACGTTAACGTTAGACTAGCGCTGAATTTGTATTTTGACTGAATTGTTTGCTTTATATCTTATTGTACAGCTTCTTGTAACGTTACCTTCTACTTATACTTTTATAATGGCTATTATTAATAAAACTGAAATTTAACACAAAGAGATAGGTTTGAATTTTGTCATTATTTATTTTATTTCAAGATTATCACTGTAATGTTGTTTATTGCAGCATTTATACGAATGCATATTGTCTGGAATATGTTTAATATTTTTTTTTAAATTTAAACGAAAAGATGCAGGGTTGTGTTTTATATTTCGTTTTGTTATAAATAGGCTAACGTTATACATGCAGTGAATAATATAATCAGGTCTATACATTGCCGAACCACACTTGTGTGCCTATAATGTTTAAAATGTATTTAAATGAAAACGAAAAGAGGCAGAGTGGTGTTTTATAACATATTTCGTTTTATTTTTGCCTAAAATAACATGCAGAGCGAGCCGAGTGACGCTTTCAGAACGCGCTGTTCAATTTAGAGAATTACAGCACTCGCGTCCTCGGGACTCCTTCTGCTGAGAACTTTGCGTACTTGGTATTGAGAAATGCCTAATGTCGGCAACTTCTTATGATAAACATGCCGAGAAGCAGGGACAAGTTCTGCTGTATGCTATCCATTTGTGTTTACTTTCTTGGTGTCGCTTTCTTCTTCGCGCGAAAATGACGTTGATCGCTTATTTCCAGCAAACGCCACGCCTATCAAGTAGGGTACTGTTGGCAGTGGAAACGCTAGCCGGATCATGGTTTACTGACCCGACCCGAACCGTACTGTACCGTACCGTACTGCTCAGTGGAAACGAGCCATAAGGGGACAGTTTTTATATGTAGTGGCACGCACGTCAATGTGGGCTCGCTTTTTACATTTATGTCGCTGCGTGTGGGGAGAGAGTTGACGGCTCGTTGGTCGTGTTTATGTGTAGGTGCCCTCATTTTGCTATTGGGCGCGTGAACTACACTCATTACACATCCCGCCTGAACTCCATCCCGAAGTGCGTATTTCGTAGTGGGCACGTGATCTACATTCACAGCTTGAGCTGGGGAAGCAGTTATTCTGGGAACAGTGTTTGTGTGAGGGCGCGCGCACTTCATAGCCTAAAACATAAGGTAACGTTAGGTACAAAAATAATCAGTGATACATTTGCGACCCATTAAAAATTATGGTCGCAATGGCATTTCAAAAGGTCGCATATGCGACCATTTTGGTCGCAGTGTAGTTCCCTGTATCATATACTGTAATTCACATTATCTTTTGTCTTTTTGTCATTAAGATTGAAGAATAGCTATCATCCATCTTTTTAAATCAGATTACCTCACCTAATGCACTGAAAAAGGCTACGATAGTCCGCTAACACTAGCTACACTAAATTGTACCATTTAATGGCATGAAATTGTACCATTTAATGGCATGGAGTTACAAAGTAAATGCACATTGTTCTAGAAAGGGGCAACATCCCTTACATTTTACACGGCTACATTTACTCGCATTGTAATGCTCATATTGCTAATATGCTAATATAACTTGTTGTAAGGAAAATTGTGCATTAAATATAGGGAAGTTATATCTGGGGAAACTTACAAAAAAAAAACACGCATACAAACAAATGCATGTCTCTTTGTAGTTTCGGCAAAGTTTTATCCGCATCAAAAAAGAAAGAAAAAACGTTGACCTTGAAAATTTTGTTTGCATAAGTGCACTTGCTAAATGAAGATGGATTGTATGAAATTGATCAACCAAAAAAACGTTGTTTATTAACAAGCTGTTGTCACGCACTGACAGAAATGCAGTTCAAGTTAATGCCATAGTGCACTGCATACCGAATCTGGCTGCATGACGAGTGCTAGGGAGAGGCATGTGCACAGTGCACATATCGCTACGTGTGTCTCTCTGAAGTAAATGGGAGCGGGAATTCACCGCATTATGAACTCTGCATTTAAGGGAGTTATCGCAATACCCCAACCTCACACAAAATGTTCGGCCCTATAGATAGGCCAGCCTATATAAATATAATAGAATGCATAAATGTACCTTAGCATATTAGAGGAAGATGCTGATATCTTGATTGAATTGATGCTTGAATGCACTTCCACAGCAGCCATGAGTAACAGCAGATATAGGCTAGCAGTTAAAGTTTTCTATGCAGAATTTGATTTGATGACAGTCACGAGACCGATTACTCGATCCAATCACGTTGTTGGATAAAAATAAAATCAAAACAAGCATGTAATGAGTAACAACCACAAACGGAAGGAAAATAGAGGAGTAAGTACCGATACATCACTTAAAATGTACTCAATTAAAAGTAAAATGACAATTTTTAAACTACTCAAAGTATAATTTCTGAAAAAAAAAAAATAATACTTACAGTAACGTGAGTATTTGTAATTCGTTACTTCACACCCCTGCTCGGGTAACGTCGCATCCTCTTGTAGTTCTCTAGGAAATCTGTTATATTTTTTTCCCCCAAATTCATCCAAGTTTTGGCAAATTCAGTGACATTCTGGGGTATACAGTAAATTCCGTTTTTATGAGTGGGTTCCGTGATTCTGTCTGCATTTTCCTGCAGCACAGAAATCATAGGGCCCTGTTGTTGTTAGTTGATAATGAGGTCTTTGTGCTGAAATTAGAAATCTGTAATTTCTGAAAAAAGCTATTAGCCAGTGCTAACCAGCCAAATCTGTCTTTCACAGCTTATGGACATGGGCTTCTCTAGAGAGCATGCAATGGAGTCTCTGCTGAACACCAGCACTATGGAACAGGCCACCGAGTACCTGCTCACACACCCTCCACCACTGCTCAGCGCAGCTGTCAGAGTAAGACCCTAACACAAACAAAACCCTCTCTCTTTCTCTCATACACACACACACACACCCACACGCACGCACACACAGACAGGATGCACACACGAGGTATAAGCTAGTGTAGTCACTGTGAGCTTTGTTTCTGTAGGAGTTCACCATGTCTGAAGAAGACCAGATGATGCGGGCCATTGCCATGTCTCTAGGTCAAGAAGTTAGCATGGAGCAGCGCTCAGACTCACCTGAGGTGGGCACCCACACACTCATTATTACATCACTTAAATAGGAATTAATGAGTAGTGCAGCATAGGTCATCTCACCTGCCTACTTCACATCTTCTTCAGCAAGCATTCTCTGCCTTAGAACAGACACATGAGTCACACCTTGTTACTTTTTGTCCGTAGGAAGCAGCTCGCCGGCGTGAGGAGGATGAGAGGAGAGCAAGGGAGCGGGTAGAAGAGGAAGAAGCACGTTGTCTGGAGCGCTTCCTGGAAGCTGAGCCTCTAGACACCACAGAGCTACATTCCTTCACAGACTCAATGCTCCCTGGCTGCTTCCACCTGCTCGACGAGCTGCCTGACACAGTGTACCGCCTCTGTGATCTGCTCATGACTGCTGTTAAAAGGAACGGCCCTGAATACAGAGACCTCATCCTCAGACAGGTGGTCAATCAGGTCAGTATACTCGATTAACAAATTAAAGATATAATGCTGCACCTAATGCTTTCTGGGTAGGCGACATACTCTGTTACAAGTTACAACCATGGTGTGCTTTAGACCCTATCCTCAGCCATATTTTTGTGTATATTTACAAAGGTGTGGGAGGCCGCTGACGTGTTGATAAAGGCTGCGGTGCCGCTAACCACCAGCGACACCAAGACTGTGTCTGAGTGGACGAGACAGATGGCGACTCTCCCCCAGGCCTCCAACCTGGCCACCCGCATCCTGCTGCTCACGCTGCTTTTCGAGGTACACGGTCTGCTGCACACATCATCACTGTTTATTTATACACTGTCCTCAAAAAAGTATTGTAGGATCTGGATTGAAAAGTAAATGCCCCCACTGCTCTGCTCTGATGGAAGTGCGTCTTGCTCTCTTCTGCAGGAGCTGAAACTCTCATGTGCTCGGGTGGTCGAGAGCAGTGGTGTCTTGACTGTGCTGATTAAGCTTTTGGAGGTGGTGCAGCCCTGTCTGCAAGCTGCCAAAGAGCAGAAGGACATTCAAACACCCAAGTGAGTTGCTGTCTGCATGAATGTTCAGTTTATGCTCCGACATCAGCATTCCTAAAAATCTCTGCTGTCCCAAGCATGCTAGAAATTGAGTTGCAGAATAAAGGCTCGTACACACCGGGACGAATATCGGCTCGCGTTATTCGTCAGCGTTTTTCAACGCGTTTTTTGTGTTCACACCCAAGCGTTTTTCGCTGACGATGAGCTGAGTGAACATGCAAATTCATTCCCTGACATTAGATGGCGCTTAATGTACAGAAATACCCCGGTCCAGGTCCACAAAGTGCTTCTGACACTCGCTTGTCACTCAGAAGAAGAGAGCAAGTTTGTCGCGTTTGTCATACAGTTCTTTATTCTCATTTGTGTCTCTTTATATTGACAACAACAAGACCGGCAGCTCTACATTCATCTGGCCTTGCATCTTCCTCGTCTTATTTCTTCCCGGCAGAGTGTAGTAGACGGACGCTCTTCTTCTTCGCCATTACGTATGTGTGCTCGCCAAGACCGTTTTGTGTTTGAGCGCCCCCAAGTTGTGTTTTACTGTAACTTCAGAAGCTCCAGACACGTGAGCAAAAGCGCCAATCTCATTGGTCGGATAGTTTTTGACGCGGCGCGTCAAACAAAAAAAAACGAACCCAAGGCGTTTTTTTTAAAATGACGCTTTTACGCGTGGCGTTTTACACGTCGGTGTGAACACTCACATTGGCGCCCTTTGTTTAGTCACGAGGCGTTAAACGTCGGCGAATAACGCGCGCGAAATTCGTCCCGGTGTGAACAGGCCTTAAGGGGAATAATCATTTGTTTGAGGCCTTACAAAAAAAATCACGCTGTAAAGTACTGAATGTCATTTGGTTTATAAAATGTTTTCCGTGTCCTTTTTAACATAAGCCTATGTTTTTATCTCTAGATGGATCACCCCTGTGCTCCTGCTTATTGACTTCTATGAGAAAATGGCTGTTTCATCCAAACGAAGAGCTCAGATGAATAAGGTTGGTGCCAATTGAAGTATAAAGGATGTAAGTTATAATCATAAATGGTGAATATGGCAACAGTGAACACAGAAGTGTTATTCATTTTTATTCTTAATCATTTTAGTACCTGCAGCCCAATGGGAATAACTGGCGTTGGTTTGACGACCGTTCAGGTCGCTGGTGTAGCTACAGTGCAAGTAACAACAGCACCATCGACTCTGCATGGAGGGCAGGAGAGACCAGCGTCCGCTTCACTGCTGGCCGCAGGAGATACACTGTCCAGTTCAACACCATGGTGCAGGTAACGGCTACAATCTGTACATTGAAATTTGATAGATTTTTGCCATTGGCCATACAGCATGAGTAATACATTTTACTCCAATATATATATATTTCTTCAGGTAAATGAGGAGACTGGGAACAGACGACCAGTTATGTTGACGGTACAGCGGGTGCCACGGATTCCCAAGACCACAAAATCTGGAAGTGTTACTGATACAGAGAGAGAAGAGAGTGAACAGAGAGCAAAGACTGAGGAGACACAGACTGATACAGGTGGAGAATTATAAAACAAATCTAAACTTTTAGTGATGCATTTTGTAGTTTTTTTGATTTTGACTTAAAATTTAACATAATTATGTATAATTATTTCATCCTATTTTAGAATATAGAATGTGTGTATATGTGTGTGTATGTATGTATATATGTGTGTGTGTGTGTGTGTGTGTGTGTATATGTTCATATGTATATATAATTTACAATTTTTCTTTTTCAGATTCCAGCTCAGTGGCTGTGGAAATGGCGCCTCCTAAAGAAGAGCCGGAGCAGAAGGATTCAAGCACGGCAGCTCCCTCTGTCCTTCAAGACCCCTCTGCTTCCAGTGCTATTGTTGTACAGGGGCTGACGGAGGACATGATCACCATTTTGATCCGCGCCTGTGTCAGTATGATCAGTGTTCCTGTGGACCCGGACACTTTGCACGCCACCTTGCGGCTCTGTCTGCGTCTCACACGTACACACCATTACGCCATGATGTTTGCAGAGCTCAAGAGCACCCGCATGATCCTGAACCTCACACAGGGCTCAGGTTTCAACGGCTTCACCCCACTGGTCACTCTGCTCTTCCGCCACATCATAGAGGACCCAGCCACACTGCGGCACACTATGGAGAAGGTGCATATTCACCTGAAAGCTACATTTATCGTATTCTAGGTGTACTATCTGAAAATAGTTTATCCTTATCTTACTGTTACTTGCTCACCGTCTTTCTCAGGTGGTACGGTCTGCCGTCACCAGTGGTGCAGGAAGCACTACTTCAGGTGTGGTGTCAGGTAGTCTTGGCTCCAGGGAGATCAATTACATCCTGCGTGTCCTCGGGCCAGCGGCCTGCCGCAACCCGGAGTGCTTTACGGAAACTGCCAAGAGTTGCATCCGAATTGCTCTCCCTGCCCCAAGAGGTGCTGGCACTGGTATGGTGGAAAGTCTCAGAGATCCTCCCTAAAAGTCTCATATCAGCATATATTGTTGTTCTTAAGCCAATTGCCTGATCTCAGTCTCTCTCCATTAATCAGCCTCAGATGATGAGTTTGAGAACTTTAGAATTAAGGGTCCAAATGCTGTCCAGCTAGTGAAGACCACACCTCTCAAGCTGTCCCCACTGCCATCTATACCAGAGACGATTAAAGAGGTCATCTATGACATGCTGAATGCCCTAGCAGCATATCACGCTCCAGAAGAGGGTAAGAAATATCATCAGACAGAAAAATTAGAGCATGCTTATATTTAGTTCATGGTCCAGATCTACCAAGCTGTCATCTTTCATCAACATCCACTTCTCTTAATGCTCGGGGTCCACTTGGGTTTGTTTGTGTACCAGAGAGAGGAGAGGAGCGAGCAGCTGCAGTACCTGGGAGTCAAGACCTTTGTCAGATACTGCAGGATGTCGGTGATGATGTCTTCCAGCAGTACAGACTCACCAGACAAGGCAGTGATTTTGACTCACAGTCTGCCTTCCACATTAATGTAAGAGTCGACATGGTTTTATATACACTACCGTTCAAAAGTTTGGGGTCAATACGATTTTTTTATTTTTTTTTAAAGAAATTAATACTTTTCTTCAGAAAGGACTCATTAAATTGATCAAAAGTGACAGTAAAGACATTTATAATAATGCAAAATATTTATTTTTTAATTGAATGCTTTTCTCTTGAACTTTCAAATAATCCTGAAAAAAATGAATCACGGTTTGCACAAAAATATGAAGCAGCAAAACTGTTTTCAACTGTGATAATAATCATAAATGTTTCTTGATCATCATATTATAGTGATTTCTGAAGGATCATGTGACACTGAATTTTCAGCATCATTACTCCAGTCTTCAGCTTTGATCACAGGAATAAATTACACTTTACTATATATTCACATAGAAAACAGCTGATTTACATTAGAATAATATTTCACAATATTACTGTTTTTTCTGTATTTTTAATCAAATAAACACAGCCTTGGTGAGCAGAAGAGACTTCTTTTAAACACATTAAAACTCTTACCGACCCCAAACTTTTGAACGGTAGTGTGTATATATATATATATGTATGTATATATGTGTGTGTGTAAGGTCTGTCTGATTTTTGTGTATTGCATCAGTTATCATAGAATTCCATAATTACCATCACTGAGGCTAATATTTCTTCTACCCAATACTTAAGTTACATTTGCTCTGCACTATGTATTCTACATTAATGATAATCAAACATTGTGGCTTATTGCAGAGAGATGTGTTTTTACTTTAAGAAAACAGACATGTGCTTTCTGACTAGTGATAAAATTGTACTTTTGAAACATGAACTCAAAACACTTAGTCCGCTACATAGTAACATACTGGTAAACTTCCAGAACACCTTAGAAATGCTGTAGAAACCTGTTTAGTAGTAGTGACCAATATGATTTTTTTTGATGGCCGACGCTGATATGATAGCAGGCTGTTTAATTTACCATAGAAATAACACAAGCATAACAATTTCTGCAATTATATTAAACATAACATTTATTAAAATAATTGGGAATAAATTATTTGTAAATGTATCAACTTTATAAAACAATCAGCAAAATAAACTGATTTATACTTTTAAATAGCAGCAACTTATTTCTGTAATCAAAAATGAAGAATTTGTTTAAAACATGGACAAATTGGACGTAAACATTGTAATCAATTGTGCACTTGGTAATCTAGTAAGTCTTTGCACACTTGGTCACAGACAGACCACCAAGCACCTGAGTACGTTTTTTTTTTTTTTTTAAATACAGGATACAATGTGCTCTTAAGTTGATACACAGAAGTTTTTGATTTGTGGATTGTGCTTTTTTTTTTTTTTACTTGTAAAGATAAACTAATGAAGATAGAATTGGCATTTCTGTGTGTTTGCACTCAAATGTTGGGTTCTTGGTGCCATTCACAACACTGAATGGCCAAACAAAAAGCAAATATTGACCGAAATGTCGACCTTCCTGATATTTTGCATATTTTTCCTGCTCTAGTGCCATTGCATGAGTTTTGCATGGGCAAGCACTACTCGCATTTTCTTCACAAAATGTACAAATCTAGTTCAACTTTAGCTGCTCTGAGAAACACGAGTATCCCAAGTCTATGTGTACTATAATGAGCTCAGAAATGTGGGATTAGCATTAACAGTGGGTGTTAATTATACTCTATCAGACTCAGGTGTTTGCTGCAGATGGTGCTGTTGCAGAATCCTCCCAGTCTGGAACACCACAGGGAGAAGGTGAACACACACACAGCTCAAAACCTTTCTTTATACAGTAACCATATTTTTTATTTTTGCTGGTTCCTTGAATTGCCCTTGTAAATGTTTCCTGTCATTATTATTTTCTATGTCCCTAGCCTCTACGCCTGAGGAAATGCGTGAAGAGAAAAAGGAGCAGGAGGGAGAGAAAGGAGCTACTTCAGAGGAGAGCCGAGCTGCTAAAGCTAAGGCCAGCAAACCCCTGATGCCTACCTCCACAATCCTGAGGCTTCTGGCAGAGTTGGTGCGCTCATATGTTGGCATCGCCACGCTCATCACCTCTTACAACTACACAGCTGGCCAGTCAGAGCTTATTAAGGAGGTGAGCCATATTTGAATTGAGATGCCAACAAAGTTTTTCTGGTCAAATGTTTTACCTTCAACCTCTGCGTCATATTGTTTTTCGAGAACTGAGCCTCTTTATGCAATTTATGCTTGAGATTCCTGATTGCTTTGAACACTTCTACTGGACTATCAAAGACATTTATTTTAGTGCATTTGTAAAGTCCAGTGTTTTTTTTTATCTCGGCAAACCTCATTTGTCATGTAACATTTGTGACCCAATATATGTACAGGATTGCAGTGTGCTGGCATTTGTTTTGGACCACTTGCTCCCACACACCCAGAACTCCGAGGACAAGGACACCCCTGCCCTTGCGCGTCTTTTCCTGGCTAGCCTTGCTGCAGCTGGCACAGGCACCGATGCCCAAGCGGCCCTGGTCAACGAGGTCAAGGCCGCTCTGAGTCGAGCATTGGGCATGGCAGAGGGCACAGAGAAACACGCCCGGTCAGTCTAGCTGCCTAGTCGATAGATCAAACTGACTTTTAAACAATTGACACATCTACTTAATTAAATACGAACTAAACTTTGACTTTTCTCTCTTTGCAGCTTGCAAGCAGTTATGTGCATCATCAGCACCATTATGGAGTCGTGTCCCTCCACCTCGAGCTTCTACAGCACCGCCACAGCCAAGACCCAGCACAACGGCATGAACAATATCATCCGACTCTTCCTGAAGAAAGGCCTTGTTAATGACCTCGCCCGTGTGCCTCACAGCCTCGATCTATCCAGGTAACATACTACTAATAAATATTTCAACTATTATTATATTTTATTTAGGGCATTTATTTGTTTTGTTTTTTGGTGTGTTTTTAAACGTATTTTGTGTATTTTTCCCCCCCATCTATCCCAATCTTGGTTTATTGCCGAAAAAACACGGAATGTTTTTTTCCCTTCTCATTGTTGTTCTTTGTTTCTTGCAGTCCCAACATGGCAAACACAGTAAATGCTGCTTTGAAACCTTTGGAGACGCTGTCACGAATCGTGAACCAGCCCAGCAGCCTGTTTGGGGGTAAAGGTGCATCCAGCAAGAACAAGACAGAGCATGATGCTGTTGGCACAGTCAGGGACAGCAACAGCAACACCCAAGATCCAGGTAACGCTAAAAGGATCAATATATTGATCATTTTAACTCGCATCATTGTATTGATACAGTGGCTCATGTGTGTAATGGCTGGTATTCTCTATAGGAGAGGCCGGCGAGGCAGAGCCAGTAGAGAATCGTGACCGGGGTCAAGCCACAGATGCTGACCTGATGGATGGAGAAACCGAGGGAGACACTGTGGTCATTGCTGGACAGCCAGAGGTGCTGAGCACTCAGGCCATGCAGGTTAGAGAAACAGCAGTTTGTGGAACTGTTATCTCAGTTGATGAATTTGAAAATCATCCTCCAGCTGAACAATGTTTGTTATTCATATATGCTTGTAGGTGGAGAATGAGTTGGTGGATTTGATCGATGAACTTTTAGAGAGAGATGCAGGAACTGTTAATAGCACCATCATTGGTAAGTGATTTATTTGATTCCTTGCCACAGATGGAAGTGATACCAGAGTTGGTTGCGCGTTTTAAATCGGTTTTACTGTTAATTAGTGGGTCGCTCTGGAGAGGACGAGTCTCAAGAGGACGTACTGATGGATGAGGCTCCTTCCAATATGAGTCAGGCCTCCACTCTCCAAGCCAACAGAGAGGGTAGGACATGAATCTCTTATGTATTCACTCTTGGACTATATGATGACAATGACCCAATAAATGGTGTAGCCTACTCATTGGGCCTGTTAGAGAGGTGGTGCAACAGGGTCTCTATCTGAAACTAAACCATTTATCTAACTTTTTCTTTTCTATTAGTATAATGTATGTTTTTAATACCTGAGATTTATTTAATAAACTGCATGAAATATTAGTGCATAAAGAAAACTAACTCCTGTCTATTTAGGTTAGCTTAAAAGTCATTCACAATTGTAAAAAATAATAAAAAATAAATCACACCTTTTGTGAAATTTCTTCATTCTTCTTAAATCCGTCTTGGGGTGAATCCTACAGTCATTTTGTTCTCTTTGCTGATTTAGACTCTATGAACATTCTTGAGCCCGAAGATGAAGAGCACACACAGGAGGAAGACTCCAGCGGTAGCAATGAGGACGAGGATAGTCAGGATGAGGAGGAAGAGGAGGAGGAAGAAGAGGAGGAAGATCAGGTAATTTTTATTTTAAAAAGCCATAAAGCACACTAAAGAGGGTGATCTCCACACATTTCTCATGTGTTTGTGTGTTCTCTACTTATCTGCCCCGCTCATTATCATCAGGATGATGAAGAGGGAGATGAAGATGATGATGATGAAGGCTCAGAGATGGAACTGGATGAAGATTTTCCTGACATCAATGCTGCCCCACACATTCGTTTTGAGAGATTCGACCGAGATGATGACCTCATCATTGAGTTTGATAACATGTTCTCCACGTCTGGTAAGTCATTTGTATTTTGAGAAACATCTTTCAGCTACTATACATTTCTCTTTTCCTCCTTTTCTTTCTTTTTTTTTTTCAACAGCCATAAGATTTTTTTTTCTTTTGACTGAATGTGTCACTCTTTCTGTCTTTGTTCACTTTAGCTGACATCCCTCCCTCACCAGGAAATATCCCTAGCTCCCACCCTCTGATGGTGCGTCACGCTGACCACGGCTCGCTGACGCTGGGGGGTTCAGGCACCAGCAGCAGATTGGCTCAAGGCATGGGACGCAGTCAACGCTCTCTCCGCCAGCTCACGGCCAACACAGGTCACACTATCCATGTACATTACCCTGGCAACCGTCAGCCCAACCCTCCACTCATCTTGCAAAGGTGATTCTTTAATAAACTTGTTTGCCTTTTAGTTTTCTGAAGATATGAAAATTAATTCACAGTAGTGCAGAAATTTGTATAACTCCATCTTTAAAGTTGGTTCTGTTTTTTCCCCCTTACAAATCAAGTTTTTCTGGTTTTCCAACAAGGCAAAGATCATAAATAAGATTCAAATCGCAATTCTGTTTGTTTCCACTTATGGTGCAAACACAACTCTTCAACTCCTTTTTTTGTGTTTGTGTCAGATTATTGGGCCCCAGTGCTGCAGCTGATATCTTGCAGCTATCAAGCTCTCTGCCTCTGCAGTCTCGCGGTCGTGCTCGCCTCCTGGTGGGTAACGAGGATGTGCACATTATTGCCCGTTCGGATGATGAGCTGCTGGATGACTTCTTCCATGAGCAGAGCAGCACTGGAGGACAAGCTGGTGAGTCTCCCACAGATGCGCTGCTTTACATTAATGGGTACAGATGCACCTTCTAAACCCTTGTGTTCTTTAGGCACCCTTTCAAGTATACCGACCGCCTTAACCAGATGGACTGATGAGTGTAAAGTCCTGGATGCCGAGAGCATGCATGACTGTGTGGCAGGTGAGACCGTCTCAAAATGAATATATCCTAGCATCTGTTGTTTAGTATGCCCTGAAGGAACAATAACTGAGCGTATGTCAAATGTCAAGTCTTGTGCTTGGTCTCTCAGTGGTCAAGGTCCCCATACTGCAGCACCTGGAGAGCTTGCGTGATGAGGAGCTGGAGGAACGCAGGGAGAAAAGGAGACGACAGTTGGCAGAGGAAGAGGAGACTGCCAAGCAGAATGAGAGTTCTGCAGCTGGAGAGGAGACCCGGGAACAAAGCCTACAGGTAAAATAGTTAAATGTGAACAAATAAAAAGAGAAAACGAGTGTGTAGCATAAAGGCTGCGACACCATGCCGACGTCAAAGAAATAGTGGCTACAAAAGCCGACTGTGTTGACGCCTCACCTCGGCTGCGTCTGGGCCAAAAAAATGAGCTTGAACACCGCAAAAGGACTACTAGCTAGTGTGCTCTGTGCCTGTGTATAAGGAAATAACTGTTTATATTAACAGGTATCCTTAGTCGATATTTGTCACTTCAAAAAGTAAAACGAAATTAGGACTCCAGATATACAAACCGTAAACAAGCATTGCTTGCATGGCGTTTAAATATCAAACATTCTGATCACTTTCTTCATTCTATGCGGCTCGTGTTAAGAAAATATTTGTGTATTGGAATGCTCAGGTAAGATGCGAAAATTAGAACAGCCTTCTTTCTGTGCCAAGAACTAAATAGTTAAACTGAATAGTTAATAAAGGCGTTTGGTCGCAATGACATTCCCAACGCTGTTTCAACATGCTGAATTGTGCGACTGCTGCCGATGTGGAACATCACAAAAACTAGCCCAACAGACACTCATGTAAATGTAAATTTCACCGTAAGGGTGGACTAATTGTTGCTATTTTTTTCCGCAGGGCTCTGGGATTGGAACAGTCAATGGAGCTGGAGAGAATGCTGCTGGTAAAAACATTGCATGGTTGCAGTTTCTATATATATATATATATATATATATATATATATATATATATATATATATATATATATATATATATATATATAAAATATGAAAAATTTTGTGCATTTGCTGTTTCTTTGAGCACATAAATGGAAGTCAAACTTTTCTGGAATGTGAAAATGTGAAGATCCAAGGTTCTGGATGAGTTCTTATGTGGGCTGTGGGTTGAGGTAGTAGTTTGTATAGTTTTAGGATCACACCAGATCTGGGAGATAACTATACAGTCTACTGTCTTTCCCACGGTAACCGCTTCGACAACTGGATGATCTTCCTGCCTACCTTCATCGCTGCGGCAACTGCTGCTAGGCAACAATAAATTGCTCAATCAAACAATTGTTTCTAGGCAACTGCTCTATTATTTATAGGTTTGCATCATCAACATATCTTTGAACACATCATTTGTTCATTCTTTGCCTGTGGCTGTAATGTTTGAATGCAGTTATCTCTATTTGTAGCAGACCACAGTGGCTGTGTTGTGGTGAGGTAGTAAGTTGTGTTGTTGTTGGGGATCAGTATAGTGTGGCCCTCGAAGGAGATAACTATACAATTTACTGCCTTCCTCACTGCAGACCCTCAATTACATGTCCGGGCTTTGCATTAACTTCTACGACTGAGCTGCAATGTCATTTATCATTTTTATTTAATTGAATTGATTCTCATTTTGTTTCTTCATTTTATTATCTGGTCAGAAGGAGAACAGGCCCAGAGTGGGGTGTCCTCCTGTCTGGACCCTCCTCGCACCTCTGAGGGTTTCCTCACAGCGCCCCCATCAGGAGAAGTCACCCCCACCACCACCCCTGCCCCCCACGAGCAAGCCCTCGTGTCTCTGGAAACAGCCATCAGTCAGCAGGTGCACCAGCCAATCACAGAGCTGCTGCTAGCTGACTCCAATCCTGACTCTCATGGAGCCTTGGCGGGGGCAGGGCTTCCTCAGCTCTCTGCACCTGATAGGGCGAATTGTGAGGCAGAAGCATCTCAGATGGAAATGTCGCCGGCACCCACTATTGGTGAGAGAGGAGGAGGAGGAGGAGCATTGGATGCAGTCAGGGAAGGTAGATTAACTTTGAATCCTGTAATATTTAGATTTTACTCACTGTGTTGGAGGAACAAAAAGCAGCAACAAATTATTTTTAAAGAGGCCGAGCCAAAATTGTTGTATAATCCCACTGCATTCTACATGCATTCTACTGCATGTACAGTTCCCGTTTTTACATTGCATTTGTTGAATTGTCTACCAGATGCAAACATGGTTTATTTTACCTCCTGTCTTTGTCTCAGCTTCTCTCAGTCCAGATATAGCTGAAAGTTCAGAGCATGTGCCAGTGGGTGTGTCTCAGCTTGAGGGTTCACCCATGGATACGAGCAGTCCCGCCTCAGGAACGCAGGAAGAGCCGACTGCCAGCTCCGCTCCACCCAATCACATGTCTCAGGAGCTGTCAGGAAGTGGTGACAGTGGCCTCACAGACAGGCAAACAGATGCAGAAACAGGGTAAGTATTTGAACCAAAGTACTTCAGAGATAATAAAAATAAAGGCTGTAAAAAAAGCCTGTTTAAGTCTATTTGTTATCTTTATACTCATGATATATATTTATATAAAATCAATAATAGTAATAAATATATTATTATTACAGTAACATATTATGTTATTGTTATTTTCATAAAATATTTTTATTCTGTAACCGATTAGCTGGTATAATGGGGGGGTTTCCCGGTGGCAAATAAGTTTACACAAAATATGGTAAAAATTCACGGAAATAATTTGCAAATGGTACACATCTGTTGGCAAGATTTTAGAAATTGGAGCTTACATAATTGACAGATCTTTTATCAGAACTTTAGGCCTCAAATGCCCTGTTGATGGTCTCAAATGGTTAAATATTGGTTAAATTATATATTAAATTAAACACTTGTTAGGAGCTAGCTTTTCCATTCTTTTATCTTTTTTTTCATTACATTATTTTTAATACACTAGTGAAAGAAATTGACAATTGAATTCTTACCATTTTATTATCTTTATTTCAGCTCAACTTCTGTTTCGTCTCCTGGTGAGACCATGCCTCGAAGTGACAGTGCTGATAGCCAATCACAAGCCATCCAGGAGGAGCCCCTCCCATCCACCAGCAATGACGAGGATGACCCTCTTGCAGGTCGGTGTTTCAGCACAGATTGATGACAGATATAGAGCCATACCTCAACTTTGTATCACACTTTTTTTTTTTTTTTTTGGTCACTTCATTGCAGGCATCAGTCTGCCAGAAGGAGTGGATCCGTCTTTCTTGGCTGCACTGCCTGAAGACATCCGTCGAGAGGTGCTGCAGAACCAACTGGGAATCAGACCTCCTTCTCGGCCTCCTGTCACTTCCACGCTGACTCCCACAGCTAACACTGTGTTAAGTGGAGGGCCAGGGGTGACAGAGGTCAGCCCAGAATTCCTAGCAGCTCTCCCACCAGCAATTCAGGAAGAGGTATGAGTGAACGATTGTGAAAATAATTTAAATAACTTGTCTGAACAAAAAAAGATATCCAAACATGTGATGTGTGATGAATGTTTTCTTTTTTTTAAATCAGGTCTTGGCTCAGCAACGGGCGGAACAGCAGCGTCGAGAGTTATCCCAGCAACCTACACAGGGCGATCAACCTCTGGACCCTGTCACATTCATCCAGACCCTGCCCTCTGAGTTGCGGCGATCCGTTCTGGAGGACATGGAGGATAGCGTGCTGGCAGTAATGCCCCCAGATATTGCAGCAGAAGCTGCAGCACTGCGCAGGGAACAAGAGGCCAGGCAAAGACAACTGATGCATGAGCGGTTGTTCGGTCACAGTTCCTCCTCAGCGCTGTCTGCCATCCTACGCTCACCCGCTTTCACAAGCCGTCTCGGTGGCAACCGTGGAGTACAATACACCCGGCTGGCTGTGCAAAGAGGAGGGACATTTCAAATGGGAGGGAGTGCCAACCACAGCCGGTAAGTGTGACGATGGACAGGGCCTGATGCTTACTTTCCCTGCCAATGAGCATATGTGACTGTTAGAATACAGTTTGAAGCAGAAATATTTAAAAACCTACTTTTTGTATTTAATTATGTACTTTGTAATACACAGATTATGATTGCGATACTAGAGAAATCTATATATTAAGTACTATACGTTAATTAATGTTCTTAGTCTTTCTTTCCTGTGACAGAGCAGGCCAGACAAAAGATGCTGAAGTTTACTTTGAATGAAAATGCCAGATACAGTTTGTGTAAATAAATACCCGTAATAACCAGGAAAAAACTTTATGCACAATGCAGGACTCTTATTTTGAAATTCTTTATTGAATTTAAATGTTCAGTTCTTTTGGTTATTAAACATGTTGTAGTATGACAACACTTTTTTTTTCACAACTTTTTTTAATATCATGATAATACCATAAACCGTGATAAAAGCTTCAGCAATTATCGCAACATGAAAATTGTATAGGCCTACCATCACATGCCTATTTCCCATCGACAGGTTTAAGAGATTTTTTTTAATAACCTTAAATTTCAATTTTTTTCTCAATTTTTTACATTTTTTTTATACTGGACCTGTGGGGATTTTTTATTTGCACACTTGCTCCTAAATACATTTTACAGTTTGCACACATCTATTTTTTATTCACAAATGCGAGTGAAACGCTCACACTGTGGAGCCCTGATGGATGCAGTATTTGTTTGTGGACAGTTACATTTAATATCTCTAATTCATCTTTTGTTTATTTTTAAATTTAGCCCCTCTAGTTCAAATGTTGATTCTCTCCTGCGCCTGCGGGGGCGTCTCTTGTTGGACCACGAGGCCTTGTCCTGCCTTTTAGTGCTGCTGTTTGTGGATGAGCCCAAGCTCAATACCAGCCGCCTCCACCGAGTGCTGCGTAACTTGTGCTACCATTCTCAGACACGTGGCTGGGTCATCCGCAGCCTTCTGTCTATCTTGCAGCGCAGTAGCGAGAGCGAGCTGTGCCTGGAGAGCACACGCCTGGAGGACTCCCGTGGCAAGCGCTCACTAGGCCAGGGCTCTTCCAGTGGAGGAAAGGGTTCCTCTTCATCCTCGCAGACGGCTGTAGCCTCTTCGTCATCGTCCTGCTCATCATCTTCCTCTCTGGAGCTGTTGAACAGAGTAGAGTCGCGTAGTTCTAGTCAGCTCTCCTGGCTCTCTGTGTCAATGGATGCAGCTCTGGGATGCAGGACCAATATTTTTCAGATCCAGCGGGTGTCAGGCAGGAAACACACGGAGAGGCATTCAACGGGAGGGGCCATGAGCTCGGGAGGGCTCGGAGGTGGAGTGGCAGGAACGGGAGTGGCATGTGCAAGTGGAGGAGGTGGATCAACCGTTCACATTCACCCACAGGCTGCTCCGGTTGTCTGTCGACATGTACTGGATACCCTCATCCAACTAGCCAAGGTAAGAGAGAACCTTTAGCTACAGGGTGTTTTGCTGTTTAGTAAAATCATTTGTAACCTTGTTACAGGTCTTGACACTAACCTTTTTTTTCCAAAGGAGCACATAAAAAAAAATCAAATAATGTGTTTTCATTATTAAAGGGATACAAGAAAACAACTGTATAAAAAAGATTATTGTGCTGATAAAATATCTATATAATTGAATGTGTTATTAAGGTTCTTATACTCTGCCCATCACAGGAAGGAAAGAATATGTTGAATTAAATGCCAGATACCGTTTGTGTAACCAAAATAAATAAAAAAATATTCATAATGTGGGATGTTTAAATATAAACAAGCTAAAATACACTGGTACTCTTATTTTAAAAAGTTTATACTTTACTATTGCCTACTCGTTCAAAAAGATGTATGCATATTTATACCATATTCTACTATATATATACAATATGCATTCTTTAAACCATCTACAACATATTAAAATTTAAACATTGTCATCAACATTAGATCATTAGCAATCTATTGGCATAAATACACTGTATTCATTGATTGGGAACTGATCTGAAACCTCAAAACTTGTAGAACGTGCAAATAGTGCCCCAAAGTGCAGCACTCATATTTAATTAAATCACTTAAAATCAAGTTTAATAATCACACTTTTTGACACACATGCTCCTGAATACATTTTAAGTTCGTAAAGATTTATTGCATAATGCAAGTGAAATGCTCGCACGCTCAAGCCCTGCTTTATTGAAGTCTTTGTATCTCTCTTATATTTCTTGTAGGTATTTCCCAGTCACTTCACTCAGCAACGCTGTAAAGATCCCCTGTCCGCCTCATCATCCGAGTTGGACACTCGTCTTTGTGCTGGCTTAACACCGACTGCGAGTGCAAGCTGCCGGACAGGTGGCACCAGTCAGAGTAACTCCTCAGCTATTTCGAGCAATCCCACTTCTACCCACAATTCCCTGAGCGCCTGCCCAGTTACACCACAATCCCTGGGCATCTCCACTGACTTCTGGGATCTCCTGGTCAAGCTGGACAACATGAATGTGAGCCGAAAGGGCAAGGCCTCCATGAAGACTGTGCCTCTAGGGGGTGCTGGTGAGACAGAGGGTGCGTTGTTCAGCCTTGAGGCGTCTCCACTGGGCCAGCTGATGAACATGCTGTCCCACCCAGTGATCCGCCGCAGTTCTCTCCTCACTGAGAAACTCCTCCGCCTGCTCTCTCTGATCTCCATCGCTCTACCTGACAACAAGGCCACGGAGGTTCCAGCCAGCCACCCAGTGCCTCAGGCCCCAACTGCCACACCATCTGCACCTGCCACTCAAACCACGGCAGGGATAGGGACCATCTCAGCGGTGGCAGGTGTGGGCACCATGCAGAGTTCGATAGGCCTGATGCCCTCTCAACCAGCAACGATGGTATCTGTTGTTGCAGGTAGCACCACAACCTCTGGCAATATTGCTGCTGGTGAGTCTGACTGAGCGTTTAAAACATAGTTAAAAACATGGATTAATACCAGCTGTTTTGTGTTATTCTTAATTACAGTTTCCACTAAGGTGAAATTATTATTACAAAACGGAAAGTTCCGGACCTTGATTAAACACACACTTGTGACCTCATTACAACAGTATTAATGCTTCACTGCCATTCTGGTTAACATTTGTTCAATATTAGCAATAACTAAAAAAGTCCACATTTATATGGATCTATATATCCATATATGTGATGCGATCTGGGAAAACTTCGCATATGGTGAAATTTTACCTATTCATGTTTGATACCATATTAAAGCTGGTTTCAAGACCTTTCCTTCCAATCTGTTTTTATTTCTTTCATTGTTTGTCTCTGTAACAAAAGTTATGGTTATCTGAAGTCGGCCGATCGCTATGATTTGCAGGGACATAATTTTGAGACAAACAGGTGTAATTAACTGCCACGTTCTGCTAGCGGGACGATTGGCGCTCTTTTTTTAAAAAAAATTTAGTAGTCATCATAGAATAGGTATCATTTGAAAGCTTACCAACTCGAAATTCATCCTGTGAAAACCGTTTTGAAATTGGACGATTGAGAGGCGAGCAAGATCTTTTAAGCGAGCAGCTACTTCAGACTCCGTTTTTCTCTTGTGCTCTGCATCTCATGATATTGTTCTGGATAAAATAAAAGCTTGCGTGCCGTTCTCGTTTACATAGGACTGGTGGGAAATGCGCATTGATATACCTTTATTGTAGATGTTATGTGGTTTATTTTGATAGGTGAACTGTCTTTGTAGTGTTAAGAGAAGGAGAGCTGTGGGCTTTTTATTTTTTGCACCTCCGCCGTGCGTGTTCTTAAAGAGAAAGACAGTCTTTTCAGCTTGCCCCTATAAATTGCAATTTTTCTGCACTAAACTAGTGAATTTTGCAAAGATGTATTCAGAGATGATAGACAAGATGTTATAGAATTATAATTTAATGAAAACCCAATTTTGACCAAAAAAACCTGACATTGGACTTATTTTTAGACCTTAATGAAAATATTCCCGCGCGACATCTCACGGGTTTCCACAGATCGCATCACATATACACTTCTATACATTTTAAAGGTCATTCTGAAAGCAAATAGTTTTGTATAATGCTACGATTGACCAATTATTTGGGCCTCTGGCAGTACAGTATTTCACCTTATCTCACTCTATTTTAGCTGCGAAACAGAAGGTGGCAGTGAGCAGCACGGACATTGAAACCAAACTTGCCTCTACTGGACTAACGGAGAAACAACTGCAGCTCTCTGTGGAGGTATTTCATGATAGTGTACACATATGTTGCCTCGTGTATGGTTCTCCTAACCCTTGGCTCTTTTGACCCAGCTCAGCAGTCTGATTAGTTACCCCCTGTGGTTTGTGTCCAGGTGCTGACATCCCACTCGTGTTCAGAGGAAGGTCTAGAGGATGCAGCCAACATCCTGCTGCAGCTGTCAAGAGGGGATGGACTAACCCGAGACACTGTACTCAAACTTCTGCTCAGTGGGGCACGTCACCTCGGATACACTCTCTGCAAACAAATCGGTCAGTACCTCATCATCAGGATTTTTTTTGCCACCCTTTTTCGGTACTATACTTTCAAGATTTCTGTATGGTCGCTCATTAGGGCTGGTGATGCTGAATATTGAATATGCATTTCTATTTAAATGTAGCTGTCCAGGCATGTGCTATTGTGTGCATGATTGTCATCATCATCACCATGATAGCCCGTTTTGCAGCTTAGTTTTGATAATTTGCAAAACTGAATCGCTGTGTGGTCTTTTTTTTTCAGGCACTTTACTGGCAGAGTTGAGGGAGTATAACCTCGAGCAGCAGAGAAGAGCTCGTGCTGATGCTCAGTCTCCTGAAGCTTCTCATGATGACCCATCCATCACCACACGCCTCAAGGGCAAGATGACCAGCAGGTGACGATAATGTTTTTACCTACACTACCATTCAAATGTTTGAGGTCGGTTGGAATTTTTTTTTTTTTTTTTGAAAAAGGTCTCTTATGCTCACTAAGGCTGCATTGATTTGATTAAAAATACAGTAAAACTAACATTTTTGATGTTTAATCGAGTAATCTGATTTTTTTTTTAATAAAAAAAAATCGTTGAAATAAAAAAAGACCTAAATGAACAATAGCCTTTAAAGTTGTCATGAAATCAAAATTGACCCTATTTACTTTGTTGATGCACATTACTTGTCTTGTGGTGAACAATTTATCTGTGCAAGTTGATTCACCAAAAAAAATTGTTTTTTTAATCTTTGATCAAAATCTTAAAATGTACTTTCTTCTGTAAAACTGACATAATTTTTGACATAGTGACATCTGACATCATGCTGCAAGCTTTGACAGCAAACTGAATGAATGCCCTCTTTTCCTATGGAGATATTATTGTGTCTTTATTACATGCGAGAAAATAAATGATCTGAGAGAGAAAAATAAAAGTTTGAGAGAAAAAGTTATCACACTGATAGCAAAAAAGCATTTCATGAGAGAAAAAAGAATATTTGAGAGAAAGTTTTCATATCAATAGCAAAAAATAATATTTGAGACTAAAAAAAGTTTTGAGAGAAACTATTTTCTCAGAACATAAAAAAAAATATTTCTGAGAAAAAATAATCTCTCTCAAAAATACTTTGAAAAAAATCTTAAATATATATTTTTTGCTATCAGTGTGAAAACATTTTCTCTAAAAAAAAAGTGTTTCTCTCAAACCGCTTTTCTTTGCTCTCGATCCAATTTTTTGCTCTCGTGTCAGGATTTTGCTTTCACTGTGAAAATTGTGTCATGGGCGGGGCCACGTTCTTTTTTTCCTTTTGGAACGCTCCTATTGGCCAGTCGGGTGAGCATCGTCTTGTCTTTTTGGGAGTCAACTGAAACATTACACCATTGTTCGGTTCACCTAGATAGATGCCTCCTCCGCCTTTAGATTCTCTGCCCGAGGTCGGGTCTTTATTTCCAGTGAATCCCGTCACTATCCTCGGGCCGGGCCTTTGATCTAGAGACGTGGACTCCCACCCTCTATGCTCCCAACGCAAAAGAGTGCGGCGCTGGACTAGATTTGATGGCCGAGCGCGAGCGCGGCTGCGGGCTGTAATGCACTCACTCTGTGTGTGAGGATTCAGGGAGAATAAAACGATTCGTGGGACTCCCGCAAACTAGACATTTCTATGAATATAACATATATAAACAAATACATTTTTATTCATCTGTTGCAGAAAAGCAACAAGAACAACTAAAACAAAATACAAATGATTTAAAAGGCCAGAGTTTCGTTTTATAACATGTTTGCAAATGGAGCGATGTAGCCATGCAATCATAGATATGTGTTGATTTCTTGAACGCAACAGCCTTAAGATACGACTCCCCTCACTGCTCAAAAAGGACGTTTTGTTCAGAGCTGAATTCTGTATGCTGGCAAATCCTCTAATTATAACAAACAAAGTGTATATATTATGAAAGATTCATTGTGCAGTCAGCTTCATTGATAATAACAGAGATGTGTGAGATCGCGATGAACTGATGTCAGCTTTAGGGATTATTATGGGAGCACGGATTCAGTCATGCCAAACCATGCACGCAGTCGCTACTTGCTTTTATGTTATAACAGTGGTTTGTGTGTTAATGCTTTAATAAATAATTTATCAGGAGCATTTATGCTGATGTGTATGATGGCGACACGTGTGTGGAACAGAGGAGGAGGAGGAGAAAGTAACATGGAAAGTAGTTGAGAACATCAGTTATAACGACCCACATATTAAAATGGTCGGGTTTAAATCGGGCTCGGGCTCATAATTATAGTTAATGTGTCGGGCCGGGCTCGGACACAACGGGCTCGGGCTTGATTTTTTTGGGCCCGATCTAAGCTCTAAATTGAGCACGGACACTCCGATGTTTGGGTAAGTTGATGACACACACAACTGGATGTTAGCTGGCTGAGCAATTTCAGCATCACTGAAGATTAAACATTAAAAATAGCACTCATATTCATGAATGAATATTATTAGATTGCTAATCGCTAGTAAAGCTAATTATTAATTAGCCATCATGCTAGGTTGCATGAGTGCTATCTTTTAATGTTGTTTAATCTTCAGTGATGCTGAACTTGCTCAGCCAGCTACCCATCGAGTTGTGTGTGTCATCAACTTACCCAAACATTGGAGTGTCCGTGCTCAACATCTAGGCAGATGCGGCATCTATCTGTGAACCGAACGCGAAGGGACGCGAACAATGGTGTAATGATTCATTCAGTTCGACTCCCAAGACAAGACGATGCTCACCCGACTGGCCAATAGGAGCGTACCAAAAGGAAAAAAAGATCGTGGCCCCGCCCATGACACAATTTTCACAGTGAAAGCAAAATCCTAACACGAGAGCAAAAAATTGCATCGAGAGCAAAGAAAAGCGGTTTAAGAGAAACACTTTTTTTTTTAGAGAAAATGTTTTCACACTGATAGCAAAAAATATATATTTAAGATTTTTTTTCAAAGTATTTTGAGAGAGATTTTTTTTCTCAGAAATAATTTTTTTTATGTTCTATGAGAAAATACTTTCTCTCAAAACTTTTTTTTAGTCTCAAATATTATTTTTTTTTTATTGATATGAAATCTTTTTCTCTCAAATATTCTTTTTTCTCTCATGAAATGCTTTTTTGCTATCAGTGTGATAACTTTTTCTCTCAAACTTTTTTTTCTCTCTCAGATCATTTATTTTCTCGCATGTAATAAAGACACAATAATATCTCCATACTTTTCTAATCTAATCAATTCCCAGCAGGAAAACAACAAGCCACGCCCTTTATTTTTCTCATTCAATATTCTGTTTCACTCGGAAAGTACGTCACAAAACTGAACTAAAGTCAGTCGCAACTTCCGTTTTACGGTGACTTTAAAATTACTTCAAATACATATATTATGATGAGGCAATAATACTTGGTTCAAATAAAGCATCGAAACCAGGTAATCATAGTTTTATTGAACAACACAGTTAAAGTACATAGGCCCGGTTTCACAGACAGTGCTTAGATTAAGGCCCTTTCCACACGGACACGGGTATTTTTATAACCAGAGTTTTTCCTCCAGCGTTTTAAAACGCAAAAACACGCTATCAAGCGTGGTCAAGAGCATGCCACGCCAGCAGGCGGCGATATAACCCTTAACCGTAAAGCCACGTTGGCCAATCAGAAGCCTAACAAAAAGTTATTACCGTTTCTAGTAGGCAGACGTCAAATCTGACGTCAAACACAGCGGATAACGGCGCACACTCTGACGTCGCAAGGCAAAAACCCCGGTTTCACTGTCTACACGACAACACTGTAACCGGCGTTTCTGAAAATCCTCACCCTGGCAGGAGTTTTCAAAAATGTTCAGTTTCAGTGCGTTTCCGTGTGGACAAACGGCCGAACGTTTCGCGTAAAAAAAGTCACGGTTATAAAAATACCCGTGTCCGTGTGGACAGGGCCTAAATCAGGATTACGGCTTGATTCAATTAGGGCTTTTAAGTAGCACATGCCTGGTGTGCATCTTGAGAAAAAACAATGGCACTGACATATTAATGTATGTCAGTGCAAGTTGCTTTCATTTGAAACGGCTCAAACATGCATTTTAGTCTGGGACTAGAATTAAGCCTTGTCTGAAACTGTTTATATCATGTATATTACATTATCCCCCAATCAACTTATGTACATTATGTATTATAACAAATGCCTGCAGAGGGCACCAATTGTTGATTGTTACAATTTACAGCAGATCAAATTTGATTAAAATCTCCACTTAATCTTTAATATTTGGCCGCCTCTTTATGTTAGAAATGCTGCAGCCACTGTATTTTCTTGAACAAGAACATGTAGCCTAGACATCAAAACTTGAAGAGGATCGTGATGAACAACAATTTGCATATTTAGAAATATATTGACGTATCCCTGTGTTGGTGTGGGTTTATAAATAATTTCGGTATAAATCTGGTGAAATGACACTTCATTCTGAAACCCGCAACACAATTATTTAACTGAATCACAGCCTTTGTGATTTAACAATAGCACTATGTAGGGATGCTCCGGTAAATCGGCCGCAGATCGGTATTGGCCGATAATCACATTCTATGACTCAATTTGTAGTCACTAAATTTGGCAGATCTCATAAACCGATTGCAATTTTATAACGTAAAAACCGTAAAAAAACGCCACTAATGCTCATGTAAACAGTATTCTGCTTGTACACAGTACTTGAATTTAATAAAGGAATCATTATCAAATTATTCTATATGTTGTTTGGGTGCTCAAGAAACACTACTTATTTTTATTGAAATCTTTTTTTTCCAGGATACTTTGATTTACTAATAGAATATTCAAAATTTATTTAAATGTTTATTTTTTTTATTATAAATGTATACATTTTCTTTTTAACTTTTGATCATTTAATGCATCCGTGCTGAATCAAAATATTAATTTCTTTAAAAAAATCTTACTGACCCCAAACTTTTGAATGGTAATGTATCTCTGCATTTAAGCTGGTTGTAGAAACTCTGAGGTTCAAATCACATTTAAAATAATTTAAAGAAACTTCCTAGATAAACATTCTGCTGAATGGGGTTCACAACAATAACCATACTTGTCCTTTTCCTTGGGTCTGAATGGATTACAGGTTTGATGGGTCAGAGAGTGTGGTGATTGTGGCTGCTCAGAAGCGCACGTTAGGTGGCCGTGAGCTGCAGCTGCCCTGCATGAGCTCGCTCACTTCCAAGACCTCCACGCAGAAGTTTTTCCTGCGTGTTCTGCAGGTCATTATTCAGCTTCGAGAAGACACACGGCGTGCTAACAAGAAAGCTAAGCAGACAGGAGGAAGACTGAGTAAGTCACTCTCTTTTAACACAGAGGCATACTCTAATCCTTTAAGAACATTTCCACGCTTCACATTGAAGCTTTCAATTGAGTCTCGTCTCCCATTGAGCTCTATAGACAGCTTATTTTATGTTCACGGGTCGATCTATATTCATTCTCCATTTGTTTCCAGGTTCAACCAGTCTGGGCTCGGCCAGCAGTATCCAGGCTGCGGTCCGTCAGCTAGAGGCTGAAGCGGACGCCATCATTCAGATGGTGAGAGAGGGGCAGAGGGCCCGCCGTCTACAGCAGGCCCCCCCACCCTCTTCATCTGCATCCTCTTCTGCTGCTGCTGTTGCTGCTGCTGCTGCTGCATCCGCTGCTGTGGCTGTGGCTGGATCGTCTGCCCCCAGTACCTCTGCAACCAACAACCCCCCCGCTGGCACGGCCAGCGCAGCCACGGTTAGCATGGGCCGCACTGACAGCAGGCAGACTGCTACTGACTGTACTCACCATCACACACACCCATGATGATCATAATACCCTGTGTATTTCGTAGTGATGATATCTCACATCCCAGGACACCACTGACTTATTATTTATTATTAATTATTATTTTCTATTTATTTAGATGTAACACTGCATTACACATAGGGTACAGCGATATAGCTACAAATCTTAATTTTTTCTCACCCTTTTAACTATTCAATGCATCTCTTTATTTTTACCGAATTATTACATCTGAGATCTATTACATAATATTATTTTTGTTAATTTAGTAAAAAAAAAAACTTTAATACTTTATGATAATATTAATTATATTTAAATGCACCAATTTAACAAATGATAAATAGACATCAATATTTACTTTCGTTTTACATTTTTTGAAATGGAAAGTTCAAAAGCATGGATTTGGAAATCCATGCAGATTATTCAGACTTTGCATTTCGATGTAAACTAGAGAGCCTATTATCTTTTTTAATTTAAGTTTTCATACTTTTTTTAAATACTTTTTTTATATCACCAACAAAATCATCACAAATGTAAATTTATGTAAATCATCATTATTAAATATAATGAAACTAGTAAACCTTTTGCTTCCAGTTCAAATGAAAACCATACATCCTCTAAAAGCACCTCAATGCACTGTTTATCAAATACCTAGACGCTATTTTAAAAGTTACAAAACTCCGCTGAGCCCACAATTGTTTTCCAGTGTCAAACATAGTTATTCTGTCATAATACCTACCAATGACTCTTTTCTAAACCCCAGCTCTCTTTCACCTCTTACTGCTCTGCCTTTCACTGCGTTGTGCTGCATTTAACACACAAAGCCTGTATGTTGCATTATTTGAGATATTTGAATGTTGCATCCAGCTTTTTGATTCTCTCCCGTCTGTAGCGTTGTCTTTTTGTTTGTGGTTTGATTTTTGGCTGGTTTTCAGTGCTGCTTTGCTAAAGCTCCATCCCAGCCCCCTTTTTCCTGCCAATGTCTGAATGTTTTTGTGCATGATACTCAGTCTCTATCACTGCTTCAGGTTTCGGTCTGTGCTTACCCCCCATTTTATCTTTTTTCCTACATTATACACTCTATTTGTCTCTTCTCCTCTGTCGGGGGAAATTGTATTGAATCTCATCCTATTCCTTGGTTCCCCTGGTTCAGTCGGAGGTGCACTCTGTTGCCGAGCCCCCAGCAGCTCAAAGAGATGATTCGCCCATGGATGTGGACCAGCCTTCACCCCTAGAACAGGACCAGGCAACCTTAGGTAAGGCCCTGTAAAAACAATAGCTGTGAAATGACGACAATAGAAACATGGAATTATAGCATATGAATTACTGAACTACTATCTTCTCATATGAGACTGCTATAATTTATAGTGTCTATAATGGTACTAAAATGGTCCATTTTAGAACCCGTTCCTTTTTTCCGAGAATCCTGGATTCAATAAGACGTGCTTATTTCGATTCCGCTTATCGATTCTTGTGTGCACCTCTCATATAATATGTGAATACTGAATTGAGTTCTCTTTCGCATCATCTACAAACACATTATTAAGGGCTCATATGCCTGGTGCTGCACTGATGCAACTTGAGAGAAATCAAGTGTCTGAAATAACTGGTTTATATAGAATGCATGTTACAATATGGTTTATGTGTGCGAGTAGGTGAAGAGAGCAGCAGCCAGCAGGAACAGGAGGAGCGTTTGCCTGACCTGCCGTTGTTGAGTGAGCAGCTGTTGTTAGACGAGCTATGGGACATGCTGGGGGAGTGCCTGAAAGAACTTGAAGAGTCTCATGACCAACATGCAGTTTTAGGTATTTTATTCATTTTATTTTTTTAAAGAATTTTTTAGAAAAGAAATTTAATTTAACAAATGTCTTTGTACCTCCGTAGTGCTGCAGCCTGCAGTGGAGGCCTTTTTCCTGGTGCATGCCACCGAGCGGGAGAGCAAACCTCCGGTTCGGGACACTCGGGAGAGCCAGCTGTCACACATCAAGGACGAGCCACCTCCACTGTCTCCTGCCCCTCTCACCCCCGCCACCCCCTCCTCTCTGGACCCCTTCTTTTCCAGGGAGCCCTCTTCTATGCACATCTCTTCCAACCTGCCTCCAGACACACAGAAGTTCCTGCGTTTTGCAGGTTAGTCAGTCAAACACAAGCTGTTTCGTGGTCCCTAATGAAAGTTCACACAGTGTATAATACATGATGAATGCTGATGAAAGCTGTCCTCGATATGAACTCTCTCTCTGCCGTTTACAGAGACCCACCGCACAGTGCTGAATCAGATCCTGCGTCAGTCCACCACTCACCTGGCAGATGGGCCATTCGCTGTTTTGGTTGACTACATCCGCATCTTGGACTTTGACGTCAAGCGGAAGTAAGATACTTTTTGCCTTTTATACTTTTTTATATTAAGAAATTTTGATCATTATATTTCATACTATATTTAAATATTTTATTATTAGTTCATATTTCACACTAAAAAAAAACATTAATGTGAAATTAGATTTTGAATTTTTTTTAATTGGCCTGTATGTGCCTGATAAAGACCTGACGGTCAAAACTTTGGGCTTTCAATAGTTGTTTTGTAGTTGTTTTGGAGCTGTAATTCAGCGAGTGGACATCACGCTGCTTTTTCACTTTTTTTTAAATTTTTAACATTATTCTTAATATTTAATATAATAATAATAATTATATTGACATTATATGACAAAAAAATTCATGAAAAAATGCAAAGTCTCTTATTACTGCAATATAAAAAAACACATTTTTATTAATAAAATGAAATTTTATTGAAAAAAATACGTAATTGTGGTAACTTTCGTATTACCTTGATTTTTTACTGTAATGCTAATAATAAATTAGTGTACTAAAGTACTGGAAGTCTACTAAAAATCATTATGGAGAATGAATCCAGATGTTTTACTTGAGTTTTTTTTTTTTTAACTCTGTGAAGTATGAGAACTTGGTGAAAATGCGCTTTACTGTTAAATTGTCAGTACAGACTAAATATAATATAATTTCTAGTATTATTTATTTTCAGAAATTAATTGTTTTGGTTTTTCTCCCTTCTCTACTGGCCTTTTAGTCTAAAGCTGACATCTATAGATATTTCTCTTATTGTTATTTTTCTGTTTGCAGTCTTTATCTAATAAGTGTGTCTCTTAGGTATTTCCGCCAGGAGTTGGAGCGTCTGGATGAGGGGCTGAGGAAAGAAGATATGGCCGTCCATGTGAGAAGAGACCACGTCTTTGAGGATTCTTACAGAGAGCTGCACCGCAAGAGCCCAGAGGACATGAAGAACAGGCTGTAAATCTCTCATGCTTTCTCACTTTGACACACTCACCGATGTGCAGAGTTTTTTTTTTTTTTTTTTTTTTTAATACGGATAGCTGCAAGAGCAGGGCAGTTGTTTGTTCTCTTTTATTTATTTATTTTTTTCACATGGTCTCTTTCTCTACAGGTATATTGTGTTTGAAGGAGAGGAGGGTCAGGATGCAGGTGGGCTGTTAAGGGAGTGGTACATGATCATCTCCAGAGAGATGTTCAACCCCATGTATGCCCTGTTCCGCACCTCGCCCGGTGACCGTGTCACCTACACCATTAATCCTTCCTCCCACTGCAACCCCAACCATCTCAGCTATTTTAAGTTTGTGGGACGTGTGGTGGCCAAAGCAGTCTATGACAACAGACTATTAGAGTGTTACTTCACACGCAGCTTCTACAAGCACATCCTGGGCAAGAGCGTCAGGTACCAGAAAGGATTATCCTCATCCATTGTGATTTCAAATTGCATTTATCACTACAATGTATATAGAATAAGCTGGATTTTTTTTTTTGTGTCATAGGTATACAGACATGGAAAGCGAAGACTATCCCTTCTTCCAGGGTCTGGTCTACTTGTTGGAGAATGATGTGTCCACTCTGGGCTACGAGCTGACATTCAGCACAGAGGTATGGGCTGTATTTTGCATTTAAATATTTTATTTAGTTAAGATAGTTTTGGTAGGGTTATGCATGAGAATCACTTCCTCATATGTTCACAGGTCCAAGAGTTTGGCGTGTGTGAAGTGAGAGATTTGAAGGCCAATGGTGCCAACATCATTGTCACAGAAGAGAATAAGAAGGAATATGTGCATCTGGTCTGCCAGATGAAGATGACAGGTGTGCATACACTTCAATAAATGTCATTGCTTGTAAGGGGGAGGGGGGTTCAAAAGTCTATCAGGAAGCTAAAACATCTTTGTTTCTTAGGTGCGATCCGAAAACAGCTGGCCGCCTTCTTGGAGGGCTTCTATGAGATCATCCCCAAGAGACTGATCTCAATCTTTACTGAGCAAGAGCTGGAGCTGCTCATCTCCGGCCTACCCACCATCGACATTGATGACCTCAAAGCCAATACAGAATACCACAAATATCAGTCAAGTTCTATTCAGGTATGTACACCTCATAGGACATGAAATAATATTTTTAAAATTTTTAACTGTCTTCAACACTGCATATCTTTCTGAAGTTTTTCATGATCTATGATAAAGTGTCTTAATTTTCACCACCTCCTGAAGCAGTTTTTCGGCTGCCACACAAGCAAAAAAAAAGGTTGTGTCCAAAAGAGCACTGCAGGGATTTTTTTGTTGCTATTTTTGTAGGCCAAACTGGAAGTTAGCATCACGGTGGTTCTCAGAAAAAAATTTATAAGTTCTGTGACCAATATAAGTTTATGATTCTTACACATTTTATTCATCAAGAAAATCTTCAGAAACTAACAACTTAACAACTGGGGTCGGCAACGGCCAACTTGTTGCTTGGCATTTGTCTGTGCGGTGTTAACTGGCCTTAACCCTTGTGCATCAATTAAAAAAAGTTACACATAGCTACATAGAGGACAAAAATGTCCACGTCAAAAAACTGTCATAAAAATTTGAATCTTTGGAGCACAGACTCAAATTTGGTATCATTTTAAAGAAGACCCTTTGCAGATTATTGCTGAAGTAAAATAAAATGTATATGTCAATCCAAAAAAATGTTATATAGGTTTAAGTTTATGAAAATTATTTATGATTATTATTTTATATAAAATATATATTTTATTAAACATGTTGAACTCCAAAACTGATATGAATTCAAAGCCATAAATCTAAACAAGTTGTGTTCCAAATTTGAGGATATCATCTCAAAAAATGAGCTTTCGGTAAGATTTTGTTTGGGCGCAGTAACAGACTTTCCCCATTGGGTGCCAGCAAAACTCCACTGGTGCTCACAGTGATTGGATTTTAGATTTGCAGTTGAGTTTTTCTCTCTCAAATATTACAAGCGCACAAACACACACACACACACACATTTTTTTTTTATTACACACATACAAACCACACCCAGACATCCATACCAACATACCCACACAATTATCGTTGTACAATTTATCCAATTGGCTCTATAATATGCCGAAGCAGAAAATAGGAATAAAGCGAGTATTTGCTTTATAGGCCAAACCTGAAAAAATGGCACCATCTGATAAAAAATAGTAAAAATTTAAATTTTGAAGCCTTGCCAACATAATGAAAGCCTCTTAACAAAGTTTGCATCATTTTATATTTAAATGGCACTGGGATTAAAAATGGCAGTTTTAATGGATTTCAATGGGGCCATTTTTGGCAAAACGATGCTAAGAGGGAGTATTTTGTGTACTTAGTGCAAAATTGATTTTTTTTATGAAAATGGCGTGAAATATTAAAATTCCAATAAAAATACACACCTGTGGCAAATTGTATGCAGTTAGCATTAACACAGACAAAGTTATCAAAAAAACAAAACTGAAAAAGCCAAAAATGTCCACAAGGATGCACAAGGGTTAAGGGGAGACCTTAAGGCAAAAACATTTTATTTATTTTTTTTTCACTGGTTAATTTTTAGATTTTGTGCTATTTTTTTTCAATAACATGTCGTCTTTCAGACTTGTGGTGAAAAAGTGTAGTAAAATAAAGATCTAAATGTGTATTTTGGACTTTGTCTATTTGCGTCTGTAGATTTCTCCTAATTTCAACATTCTAAATCAACATGCTGCTCCGCAATCGCTTTTTGCACCCTGTCAGAAATAAACTTTGGAATATGTTGGTCTCTCTCTTGTACAATGTTGTTGGATCCAAATATGGTCATTTCCTTTTTTTATCAGCAACCAATCGTGAAAATACAATGGGCTGTTTAACTTTAAAAGCGAAATCTCATTGGCTGATGTCAATTTCTGACAACGTGATTTGTTCAGATGCATCACGTGACATGCTCTGACATTGGGGTTCTGCTCAGACCATAAATTCTGTTATAAGTTTTGATGCGTTTTAGGTGGTTAGTATTGTTGTTGCTAATAATTTGATAATATATTGTGTTTGTAAATAGTTGTTTCCACTAAAGATTTGTTTTGTAAAAATTCATACTTTTTTTAAAGGCCGTTTTCTCAAAATGTGTTTTTCTCATACTCTGAGCAAGAAATCTCCACTTCAGCAGCACTTGCATACACCAAACTTTCCAGTTGTATTCCTATCTATATTCTTAAGGTTTTTAACGAGGGGTTTGTTCATATATCATTCTGATTTATACAACATGTTATACATAAAACTAGGCGATAACTTTTTTTTTTTTTATGGCCGTTGACAGTTTTTTCTGATTAATGGAATGATAAAAAGAGATATCCCAAATCCCTTCTGTAAAAAACTTTGAAACTCATATGTCAACAAAATGAAACAAGAATTTTGCGTCTGGCTTTATCCAATGTTCAGATTTCTCTTCTGGAAAAAGTTTCATGCTCATATCTATTAGGTTTTTTTTTTTTTTTTTTTTTTTTTTACTATTAACTAAGGGTTTTTTAACTAAGGGTGTCTCCCCTTAAGACATCTTGCTGTTCTTTACCTGGTTTTAATTTTCTGTTCTCCTTTCTCTACACAGATCCAATGGTTCTGGCGTGCATTACGATCCTTTGATCAGGCTGACCGGGCCAAATTCCTGCAGTTTGTTACGGGCACATCCAAAGTGCCACTGCAGGGCTTTGCTGCACTGGAGGGAATGAATGGCATCCAGAAATTCCAGATCCACCGAGATGACCGCTCCACTGACCGCCTGCCCTCTGCACACACTTGGTAAATGAACATTGTTGCCTCATAGAACACACTTCAGATGTGTTGTAAAACATTCTGAAATTCCATAATGCATGCAATTAATCACCTCTAAAAACTGATTGGATATGAGGTATGCGGCTACATTGCATGGCAGTTGCACAATCAAAAGTGGCTTTTTGCTTTATTTCACCTCTGTTTCTCTCTCCTTCCAGCTTTAACCAGTTGGACCTCCCAGCGTATGAGAGTTACGAGAAGTTAAGACACATGCTGCTGATGGCCATTCAGGAATGTTCTGAAGGCTTTGGACTGGCCTAAAGACTCTCCTAAACCTGCATACAGACACACACAGATGTAGACTTACATGTTGTTAACTTATGACACACATGCATATTCACATCACTATCATACATACGGCCAAGACCTTCTAATCCACATAAAACAAACAGATGGACGGCTTAATGAGTGATAGAGATGTATTGACATTGCCCACTACACACAGAGCCTCGTATTGACACACCGAACTGTATTTGGTATACGTGTGTGTCTCACTTCCCTATTAAAATTACAGAGCCCGGGAGAGGATCACAAAGGATATCTGCGGACTAATGTAAAAGACATTTTCTCCATTTAGTTTGGTTTCTCTGTACAAAAGGTTTGGGAGTTTATTGTTTAATCTTTTTTGTTCTCTGGCTGTTAAAATAAGGAGAGGGCTGTTTTGTGTGTGTAAAGAGGATTGTTGTAACCCTCTGGCGGGGAAAAAAAAAGTTGGTTGTCCTCTGTTGCTAATGTGTGACCTCACTAGCTTTGCAAATGGGAACTTTAATTTGGGGGAACGGGCAGTCATGAATACTGGCGGGAGGGCGAGAACATGAAATGAGGTTTTGGTGAAATTGCAGACGTGCAGGGATTTTCAGAACGGGGACATTTTTAGGCAACTTTTGTGGTATTTTTGGAGAGGAACACACAGATTTAAGAAGTGAAGGACTGAGACGTTGAACCGCGTGTGCTCAGACACGTGCGGTTATTACCCAACTGCTGATGCAGCCTCTCAGCAGCTAATCAGAACGTAAATTGCTACATAAATAAATGCATAAAATGAGCCCACTGTGTCCTCTAGAGTTGTTTCAATGTATGCCTTACACATTTGCACTAACAGGAGCAAATATCATTCATATGTTAAGAAATATACTGATGGAGGAGGTCCATGAAAACTAACTTGACACATGCTGTGGGGTCCAAGTATTAAAAGCTCTATTCTTCATCCTGAGTTATGTATGAGGAATTCTGTCCAGTTATTGATCACCTGCATGAATCTCACATTTATTGAATTGGGTTTATTTTAGGACAGGCTTTTTAGCCGCCTTGCCCTCTTCAACTCTTTTTGCATGGGAGCTGGTGTGAAGTGTAATGAGTGTCTCAGACCATCTGGAGCTTCCAGTAATGTCCATGCTGTGAGGAATACAGTTCATCACGCCTCACCCCACACAGCAGGAGTCCACTTGTCTAGACTGACACCTCTCAACATAAGTGCGATATCAAAGGTGAGAGAGGATGTTGGAGCCGTCATCATTGCCTGTCTTTTAGATGTATCCTTTTGTTTATTCCATTTAAGCAAAACAATTATGCTATGTTCACGTTTCTCGTCCAGATAAATGTCTTATGATATTTGACCAATCAGTTATGACTTTATATTCTGCTTTTCAGGTTGGCCAGCAGGTGGAGTGCAGTGAACTTGTTAATGAATGTTTACAGTATATTCATCTCTAATAATTCCATGCATATTCTTTCAGGTAAAAATTAATCCATTAGGGTGACCTGAGTGCATTGTTTGATTAAACTGCCTTTTCAGCATGTAAGTGCCTTGGTTTTTGTTTTAGCGCATCGATAAACCAATCAATAGTTATCAATAATGCAAGTGGAATGAAGAAAGCGTTCTAAAAGTTGTCTCGATGCTTTTCAGTTGTCAAAGTTTATTATCTTAAATATACTGATTCAAATTTGGAAACATGGCTAATGCAAGGCATAAAGCCAGTTTATTAATGAAGTGTGCTTTTTGAGACAAAGCCAGAGCACTTTTAGTGTAGTACACAGTGTGTAAATCAGCTCGAATATTGACTCCTGGAGAAATGAAAAGGAAGGAAATAAATGGACTGCTTCATTTTTCAGGCAGACTGAAAGGCAATTAGCTTCATGCTCCTAAATGAGTATGTGGGCTATATTTTAACCTTGAGTAGTGCTAGTGATCATTTCCTGTACAGACCATCCAATTTTATGCTATGATATTAGGCTGTGAAAAGCTTTATTGTATGATCTAGCAACTCGTATTGTTTGCAGAGCGTGTTGCAATTAGTTTTAGGCCATTATGCTTATGTAATGACATTATCAGTGATTGTGTTTATGGGAAACAAATAAGAGGTACTGACATTTAAATAAATGCTGATTCTTTTGGGTACATGATTTGTAGGTCTTTCAGTTCTGTGGCGATAATATGAAGAGAGTCCTTTGAATGCTAATGCGATTGAATTAACGATTGCATTTTTAGTTTCAGTGTCATTATCCGTCACACTTTTCAAGCGGTTGTTCGATGAATCCCACTAAAGAAGCCAAAGTGTCTCTTTAAATGTTTTCCCACTTTCGTTCTTCTGCTTCACTTGCTTTCCTATCAGTCTGGAAATGGATTGGGAGTCTCTGCTCAAATCAGAGGCTGAGAAAAAACCTCTTCCAGTAGCTCAGACACCACTGCGGCTCACATGACCTCATAGTCAAATTAACTTATGAACAGACTCTGCATTCTAGCAGTGCCATTATAAATCATCAAGCACTGGCATCCTCCTTCCTGTCTTCATCTCTGCTCTGTTTCCCTTTATCTTCATCTCTCTCACTCATTTTCAGCGCCTGTTTCTTGTGCTGGCCTGGTGCACAATAACCGGAGACCTCAAGAGAGAGAGAGTTTAACGTCATAGCTTGTCCCACTTTAGATCCTGAGGAGTGTTTCTTAGAAACGGAACGAAACAAACATGCTGTTTTGTCTATATTTGTGACCGAAAGACGGTGTCTATTACACGGTGGGTAGTGGTCTTTAGCAGATATTAACCATAATGCAGATGGTATCAATAACCATTACCCTGACATTTCCAGCCAGAGAGGTTGCGGATAAATGCATGTTACAACATGGGACCAGTCTTGGGGTCGTTGCTTTTAGCTTGGTTACTATGAGGCTGTACTTGGTCAGCTAATAGATTAATTGAATTCATTAAGTGGATGTGAGGTCATTCTGATGGTCTGACCTGGTGTTAATCACTGAGTAATTGAAGGGTAATGATGGAGGCAGAGCTCAGCCTGTGGCTTCTCTCCAACTCATGAATTATTGACAGACCAAAATTCCGGATTACTTAAACGTCAAAAGTTTATAGTTGCATATAAAAATATATAAACAATTTGCCAAATGACTGCAAAACACTGCAATTATACCTTTTAATATGTTTTAGATTTTTATAAAGCAAGCACACATACAGTTCTGGAAAAAAACTACTGGACTACTGCATTAGCAGTTTCTCTTGATTTATTCATATGAATCTGAGTAAAATTTACATTGATTTATTCTACAGACTACTGACAAAATTTCATATAAAAATATTGTCATTTATTTGCAGAAAATGAGAGCTGTTCCAAATAATGAAAAAAGATCTTGAGTAATCTAAAGAAAATAAGTTTATATTTATTCTTTTTTTTTTTTAAAGCAATACTAATATTTTAATTTAAGAAGAGTTGAGAAATCAATCCATTCCAGAGGTAATCAGTGGGGTCAGGTCTGGAGATTGATCTGGTGGTCCTCCGATTGGCCTGTCTTGTCACAGTTCTTCTGGATGTAGTCTATGTCAGTTTTTTTCTGTTTCTTCATGTAATCCCAGATGGACTCGATGATGGTGATATCAGATCTCTGTGTGGAGCATACTGGCTGTTGTCAGACTCCTTAGACTGCGTATACAAATCTCACTGTATTACAATTATGGCTAAAGGAATGTTTGGAAAAGAAAAAAATATCAGGCTTTTTTGTGTGAAAATAAAGTGCTAAAGACTTTTGCACAGTACTGAGTGTGTGTGTGTGTGTGTGTGTATATATATATATATATATATATATACACACACACGTACGTTTACATGCGCACATTTTTTACTTTTATATGCGTGTTTTATGTTTGTGTGATATATATATCACACTCAAACAAATATTTTTTGCCTTTTGTTAAATTTAATTAATTAAAATAAGTAAAAGTAACCAGATTGTTTAATATTTTGTCACAACTTAATTTAATTGTTCAATCAACCTAATAAAGCGGAAGTTTACTTAATTCATTTGTGTAAAAACTACATGAATCATTTTGTTGACAACTAACTGGGCAGTGGATCTGTAGTTCCCAGCATGCTTTGCAAGACTGCATTAGGGTCAATTTAGGGATTATTCAATTTAGTGTTATTTTGTGTTTTTCAGTAAATGGAAAGATGTTGTTAGTTAATGTCAGTATTTAATGTTCAGTTATGTTAGAAACTTGGAGGACTTTTCTGTAATGTTTTTGAATTTTGTGGTTGCATTATGCAGAAGAGTGGCGACTGTTTAGGCTGTGATGTACATGAGCATATACATTAATATACACTACATATGCATTAAACCTCACTCTCAGACCTGCATAAGCCATATCTAATATTACTATGTAAAAAGTTGTTTTAACTAAATTGAACGCTAGTAGCTTCTATCATTGAAAGTAACTGTAGAGTCAAATTAGCTCATATTATAAATGTTGGTGATTTTAGGTAGAACAAAAACTAAATTAACTTGACAACTTTTAGTAGGAATGACACAATTTTTTCAGTAGTCTTGACTAAATTAATTTAAGTTCATACAACAAGATTACTACAAATCATTTAAAGGTGCGGTGTGTAGCTTTTTGGCGACATCTAGCGGTTCGTTTGCGAGTTTACACTAAGGGCTCAGCCCACTGCTCACCCCTCCCTTTCGAAGAAGCTACGGTGGCTAAAATGGGACAAACATCGTCGTAGTGAGCCAGAGTAAAACAAGCCACAGCTAACATGGAATACCACAGTCCATTATAAACCACATCATGGATAAAGTTTACAAAGCCATAGTCAGGTGAGGATCAAGGGTCTTAATACATAATATAATAATATTGGTCTGAGCTGTCGACACGACAGATCTCGTCACAGTTGTTGTAAATAGTAATCAGCTGATTGTCTCACGAACGTAACCAGCACATTCTCCCCACATAGCAAACCCATAATACAGCGAGGGAGTAGAACCACATGAAACCATGCAACTATAGATTTTTTCTAACAGGGTAGTAAAAGTTTAGCTGGCTAATATGAGCTGGTTAAAGCCTTGTTTATACTCGACGCGTCCGCATGAGCCCAAAGGTGCGTGCGGCAAAAATGATGGGATTGTAATAACAGCGCGCGCGCCTCCGCATCCCCTAGACACCACTTATTACACACAATAGCCTTTTTTCTCTGATTTTGGAAACTCGATCGACTTAAAATGCTTCCGAGATCGACGGGTTGGTGATTCCTGTAACTGTTTTCCGGTCAATGACAAGAGTAGCCTACTAATCAGCTGTCTCACGAACGTAACCAGCACATTTATCCCCACATAGCAAAGCCATAACACAGCGAGGGTGAAGAATTAAGTTACATGAAACAATCCAACTACATATTTACACCACTGACAAGGGAAAACACTCACGGTGTTTATGACTAGCTTCTTCTAGCTTTCTGAGGCTTCTCTTTCAAGCTAGTGACGAAACGCGCTCTGTAACGCTGTTTGTTCGCTGTCGGCTACGGTAGAAATATGACGTCATAATATGGCGGCCTTCATAGAAGGGGATTCCCGCGCTTATGTAGATATAAATGCCTAATTCTAAGGTAATAAAAACATTACGGTTTATTAAGTAAGTTCTTTATACACAACTGAACACATAGTTATGGATGTCATATTGCATTTCTGTTAATAAATAGTCAAAAATGTTACACACTGCACCTTTAAAACAAATTAGATTTTGTTGGAAAAATGTAATTCAAGGAAATGTTTTCCTTAATTTAAGTTCGTTCAACAGCTTTTTTTTTGCACACACACACACACACACACACACACACACACACACACACACACACACACACACACACACACACACACACACACACACACACACACACGTGTGTATGTGTATATATGAAGAGTTCAGATCCAAAAGCCTCTAAATGCCATCTGAACTTTTCTTCTAAAATGATCATTTTTATCAAGCTCGTATATTTAAGTTCAATAATTTCACTTAAATGGCAAGAAAAATTACCCATTAATTGTCATTTAAGTGAAATTACTGAATTTAAATATACGAGCTTGATAAAAATGAACATTTTAGAAGAAAATTTCAGATGGCATTTAGAGGCTTTTGCATCTGAACTCTTCATATATATGTATATATTACAGATATTTATTGGCTCTGCGGCTATTGTAATATTCGTGTGTGTGTTTGTGTGTGTGTGTGTGTGTATATATATATATATATATATATATATATATATATATATATATATATATATATATATATATATATATATAGGCTACATGAGCATATTCTGACTAAAGTTATTCTCTGCTATTTAAGAGATGAAGAATTATGAAATATATAGGTCATGACTCCCTTTCATTGCTACAAAAATGTTTCCTGAATTATTATTTTTTATTTAGATTTTTTAAGCTTGTGGGGATTAAGGTTTCCTTGACTTTAATATAAAATTACATTTTAAAAAAAAATAAGAAAAATCAGTAAATGGTTTGCAAGGACAGTGGAATAGAAGATAATCAGATGCAAAAATCCTACTTTTTAATTTCCAGTTCATTTTTCTTCCACTTTGATTCTATCTGTAGAGTATCACTGTTTTAGAAAAGAGCCCAGCTGTTTGATACAAATATTCCCATAAAATCGTCCTTTGATCATGATGCTATAATTTGGTTTTTGGTGGTTGACAGCCTATGTGTAGCCCTTGCAAATCATACTTATTCAAAGTGGCTGTTTTGCATGAGCTTTTGTCATTGCGTCATTAATGCAAACTAGCAACTCCCTATTTGAGGTTTTCAAGATGAACCTTCAAGCTTCGTTTGTCCTGCCTGATTCAGGATTTGCTCAAGGACCTGTCACAAATTGAGGTCCTTTAACAGAAGGCTGGGCATTAGTTTCCGGTTAACGGACAGCGGGCTGGTGTTTTTCAGCATGTGTATGGCATGAGACACCTGCAGGAATAGCTCTTTCTGTAAGCGTGGCACTGCAAACAAAGCCTGATAATGTCACGTAACAAAGAGATCAGCTCTTTGTAGACTTATTCTTACACACTTGCAAGCACTGACCTTTACTGTATACACATAACGTCATACCTGCAGTGTGCTTGCATGCACAGGAGGGAGATTTTGTAGATGGAGAGATGGGAGTTTATGATAGTTGTTTATATTTTTATCTTGTTGCAATCAAAATCTGTGGAAAAAATCTGCCATTTGCATTGTGGCGAGGCTCCTTTCCTCATGAACCAAATTGTGCGTGATTCATTTGTCATTCAACCATGTGATAGTTTGAGTAAAGGGCTCCTTTAGTCTCAATATATCAGCTCGAGTAGCTTAACAGATTTTTCTTTTAATTTCACAGAAGCAGTTTCATTCACAAAGATGTTTCAATATAGTTAAGATGTTTTAAAATAGTTTCTGCTCTATTTGTGTAAAATCTTTGTGTATGTATATATTACACATACATATATATGTGTGTGTGTTTTATATATATATAATGTGATTAAGTGAATTTTTTTTTTTGTTATAAATGTGCATTATGCATAAAAATAAATATAATGCCAAATTCCTATATCATTTCTTTCTGTATTTCATTTGCCTCTATAAGGGAGGGAGGGATGAAAAGCTCTTCCTGTGCCACCATACAAATACTGCATAACAATGCTCTAATTAGCATAACATATATTCCTCATCCTTATTACTCACGCCCACCAAACCATCAGCAAGAAGCCTTTAATGGTGCCGTAGAACACTTCTCTGCATTTAACATGTCATCACTCCTCTGCCTGACTGAATTTCTCCTCCTGCTCTGACAGATCCTGCCAATCACGGATGAAATTATGGACAGGTTTCGTTTGGCACCAGGGGAATGCAGAGGGGAAATCAGGATGAAGACAATAAAGGAATGGTCAGAGAATGAAGGGAGGAGAGGAGAGGAGAGAAGAGAAGAGAAGAGAGTGAAGGAAAAGAGGCAGGGAGCTAGACGAAAAAGGGTGATGTCACTGCCTCTTGACGGCAGCCAATCAGAGGAGGGGAGAGGCAGCAAGGGAGCCAGGAGAGGGTGTGTTTTCCTCGCACTGCAGCATCAGCAGTGAACTGAGGCCACAATCAATCTGACAGAGCAGGAGACACAAGAACCTTGAGGGACAGATAAAACAACAGAGTTGCCAGAGAAGGACGGAAACCTGAAGCGGTTTCGAAGCTGCAGAGGTAAGAGGAGAAGGTTGTAAGCGAGAATGTCAATAGTATTTAGTGTCTGGTGGATGTCAAACAGAATTGGCTTGATTTTGCTGATTTTTCTTGTGGTTAATTGATCACACCTTTGAGATTTATGGTGCTTTATGATGTAGCAGTGGGTTTGGTGTCTGGTCTATAAACTGGGGCTATTTCATTTGAGATAAATGCAATGCTATAGTCATTTATGTATGTTTTAGTCATATCTAGTGTTAGATTTAGGCCTTTACGTATGAAAAAAAGAATAATGTTTTTTAAGACTTAAGTGGTTTGAAGGAGCCAAATGTGTTTTGATATATATAATTTTTTTATATATATATCATTTATTTGTATTTTTTTGTCATGTCAAATTGTCTCTCCTTGAGTTGCCCTGTCATAAACAGAAACAGTTCTCTAGTGGATTTGCAAACATCCCATGTGATGTCAGCAACAGGCTCTTCTGTTTTTAATGCGGGACTGAGCACTCGTTCTTTGCATATCTGTGTCCGTCTTGCTGCATGTGCTGGTCTGGTTGCATTTTGCAGTCTTATATTCACCTAGATGTTATGCAAACATTTGTTGCATTTAATGATTTACTTCAATGGCATCAACTGTTGTTGTTTCGTTTGGTACAGTTGTTAGAGGCTTTAAATGCATGATTCATTAGTTTCACTGTGTATATCAATGTTAATAATTCATGCATTATCTATAAGGTTGGTCCTCCCTCCCCCATCGTTTTGTTATAATTGTGTTAATCACCCATGAGAGCATTGTGGTTTTGAGAGTACCGGTGGTCCGCAGTGGTGTGATGGTGTGTGGTTACAGAAAACACTAATGATGCTTTGATGGGCCTGACGGCAATAGCAAATACATGTGAGCAAGAGCATTGGGTGGGGCCTGCATTTATTTTCCGTCTCCTAAACGCAGACACCCTCACCTGGCAGCACACCAGCATGTTTGATTCAGGGTGGGTCTCGCTCTCAGCGTTCAGGTTGCAAATTATTTGCTCTGTTAGCAAAGTTTATGGCATACTGCTCTGCATAAACTCTTGTCATTAAATTAAACCGAATTCTTCCTTCATGCTTGGGGAAAAAGTAGTACCATGGTACAGTGCTTTATATTCATAATATACATTCATTATATTCGTGGTACTCCATATAATGTACTTTAAAGAATACCATGATTCTATCATGAAATTGTCTGTAGTAGTACAATGATAAAAAATTATATATTAAGGCTATTACTATATTCATAACCATGTATTTTCATTGCACATTCTATATACTATATATGAAAGAGACAAAAGTACTTTGGCACTACCATAGTACAGTGATTATATTTATAGTATAGGGGCCATATTATGATATTGCCATAAAATTAATTCCAAAGTATATCTAAGTGGTCTTACAGTGATTTATTTCTTCATAAACATGTGTAAGTTACATGTATTCCAATATTTATAAAAGTTACTGTGTTAATGAACATGATATTTGTTGTAAAATAATTAATTTTACCTTACGAAAAAAGTACTGTGGAATACATGATTCAATTTTATAAAACATTGTCTTATTTACAAAGTTAAGTTTACATGATAGCATGAAACATTATTTTGCCATGGTAACAATGGAATTATTGTAAATTATATGAATTTCAAGGTAATAGCATAAATAACCATGATTTTGTTGTATAATTAAAGATTTTGATTTACCCTTACAAAAAAGTATTGTTCCAGTACTAGTTAAGTGATTTATTTGATGTTATATTGTAATATAATATATGATTTGATATTCAAAAAACAAATTACCATGTCAGTTTTATCAAATGTAGAGCTGCTTATGGTGTAATGAAACCGTGGTATTTATATGATATTTCAAGGTTTCTTCAAAGAATGCGTGCTAATGCCATATTCTGTCGGTAGAGCTACTTATTGTGGGTTATCCTCAGTTTATCTCTCTGCAAAGGAATTTTGACTGCTTGCCTTTCGCTGAGAGACAATGACTTGTGTCTTTCTAGGATAAATCACTCGGAATTGATTATCGACAAGGTGTCTGTAGACTGCAAACAGGTGCTTAGGCCATGAGAGTGTGGAGTGATATCCATTCTCTGCTCCACATCCATCATACTGTAGGTGATCTTGCTTTTACTGTGCCATACCATCAGTCTGTGTGCATGGAAAAATATGATCTGCCTCTGCAAAATCTTCTCCTCGGAGGCAGAGGCTTTAATTGAGCTGTGGGCACAGATGGATGGACGAGCTGGAGAGATTTAGGAGGGATGAAAGAAAGGAAAGAGGGTGGGGTCACGTTTGACAGCCGAAGCCGTTGCGCAGGCCAATAATATATGTGCACTTATGCTGTCTGAGGAGATCAACACAGAGAGAGAGAGAATGGGTGCAAGGTCAACGAGGGAAGGGACATGATTGGATCGGGATCTATTAAAAGAAGGACTTAGAAAAAAAGCCATCATTCTTTGATGTCCTTCGTTTTGACCTCCTGGACAGATTAGCAATATTGCATTTCCACCTAATGTTTGAATAGTATCAAACCAATCTGAGTTGTTATGCAGCATGGATTCAATAATCATACCATGTTCCTTCATTTGGCCTGAGGAGATCTAGCCGCTGGAGAGGGTTTCATTTACTTTAGACTTATTTATACGGAGAGAACTTGTGAGATTATTAACATTGTCATGGAATTGTTTATAACATTTTGCTAAATGCCCCAAATTGTTTAAACGAATTTCGGTCTTCTCGGGTCCATTTGCACATTTATTTGAAATTCCCGAGACCCAAGGCCACTAATACTGAACCCGACCCGTGTCCGAGGCACTGGTCGAAGTTTTGGACTGAATCCGCCCTGGTCGGACCTCGGGTTTCGGGATGCAAGTGGACTCGTGAAGACCTCTAGGCGGGACAACCTGACTCGCATGAGATCAAACAACAATGATCCAATCAATTCCCGATGAACAAAATCAAGTCCCTCCCTACGTTTTTTCTGGTTCGGAAGCATTCACTTGGATATACGTCATAATAGGTAAGAGTAGACTATTGCAACTTACGTTTCATGCCGACTTTAAAAGACACTTAATATTTAGTAATATTCTCGATTTGTACTGATCAGATGAGAACAAAACTTTAACTGAAATTAGCTGCTTTATAGCTGAATTTAATTGATTTCATAATTGACGAATTTTGCAACATTGATTAAACTGAATTGAATCCACATTGAACCGACTCAGGTGAATAACGATACTATTGTCTTCCGTAGAACTGCTTATAGCTGAATTAAAACTTGTTTCATAATACAGTTGTTGAACTAAACCGAGCTGAATAATGCTACTATTGTCTTTTTAGAGCTGCTTTACAGAAGAATTTTAATTTGTAATTTTTTGCGAGGTTTGCGTCATTGATTTGTTATTTTCCTGTTTATAAGCTACTAAATACAATCTGTATTGTATAAAGCACTAAATAAATCAAAGTGACTTGACTTGATGGCCTCTGTTTTGACATCCAAAACACCACCATAGCAGCATGCAAGAATAACACTAGAAGCGCAGCTCTCGGATGCAGAGCATCTGTTGTGGATGTGCCGTTACAGAGGAGCTCTGGGGAGAAACAGCACAACCCGCAAGTCTCCACAGCCACCTGTTATCGCCCCAGGGCCTCGGTGTCGCTGGCACATCCTGCTCCCGCATGTATGATGAGCAAAAAATCCCCCCACAACTCCTTGTTTTAAGTACCCATGCAGTGACGAAAGCTTTGTAACCTACTGCCGCCATTCTGCTGACGGGTCAGCCCCCACAGAGACAGAAACATGAGTTAAAGCCATTTACAGAGGCTGTGGTTGGACCGGCTCTCTGCAGACAGGAGGGGGATGACAGAGGCAGGACAGAGACGGACAGACGAGCCTGGAAGACGACACGGAGGGGGGCGGGATGCATTAGGCTGGTTTAAAAGAGCACATGATGACCAAACTGGCCTGTTAGAGCAGAATAAGTACTAATAGGTGGAAAGGTGTCTGTAACTTACTCGAGTTTTAACAGGAGATCATGAGATGTAAGGAGGAAGAAGTGTCCCAGAACAATCTAGCAACACCCTAGCAACCACCCAGAATACCCTAGCAACCACCTGAACACATGAATAAGCCATATCTCATCACCAGAACATTGTATAGACATGTTTGTTGGCTCGTATGCAATCATGTACCACACCCTAGCAACCGAGCGGTGAGTTTTGACACTGCAAGCACCACTCACATTTTCTTCTGGAAATGTACATTCTAGTTTTGGTTATTATTTTGGAATATAAATGTAAAACTGCGTAAACACTAACTGGATGAAATGTATAAGACTCATCATTTTAAAACCACTGATATACATGGACATTTTTATATTTTTTTATTAATTATTTTTTTTCTGCTTGTCAAACCAGTTGCTTGAAATAAATAACCAAGGAGAGAGTGAATATCATTTGCAACCCTGTATAAAAAAACACAATTTTTCATGTAAAGGCATTATTTAAGGAAGAAAATGATGTCAAGCTTCAAACAATCCACTCTATTGTTCTTTTCGGCACTTGCAAGTGTTTTTTTTCCCCTGCCTCTTCAAGGCTGTATCTTTATTCATTCATTGCCATGAAAAATTACTTCTCTAGACTGCAATCAAAGTAATGGGTTCTTGAGAATGAATTGCTTTTTTTTTTAAACCCCCACATGCAAAGCTTCTCAAAATGAAGCCAATCATGCAATTGAGAGCGTAATGCAGCCATCTCAAAGAGTCGGCCCTAAATATGCTGATGAAATTAACTTATGCTGACAGAGGTCACTTTAAATCAGTCAATTCTTTAGATTTAATCACCAAAAAGCAGGCGTAAGTTTGACGATAAATCAAAAACAAACCAACATCAACAACATAAAGTTGAAACCCCTCTTGGGCAAAGGTTTTTTTTCTCTTCATAAGCCTAACTGCTTGATTTTGACAGCAGTTGTTGTTCAAAGCTCTGTTAACAAGCTTTGTTATTTAAAATGCGTAGGTTGTGACTGTCAACAAAACAAAAAAGTAAAAAATTGTAAAGAAAAAATGCAGCTGTGCTAAAACAAGTGCAGTCTTCTCCCACAGTCGGGTGAAATAAAGCCACGTCTGTGTCCAACAAACAGTTGCCTCATTCCTCTTAATATCTCTTTTCAATGAAAGATGCATTATTGACCAAATGACTGAGTGAACTCAGTGTGAATCTCTGCTTTGTGAGAGGTCTCTGTTGTCTTGAGTACTGTGAGGAGATGTGTAGTCTATTGACATGGACTTCTCAGTAGTCATGAGTTTCCAAGATTTCACTGTTCTTCTTACTACTTTGATTAGTAAAAAAATGTTTAGTTAAAATTCAGTCTTCACATAATGCCTACAGCTGCAGTGAATATTTTTTTTTCTACATCATTTATTGAAAATCTGCTGATGGGATGACTTTATTATGAGATGACCTGGACTGGAATGGGTGATTATTGTGGCCGTGGGCTGAACGTCTGCTAAATCTGGAGATGTTCAAAACAGGCACTGTCGGTCTCTGACTCCTTTCTTATAAATAAGGTCTCTGAGACAGTTTATGATCCCAGACCAAGGCCACAGTCCATTTCCTGAATTTTTTTATAGTGAAAGAGGTCTCAATAGCCAATGTCCTCTGTTTAGTGTACCTCAAATGTAATGAGAGGATATGTAAAATGATTTTTTTTATACAAAATGTTTTTTTTTTGAGAATATTTTTAAGATTATTAATATTTTCATATATATATATACCATTTTTTTCCTATATATTTTTCCCTTTTTCTGTTTAATCAAATTGATCTGAGTGAAGTCTGAATCTAATTTTGTGTCATAATGGGTCTAGTCATGGTCTAGGTCTCAATGGGTCTAGTTTTGGCCTGGTATTGGTCTGGTCTTCTTGACTCCAGCTCAGCTTTCCAGTGCTTTTCAGTCCTCCAGTGGAATAACTGAGAGTGTTTGTGGGTTTTTGTGACGGGCCTGGGGCTTTGAGTGTTTGTTCTATCGGAGTCAGAAGCGTTATGTCAGGCATGGTATATTCATTACTGCAGGATCAGTGCTTTGGAGAGTGTGATCCCCATACACTCCGCTAATTTAATCTCACCTACTGTGTCGTCTTATTTCACACTGCAGCCGCCAACCCACCCAGAAGCACATTAAGACCCGGGGATGGTGGGGCAAGTCAGAACCAAGGAAAGATACAACTGAAGACTAAAATTTCATCCTTTAATATAATTTCATTATTTAGTATTATGTATCTGGATTATTATTGTTTTTTATTATTATTCATAATCAGTTGTATTATCTTATGGAGTTTTAAATGCATGAGACTATAGAGATAGCATGAATCCATGTGAGGATCACATGTCAGACGCAGGGAGGGATAGAGTTTTGTGTGCAATGCAACATGTTCACTGAGCAGAGATGTTTCAACTGATGTACCACAAATGTATACCGCGAGGGAAGTTTCTTAATATGGAAAGTGCATTGTGCCATGAACATAAGCAACATGTTTTTCTACCTTTACAAGGAAGTTGTAAAGTCTCTCAGTGGGTATATAAGTTCAATCTTACTGTACCACCCCAGAGAAACATGGAGCCGCATAGACCTAGTATGAATACAACATCTTCTCAAGTTTCTCTCCTGACATATAAGAATAAAGATTTTTCTAGGCAAGATAACTGGTGTCCTGTGAATCAAATAATAACAGGGAAAAGGGTTAATTCCAAGTCTACAACAACGCATCCCTCTTACAGGCTAGCGCTCGATGGATAATCAAGAGAAAAGAATCTCGAGAATCACGCATTTTAGCTGTCCTTTCTTTGACAAGGCGACTGCACACATCTGAATGATTTAGACGTTAATTGTAGTCTTGATGCTGGAGTTGTGATGCTCTGTTGAAGTGCGAAGTTATGTTTGATTAAACCACCCACTTTTCCTACCAGACAAATAAGTAGCAGACAACAAAGCAAGAAAAATTGTGATGTAGACAGAGAAGCAGCAGACTAAACATTGTAATATAGATGCTGTTGCGCTGGTGAACCTGATTTCACCAACATGTTCCAGGATCAACATCTTTTTTTATCCTAGAACAACATTCTAATCAACCAATAAGATATGAGGGGCAAGTTTACAGCTTATGTCAAGGTTAGGCTTACAAGCAGGGTTAAGTGCTTCTACATCAGTGTTATTCTCCTATCATTTCCCTCTGATGTCAGGGAAAAGTTATGGGTAGAGTTAGGTTTAGGGGTAGGGATATGGTTAGGACAACATTTTCAGACAGGAATGTTTTTCCAGGATCAACAAAATGTCTTGCTTGGCAAAATCGTGGTGACCATGTGATTTACAAGTACAATGTGTGCTTGGATCAACATCCTTTGTTGGTTGTAGAACAATATTCCTTTCAAACTATAATAACCCTATACCCTATAATTTAGAGAGACAAGAAAGGTCAATCGCATCAGGGCTTTAATGTATCTCTCAACCCAAGCCGTGCATCATTTTTGAAAATCGTTTTAGATGATGTTGCAGAAAGGCAATTTTACAAGGTTGCTAAACTATTCTGTTTAAACTTCATGGGTGGAAAAAGGTCCATTGCCTAGTGTAGCGATGTATGAACCGCAGCTCCCAAAAATCACTTTTTATCGATCAATGCAGCAAATCCACGTGATCAACTTGAACCTGTTGCGAAATCTGCATGGGGAAATATTTCGCCCATACGTGTAATACCCAATTGCGTGAATTTCCATTGAAATGACTGGATTTCACCCACAAAAATGTGTCAAACAACTGTAATGTTGACTGGTGAATGGTGAATCGATAAATTGATTTAAGCTTTGAACAGAAAAAAGTAATGGTGATTTACATTACTGAAAGGGAAAAAAAGCTTTAATTGAATTAAATATGTTTCTACAAGCATGCATGAATGTAGTATGAATTCAATCTTTACGTTAATGGGCTCCTTGCACGTAACTACTTCCTTACCGGAAATGCGGCCTCGTCTTTTCCGGCGCTATTCTACGCTATGAGATGAGATGTTTACAAGAGTTGCCGAACTTACAATAACGGACGTATATCGCCTTTGTAAGTCCTCCTCCAAATCACCTACCAGCAAATTAGAGAGAATGGCTTTAAAATGTATGCCTCTTCATATATCCACGAATATGAAGGTAAGTCTATATATCTCAACTTTATGGCTTTCGTTAGTTTGCTAGCTTACATTAGGCTAATAAACAATCAGGGCTGACAGAATATGCGTGTTATAATGCTGTACTGTTTTCTAGTATTAGGCGGAAAATGTCTACGTTGTGTATGTACGCCTTCAGACAGGAAGAGAGCGAGCCGTATTTACCCGTTGCGGATATGACGTTAGGTTGCTATGTGCAAGGAGCCTATTGTTAACTGGACGGGCACTTCAGAATCTCAGTGGAAGCAGTACATCATTTGAATATTTTTTGCTTAATGTTTGATGAATACTGCATATTTTGCATACACTATATATATATATATATATATATATATATATATATATATATATATTATATATATAATATATATATATATATAATATATATATATTATATATATATATATATATATATAATATATATATATATGTGTATGTATGCAAAAAGCAGTACATCAAAATTAGCAGAGAAGTAGGCACATTCATATGCAGGTGTTCATATGTTATATTGTTTAATGTGGCACTCTAGTTTGATGCTTCGCTCTGTTTCAAAAAGTCTGAAAAATGTTGGCTTTAAAATCTGATTGGTTGCAGTATCAGCCAGAATGTTGATCCAGGAACAGGTCCTGCTTGGATAAATCACATTAAGCAAATTCCAGCAGGGCAAAAGTGTGACATTTATACACATAAATGCTCTTGAGTCTCTTATTTCCTGTATATCCTGCTCTTAGCAATGGATATACATTATTGTGTTATTACTAGAAAGATTATCACAGCTAAGCTTTGCTTACTCTGGGTAAGGCTTCGAGCAGAATGTGTGTGCGTCCTTGTGTTGTTTTAGCTTTCACTTTCTCCACCTTGCATGTCGTGTGAGGCAGTGCGCGTTTTCACAGACAGGAGATAACTGGGGCTGAATGTAAAACCAGCAATGCCTGTGTTTATGATGTTGATGTGTTACTGCAGTGCGCCACTGCAAAATCGACGGTGCTGTATCTCAACGCACACTTTAGGGAAAAAGGAGATGATAAACAACAACAAACTTGAGAGATGTTATTCCGCATACACACATTTGGAGTGAGCAAAGCAAGATGAAAGGGCATGGAAGAGTGGAGGGGAAAGGCAGAGGAGAGGGAGAGAGTTATGTATAACTGCAAGTGCTAACGCTGGCAAATTGGGGGTACGCTGAAAAATGAGAGGGCTGAGGGGACAAAGAAAAACAGAGATGGAGAGACCTCGTGGAGAAAAAGATACAGGGTCATAAACAATGCTAAGAAGCTTAATGAGGTAATTATGCAGATGGACAATGGGATGACCTGAGGGGAGAGGGGCTTCCGGATGAAGATGCGCATCAAGAAAGAGTGTCGGGAGGGGACAGGAAATGATCTTTGATGAGAGCCGGGGGAACTGGGCTGGGAGGAGGTTCACAAGGAATGACAGAATAGGTGGAGAGATGATAGGGAGTGATTTTCTTTTTTTCTTTTTTTTGGAAGGACAGATAGAAAAAAACATTTTTGCATGAGAGTGATGCTTGCCTTTACAAAAGTTTGCCTTAAAGATGTTTTCAGGGGGTTGATATGGTGTTTGCCATGGTATTTTGTGGGGATTTGCTGCATGGTTGCTAATATTTTCTGGTGTGTTGCTGGGAAATTGATATGTATTTGCTAGATCAGTGCGTTGCTAGTTCACTCCTTAAGAGTAAGTGGGATTTTTATTTATTTTTTACGCATTTTTTCATCTAATAGCAGTTTTTGTGCCATTTTATCAGTCTTCGTAAAGAAATAGCTCCCCTCTCCTCAATAAGCTGCTCAATTTGAGGGATCATTTATATCTGGAGCATAAACAGCATGGGACACGCTATGTGGCAATTTGAATACTTTAGGGGTAATGGTTTGTTCAAATCTCTAACCATAATAATAATAATAGTGATGCTTCACTTACCAAGCATCACTAAAACTGTGAAAAGAGGCGAAGTCTGTCAAAGCGTGTGTGCATTTTATAAGAGAGAGAGAGAGTAGAGAGAGATGATGCCTGTAGCCATTAAAATGTCACAGCTGACAGTGATAAACTATGACAAAATGTATACAGACACATTCACATATGAAATCAAAAGCTTGCACAGCTCACACACTCGCTGGATGCCACTAGCAGAACCACCCCCTGCAGAAGATAGCGGTCTGCTTATCTCATCAGCCTATGACACTAATTAACAAGCGTCCTTTTACTCGTACAAAACAAACTTACATTGTGCAGGTTCATTTCCCTTCTCTTAAGGCTAACAGAGTATGGAGAGCGCTGCTTCTGTTGTCACAAACATTCACTCATCCTTCCAGTATTTCGTCTTACACTGTCGGTTTTCCTTCTCCCGCAGTGAAGCCACTGTCAGGCCACCTGTCTGGTTTATTTTTATAAGGATTAGACATGCGTTCCGCCGGCTCTCTTGTGTAAAAGAAGCTACAATGAAGTGTAAATTTCTGTGACATGTAAGCTGCCATTGCTACGACTGCGGCTCACACGCTCTGTTGAGTGCCGTGGAACGCTTCCCACTATCTCTGTCACTCGAGCCAGAGAAGATTTCTCTGATCGCCTGTAATATACACCATGAGGCTAGTAACTCAATCTCCTCTAATGTGGCTGATAATGTCTCTGATAATGACATGGATATTGAAGCTGGTAAACTCATTTTGAGGAATGGAGGTTGACACCGGGTCTGATATGCTGACCAGTCCTGAGTCGTCCACCTTGGACAGAATGGATTAGGGAGAACATCATGGAATCTTAATTGGATTTGGGAGAAGATAGTAATGGTTTTCTCTTGCTCTGTCTTTGCTCCATCTGTTATATTACGTGGTGTGTGTGTGTGTGAGAGAGAGAGAGAGAGAGAGAGAGAGGAGAGAGAGAGAGAGAGGAGAAGAGAGAGAGAGAGAGAGAGAGAGAGAGAGAGAGAGAGAGAGGAGAGAGAGAGAGAGAGAGAGAGAGAGAGAGGAGGAGAGAGAGAGAGAGAGAGAGAGAGAGAGAGAGAGAGAGAGAGAGAGAGAGAGAGAGAGAGAGAGAGAGAGAGAGGAGAGAGAGAGAGAGAGAGAGAGAGGGGAGAGAGAGAGAGAGAGAGAGAGAGAGAGAGACATTATTAATAGATTTTATGTTATAATACATTGTATTATTCAATTGACAGCCTTAGTAATTTGTGCATAGTTTAAATATATTAATATGTGAATATAGGTTAAATAATATATATTTTAATAGTCATATATTATATTAATTAATATTATACAGCTCTACTAATAAACTTTGCATAGCTATATAGCAGAATTTAAATTAAAAAAATCTAATATTAATTAATAATCATAATTTCAGATTAATTCATTGCAATATATGTTATTAATTTTTTTAAAACATTATATTAATTAATATTATATATTATATATTTAATTGATAGCCCTAGTAATGAACTACACATATAATTGTGTATAGTTATGATAGCAAAATAAATGCATTGATTAACTTGATTAAATCTAATTTAGTGGCTTATCAACTTTTAAAAGAGAAGAAAAAATGCTTGCGGTATCTTTTGTTCTTGACCCTGAAACAAAAACCAGTAGGGAACCACTAGTGTATTCATCTGGCGTCAGCTCTGTGTAGTCAAACACTCTCTCTATGGCTTTTCAGCGGGTCTGTAACTGTTGGGAAAGGGCAGTGCTGATGCCCATGTGCTCTCTTTCTCTCCATTTCCCCTTGTGTGCTCTGCTGAGACTCAGCCAGGAATCAGGGCCAACTACCGCTGTCATCTCTTATCAGCCTGGAGAGAGGGAGAGAAAGAGAGAAGAGCGAGAGAGCCCCGGTTGCAGCTGAGTCCCCTTCTGGAGTACATGGCCAGACACGGAAAAAAAGGAGGAGAAAAGGACAGACTGGCCCCAGATTACAGATGCGATTGGGGCGGAGAAACGAAAGAGATTACAAAAATGCGGCATATACTCGCGGAGTGTGTGTAGTTGCTCTCTGGGGCAGCATTGTGATGTATTGCTTAATATAGAATAAGGACAAATGCAATGTGCTGTGCTGTGTCACAGTACTAGAGAAAAACCAGAGTGTATATCATGACCGAATTGCTTGCGTTTGATCCCAAACATAGTGAAGTGTCATACCACACCCCGACTTTAACAACTCCAAGGCAAAGCTGGTTGCGGGAGATAACGTGTTGCCTTTGATGGGCCCAAATCAGTATGTGCAGAAAGGATACGACTGCTGAGTCTGAAATCGAGTTCCACAGTACTTTCTTTTGGGCATAATTAGATTTGCCACCAGGGGGAAAAAAGCCTGTCAGAGGGACACATATTTGCCCGGAAGAGGCAGTAAAAAGCAACAAGCCATGGCTCGCACCATTTGCAATAACTTCCTGCTGAGAAAATTTACATGTGATTGATTTCAACTAACTGTAGAGGAATGGGTAATTAATATCCGTTAACTTTAATGACCAAAACTGCTTGAAATGGAGTTTTGCATGAACAGTTTAGGGAAATATAGTTGAAACAATATGTTTGCTGTTGTTATTATGAAGTTATGGTCCCCTGAGTTTTATTAATGGGACTGCGGGTACAATCTGTTTCTAAAGTGATGGAGGATGTGTGTTTGCATGAGAGTGCAGTGAGTGGCGTTCCAGTGCACACACTAATGTGAAGAGGAACAGGGCTCTGAGAGCAGGGAAAGAGGAAGAGAGATTGACTGGAGTTATCTATAGAGACAGCTAGTTAGCAAAAACAAATCTTCCCACCCGCCATCAGATTACAACAGATCTGTGTGGGTGGTTGACATTTAAGAAAGTTAGGGGGAAAAAAATGTAATTAAACTATACATAGGCTACGCGTTTTTAAACTAAATTTGTCATTTTTTACATATGCCTATACCTTTTTATATAAAAATGCAACCTACTCTGATCTGTTTACTTTATCTTTCCCTTAGGATTGTAGTAATTTGTTCCTGTTCTTTCCTGTTCCCACTGCAATAACATATAACACCATTAGTCAATCTTTTTTTGAAAGAAAGGAGATTTGAGATTCGCAGTGGGCTTGCTGTGAAGTTAGGTAAGAGAATTGGATGCATTAATGTTTAAAAACAATATGGTTGGATTTTAAAAGTGTTAGATCTTGCTGACACACCAGAAATGTTGGATGCAGTCTCTCAATCTTTACCAGATCCCATCATTTGTTTTCTGTCTAATCTTGAGGTTGAAGGTGAAATCTTGTCTGAAGTTCCTCTTATTCTTTTTGCCAGGGTTCGTCGATATAGACTGCATATGTGTTTTCGCACCGGGTAGTTATAGGAACTAGCCACCAGGGCAGTCCCCCGAGGACTAAATGTTCCCCTAAGGCAGGGGTAGGAAAGTTCGGTCTTAGAGAGCCGCTGTCCTGCAGAGTTTAGCCCCAACCCTATAAAAATACACCTGAACAAGCTAATCAATGTATTCAGGATTACTAAGGCTATAGGCAGTTGAGGGTTTTTTTCAGGGTTGGAGCCAAACTCTGCAAGACAGTGTCTATCTAGGACCGAACTTGCCTAAGGCTATTTTCCTGGTTGTATTCGCACCGCCAGTAGGAACTCTGAAGTGACGTAAATCAGCCGACGGAAGCTCTGCATTCAACAACTCCATAGTGTAAAGTTTGAGAAGTGCCTTGACTTCGGTGTCAATCCATCTATCACTGTTTTCCATGTTTGTGGAGTTAGTTAGGCTATAAACTGTTTGTTTACACAGCTTTTTAAAAATAGCAGGTTCCGGTGTTTCGTATGGTATGCATTCGGCCAAGCAACGTACATTTACATCACTGATAGTTCCTATTGTGCTGGGTTTGACTCTACTCTGAAATAGAAGCTAATTTAGTCCCCCAGTTCCTGCGGTGCGAACACGCCAAAAAGCCGGTAATTCCGCCAAAAGTTATAGGAACTATGAAAAAGCCCCTTGTGATAAAGTTTGAACCTCTCAGCGAATTTCACCAATCTGCAAAAACACAAAAACAATGTATTTGGTCTGATAGTATCCAAACAAATCAGTGTTGAGTATCAGACAAAATTTGTACTGGTTTTCAATATCGGACAGAACTCTGTTTAAAGGTTTTGGATACCAGACGAACGGATGTCTTCTGACCGGTTTTGGTGAGTTACAACAAAATGTTTAGTCTTTGGCTGAGTTAGCATCCTCTTAGCATATCAAATTACCATATACCTTTTAATGACTGAAAATGTAAAAGTTTTCCATTTTGCTTTTGCACTTTATGATTCAAGCACTGAAAAAGTTAATAGCGTGTATCATATTTCATTCTCTTACATAATCTTTCAGAACTGCAGCCTCTGTATTATGTATGATCCTCAGTATTTATAGTCCTGACTTAAAAATGATTTTTGTTTTGTTTTGTTTTTTGAGTGAGGAGAGGAAAATCTCTATTCTGGATAGATATAAATGAGCACTGATTAAAATTCCAGAATACTCAGCAAGTGCATATGAATGAGGACGAACAAGCACTTTCCATGAAAACCCTTTGCTGTCTCATTATTTCTTTCTCAGAATTAGAGACAAAAATCTCAGATTTTAAATATGTTATCAAATAAACCCAACATAGAATATCTAGTTTTAAACCCATCAAATGTTTATCTACTTTTCAGTTTATATTTTTAATTATTAATTCAGTTTAATTGCCAAGCATGTAATATTTAGCGGTGTCCCACATTTTGGGACCCTGCTTGATTTTCCCCCTATTAAAAAACAGTGACAACTAAGAAATAACAATACAGCAACTGTTTTAACATTACATTTTTTAGTATTTTTTTTCTATTTAATTTTTATATTTATTTAATCAGGTTTTTAAACTGTATTCGTTTAGCTCCAAAATTCTGTTAACAGGGTTGAAAAAATGATACGTCTTATACAGTATAAAATGACTAAAATATAAAACGGCTCATATAATATGAAACTTTTGACATAGTGAGGTTGACAATCAATTGTTGAACTTTTTATTTATGAGTTTTGGACCCATTTTGCTCCCTGTTCATGGAAAGTGTCACATATTAAGACGGCTACTTCTTAACCATGTTTGACAGCCTGGAATGTAACGTCACATCAACCATCCTTGTGCTGGGGAAAACATAAGGGACATGCAGAAGTTGTGCCGGGAAGAAAGTAGCGACAGATGAGAAGAGAGAGAGAGAGAGAGAGAGATATAGGGGGATGGAGGAATGGGGGAAGGGTTGGGTGTATGGCTGCATGCCGCAAGAGTCAGAGGGTTGTCATGGTGATTGGTGTGAAATAGAAAAAGGCAGGCTTGTATTGACACCTTGCTAGCGTCACACTATTGGACAGCATTGCAATCCATTGCAATGCAGTCCGAGAATGGCGGAATGAATCACTGTGTTTTTACACCAGTCCTTCTGGTCTCAGGTTTAGCTTCCTCTGCAAATGCACTGATACCACACAGACTTTGCCAGCACTCGCAGTATGGAGTATGACAGACAGTATGCATTTCACAGTACACTCTCTCAGCCAACATGACCCCATTTTCTCACTATTCAGGCAAAGACATTTGAATGACAGTCAAATTGCTTCAAACCGATTTCGCTTGTTCATGCTGCATGAGCCACTAATGGCTTATGTCAGTGTGTGCATGCATGTGAACTGCAGACAGACAGACGTTTGGTCTAAACGTCTGCGGTGCAGATAGCATACAGTAAATATATAGAGAACCACATTGGCTCAAGATAGATGAATTTCTCAGCTCAATTTTTTTACATAACACATATCCACTCGACCTACAGAACCTGCATCCGCAGCCCGGAGGCAACGTCTCGCTTATTTCTTTTCACAGATCCCAAGAGTGGCTCTTTTTTCGATTATATCAGGAGCACTTAGAGGCAAGTGCTGCTTTTGCAACTTTCAACAAAGTTAATAGGGCTAGTGGTGGATAAATGTTCCTTTGGTCTGGTTAATCGGGGCTTGATGAACTGAAAGCTGCAGCAGAATAAACATCTGATAATAATATAGACCACATCCTTCCGATAATATTATTTCTTGACTCAGGGCTGCCAATTCACCCAATTGACTTCTCACTCTTACATTTTCTCATGCAGTGAAACATCAGCAAAGAGGACACTGACACCGACAGACAAGACAAGAGCAGGTTTCGTATGAAACAGTTTCAGCTTTTAAATTCTCTCAATTTTATTACGAAATTCAAACAATAAATACCGTTTTGTGGCTCTTTAATGTGGCGCGTGACAGATCTCTAAAGCGCCTCCGTTCAAATGACATTTGCAGCACGATCATTTCTTATTAGTTGATTGCAAATAAACACAAATTATTATCAGAAGGTATGTTGCAAGATACAGAACAACTTATTGAAATGAATCATGTCTCATGTAATCAAATGTAACTACAGGGAAAGCCCCTCCCTTCCCCTTCAAGCAAAACTCAAATGTTGGCAGCCCTGACTATTTTATTTCACTTTAGTCAGCTGTGTTCATGCCACTTCACAGATGAGGCAAGGCCGTTGTCTCTGAATGCAAATCTTGTGGAATACTAAAGCAGGGCTGAGCTTGACCTGTCAATACTTCTCATTTTCATAAGAGAGGAGAGTACTGGCACACATTAGGTGTAGCCTAGAATTCACCTACCAATGTTTCCCATTCACTGCATAAGAAAGAAGTAAAGACATCAGGCTCTTTAGGTAACGAGACAACAAGTCGCGAGGGCATCATGAATAATCCAAAGTAGAGATGGCTGATAGCCTTAAAGATTGCTGAATAGACTAATGGACTTAACTGCTTTGCTGAGTGTTTTCCTGTATACAGGTTGAGGGGGAAGTACTTTGTAACTGTATTTAGGTTTATTTATTTGGCAGACACTTTAAAGGTAGTGTATCTTTTACAGTGTAAACCGGGGCACTATCAAAACATTACTTGAGCAGACAAACAATGTGTTGTGGCAAAATTTCTGTCAAACATCATCACTGCGTAAGAGACACTCAGAGTCAAATTAATAAAAATAGAAATGTTTATTCTTGCAAGAAGGCCCAGTCGCCATCACAGCCGTTACATTCTGTGAAGTGAGTGGCGCCAAACAGGAAGACATGAGACAGCTTTTATACTCTTTTCAAGGTTCCTTCTCACCCGCTGTACTTTTCCCCCACTCAGATAAGGTCCCCACTGCTGTTCAGTTTCTACTTAAGGACACAAACTGGTACTGGAATAAACCAGTCAAATCTGACCATTCCTAAGGTCAAGAGGTCCTGTCCCATATATTCCTGAAACGTCACGCACAAGGACGTACACACATATATTTTACACATTGATTTCTGTTAGGAATAAATGACTATTAAAATTTCTACAACAAATGCAACCAGTGTAGTGAGTTTGGGGAGTGGCTATCCGTTTAGCTGACCAATGATCATTGGTCATTGTGTTTGGGAAACCTAATTGTAAACAATCATAATTTTTTTCTATTTAACTAGGTGTTGTAACTGCCTGGTCACCATTTCAAGTGATTCATGATAGTCCTGTGTTGTAAAATTATCATCTTTTTTGAAGATTTTCTTTTTAAATTTTCCAAAAGCATTTGTTATATTTTTTAAATATGAATCCATATGAAATTCATGCATATATATTATATATATATATATTTATATATACACACACTCTATATAGTACTGTCAAATCATATATATATATATATATATATATATATATATATATATATATATATATATACATACTTATATACAGTATATATATATATATATATACTGTATATATATATATATATATATATATATATATATATATATATTATATATATATATATATATATATATATATATATATCAGGGTTTTTCCTGGCTCAAAATGAGGCGGAGGTGGTAAAAATGTAACACTAGGGGGGTCCGTGGGCATGCCCCCCCCGGGAGAAAATTTTGTACATTTTAAAGATAAATTCATTAATTTGGTGCACTTTGAGTCACTCGAATCTGTTGTTAAAAATAAATAAAACCCCACACCAACCACCCATATTCTTTGATTTAGATTTCTGCATCTGATCATCACATTACAATTATTCAATTAAGCATGATAATATGGTAACATATCACACAATTAACATTTATTTAAATTAAAAGTTCTTCTTTTGGCAAAATTACATTTTCTTTATAGCCTAAACAGAGGCTTTACTCCCTTTAAACTTATTGTCAATGTTTCATTTTTGAAAACACTCTTATCGGAATAATTTTTTGTACCTTTATAAAGGGTATTTTCCCCCTAATTTTATTTAATGTATGCTCTAAATTTCATTTAAAATTCTTACATTTTATCAATACATTCAATTAAAATAATAAGACACTAGGCTGTTACCAATCAAATTAAATAATTTACATTGAAAAATTATAACTGTATAAAATGAGATTATTATATTATTTTAGAATATAAATATAATATAGATATAGAATATATAAAATATTAGAATATTTTTTGAATATACAAGGAATGTTGAAAAGAATGATACTTTGAAACTAAACCGCCAGTAGGAGGGGGCAGGCGGTCGTCTTAATGAGCGAGTCATTGAGTCACTAATGTAAACGATTCGTTCAAACGGCTGATTGATTCAGAATGAGGCGTTTAATAATGGGCAATTGAATCTTTGACTCAAGCGATTAGTTCAAAACGCTGAATGATTCAGTAATGAATCATGGATGAGTGTTGCTGTGAGACGCGATATGGTTCTGTTGTTTGGAACTATTTTCGCTGCTAAAACAGAACAAAAACAGTCTAAAAATGTAAGTAACTTAATTTTAACTATTTGTTTATTGAACTGTTATGAAATTAATATCTCGGTTTCAATCGTGATGGCATTCAGGAAAACAGCACTCTGGTCGTGTGTAGCATATATATTGTTTCTTAACTATAATTAATGTTATAAATAACTGCTCGAGACTCAACAGCGCAACTTTGTTACCGTCCGTACATTAGGTACCATGATGGGAGTTCCGTGTCTTTACACTCGTTTAGCTGTCATCCACCCTCGATTGAATGGAATGTTTTTATTACTCGGCCCGCTCGACCCGCGGATTATGATCCGTGCAGCACTATCGGCAAACTACACGGTTAGAGAATGGACACAAGCGGGAATCGCGACAGAACTGTCACGGTGGATAAAGTGTATATGAGCACGTGACTGTCTGTCCGAGTTTTGTCTAGAGGCGGAGGCGGCACGAAATTTGACGGAGGCGGCCGCCTCATAATTGTCTATGCAGGAAAAACCCTGTATATATACAGTGTATATATATATATACACTCACCTAAAAAATTATTAGGAACACCTGTTCAATTTCTTATTAATGCAATTATCTAATCAACCAATCACATGGCAGTTGCTTCAATGCATTTAGGGGTGTGGTCCTGGTCAAGACAATCTCCTGAACTCCAAACTGAATGTCAGAATGGGAAAGAAAGGTGATTTAAGCAATTTTGAGCATGGCATGGTTGTTTGTACCAGACGGGCCGGTCTGAATATTTTACAATCTGCTCAGTTACTGGGATTTTCACACACAACCATTTCTAGGATTTACAAAGAATGGTGTGAAAAGGGAAAAAACATCAGTATGCGGCAGTCCTGTGGGCGAAAATGCCTTGTTGATGCTAGAGGTCAGAGGAGAATGGGCCGACTGATTCAAGCTGATAGAAGAGCAACTTTGACTGAAATAACCACTCGTTACAACCGAGGTATGTAGCAAAGCATTTGTGAAGCCACAACACGCACAACCTTGACGCGGATGGGCTACAACAGCAGAAGACCCCACCGGGTACCACTCATCTCCACTACAAATAGGAAAAAGAGGCTACAATTTGCAAGAGCTCACCAAAATTGGACAGTTGAAGACAGGAAAAATGTTGCCTGGTCTGATGAGTCTCGATTTCTGTTGAGACATTCAGATGGTAGAGTCAGAATTTGGCGTAAACAGAATGAGAACATGGATCCATCATGTCTTGTTACCACTGTGCAGGCTGGTGGTGGTGGTGTAATGGTGTGGGGGATGTTTTCTTGGCACACTTTAGGCCCCTTAGTGCCAATTGGGCATCGTTTAAATACCACAGCCTACCTGAGCATTGTTTCTGACCATGTCCATCCCTTTATGGCCACCATGTACCCATCCTCTGATGGCTACTTCCAGCAGGATAATGCACCATGTCACAAAGCTCGAATCATTTCAAATTGGTTTCTTGAACATGACAATGAGTTCACTGTACTAAAATGGCCCCCACAGTCACCAGATCTCAACCCAATAGAGCATCTTTGGGATGTGGTGGAACGGGAGCTTCGTGACCTGGATGTGCATCCCACAAATCTCCATCAACTGCAAGATGCTATCCTATCAATATGGGCCAACATTTCGAAAGAATGCTTTCAGCACCTTGTTGAATTAATGCCACGTAGAATTAAGGCAGTTCTGAAGACGAAAGGTGGTCAAACACAGTATTAGTATGGTGTTCCTAATAATCCTGTTGGTGAGTGTGTGTGTGTGTATATATATATATATATATATATATATATACGCACGCATACATACATAGATACATACATACACACACAACTTTTATGCAAGATGCGATTTACATAATCGAGTTACGTGTGTGTGTGTGTTTTATATATATATATGTGCGTGTGTTCGTTCTTTCTTTCTTTTTCTGCTCACTTGCTCATTTGCATATGCATTTGTTTTTTTATTATGCTTGTTCCCTGGGAATCAAACCAGCGATCTTGATGTTGCTAGTACCCTGTTGAGCTACTTTGATAGGAGGCCTTGTAGTGGGAGGTATCTGTTATGGTAAAGCGTGTTTTGCGGTGTAATGTCACAGCTGATGGTGTGGACGGGCTGTCCATCAGTCTGGGTATGATGAGGGTGTGGGGTGTGTGCGTTTCCCCTCGGGAGTGGCTGACATGCCCCGCGTGTCACACAACCCCTCGACAGCTGCGCTCCCCCCTGTGCTCTCCACTTATCACTGGGCCCAAGGGACCTGTAACACCTCCACGCACACTCATGCACACTTACTGACAGCCTGTACCCCATCTCCATCAGATGTAGGACCCTCAGATGTAAGCCAGCTACAGCATGTGGCATGCTAATGATATGCTTCCATGCAATTGTGTGGTCCAGGGCTTATTAAGGCCTAATTGAGCTGCTGGGGTTTGAGATGTGCTGGCCTTAATTATCCTCTGTGTTGTGTTGCTGTGACATGCTGTTTTGGCTTGTCAAATGTTATTGTTGTATGCATAATTTTGCTTTTCTGAGTTTAAACAAGGCTGTAGACTTTACTATTCATGTATGAATTCCTTGTTATAATGTCTATGCTAGGTTTATTTGAACTATATTCGAGTTTTGGGTACAAAAAAAAAAGCCTTATACCATATGTTATTATCCCTTATCCCTGTCTGATATTGGCTCTTTGAATGGGTCAAATGCCCCGTTGAAGGTCTGTCAGTGTAGAGCAGGATGTCTATCCTATCTGTCTGCCATAGAGCGCTCAAGACTAAATGCCCTCACCTGTCTCATCAGTTCAATCTTGACCCCTTTGACAGCACCCGTGAACTGCAATCCTGCATTGAGACCCAAGTCAGGTGGAAAGACCCGGTTTGTATATCAAAAGAGAAAAATCAAACGTGAAGGTCAAAGTCGTGGCTGAATTTAGTCAATTGAGAGAGTGTCTATATACTCCGGGGCAGGAAAGTAGCCGTGCCTGACAAAAGTGGACCGAGGGGGAGGGAGAAAGAAGGTCAGTGATAATGGGTTTTCCGCTTAATTTCATAATGCTATGATTGCTACATTTACCAGAGCGAATATTGACTCACTATAGCCTTTTATGAGTTTAGGCCTCATGCTAGCATCTGTCCCATGCTAGCATGTCACTCCATGAGCTCTTTAAGCAACATTTGTCATATTAATTATCTCTTTAGTGTAGAATATCTTCATGTCTTCAGAGATTAGTCTTCGTTGTTGACTCGGCTTGTCGGAATGGGATGAAATTTGTAATTGGGTGGCCGGCCAAGTGTGCGTGTCATGCATCATCCCAAAGCACCAGAGGTGTTTCTTTAATGAACACTGGTGTTCCACAAGCTTAGTATGTCATTGCGACTGACACTAACAAAGTGAATATGGCCCATTTAGAGTTGAGACGGAGACACTAAGAATCTGTGCCAGTGAATCTGTGGGCGTTAGCAGTGCACCTTTTAATTTTGATGCTGACATCAATTTACTTTTCCCTAAACAACATGCAAAGACACTTGATTTTAATCCATGGCTCTGCAAGTATCCCAGATTTGCAAGTGCAATAGAAATGAGATCTTACAATTGAGTCCATATGAGAAAAGCGCTATATAAATGTAACTAATAATAATAAATGGGTGACTTTATCTTTGTATACATGTTCATTAGCGAACCAAGTGACTCTGCAGCTATGCCATAAGGAGCTACACATGTTGCTGTCGGCTAGATAAAATTGAAGTTTTCTAGCTGGTTAATTTTCCCTGAATGTTGTCACAATTTTCTTGACACAATGTTCCCACATTTCTCTTGCTCTCTTTGTATAACCAATTAAAATATCGTTATTCAATCAGAATCTGCTTTGATCTTGAGGCATCTCTGTCCCTCCCTCTATCTCTCCTCTTCTCCCTTCCCCCTCAAGCTCTGTTAGAAATATCTACACCCCCTTTTCCACCTTTTTCTTAATGAATACACTTCTTTACTTGAATTATTCACCAAGTCTTTTATTCACTCTGTTTTTATTGTGTCTTAAGGGAAAAAACATCAATAAATAAATAAACCTGATGGCTACAGCCTCATGTAACATGAAAAAAGACAACGGGAGGGATTTTTTTTTCCTGGATGATTTTCCTTGTTGGCATTGAGAGCATAATATCTTGGAGACTGAAAAGCATTAGATAGATTCATGTTTCTAGTGTGTTGCAAGCTTGATCGTGTATGCTGCATGACTCTTGTCAGATATCTTCCCCGTGTGTGTGTGCGTGCATGCGTGTGAATAACTGAATTTGTATGTCCATGTGTGGAGGATGCTGTGGAGACCCCGTTTCCATGGTAACGTGGATGGAGCAAGTGGGCGGTAGCAACCTCTGACAACCTTTATTTTCTACAGCTTTCTGTGTCTCTGATATTAACCCTTAACCTAGATAAACAGTGAGGGGGATGCATGAGCGAGGGTTTTTAGAAAACAAGAACCAGAATAATTACGACTCTGCCGTCTTATACTCGGTGTTCCGCAAACATTGCATCAGTACCGATCTAAGACACAGGTCAGTTGTCAGGTGGTTAGGGCGACTCTCTGCTCTCCTGTGCGCTCCGGTGCTGTCGGCGCACATCAGAGGCCTTTATGAAGATGAGAGGCCACATCCACACCGCGGGACCCTTGGGTAAACCGCATAGGATGCCAAGTCAATAAAGCAGAGAAATATCGCCTCAAGTCAGCAGTGTGGTGATCTGGGTGCACTTTAGAACTGTCCAAAGCCAGGCAAAGAGGAGTGTGTGCTTGTGTCCCTCTGTGAAGAAAAGATCAACTAAAGTGTATCGTATCAGGGGATGTAGAGTCAAAGAGACCTGTTCATCCTTTTATAAAAGGAAGAGAGAGATAATATCCTATCCTCTATAGTTTATAGTATCTCTTGTTGTCTTGAATGCTCTGTTTGTACACCCTACAGTGTTTCCAGAATTATATTTTTGCAGTAAGGGGGAGTCACCATCCATCCTGTACTATTATGTAGAAATAGTCCTTTATTACAAAAGAAAAACGTTGTTATATATAGACAGCAAGTGAGTTTTGATACTCTCCAAACTTCATTTCAATATGGATAAAAACTTGCAGTTCAGTAATAGGTCAGATGTTGATTCAGTGAGTAACCAATCAGTTCATAGGAGGATTTGTTTGACTGATCCAAATCGGTAACTTGCACTGATGGTTAGGGTTAGTAGATTAAGGGGTTAGGGTTAGTAATATGTACTTGCAAAGTTACTTATAGTCAGTAGAATGTCTGTTGGGGAGCATCAAAATAAAGTGTTAGCAGATATTAAGCAGACAGTCTAATACTTGACTAATTCTATAATGGATTTGGTTGACATGTACAGTAGATGCAATGTTACTTAGTCACAATGTCTAAAGGGGGCCATCAAAATACCGTATTCTAGCTGCCGAATGATAAAAACATTGCGAGCCAATCAGAATATACCAAGAAACCACTCTTGTCACTAAGAGAAATCACAATGTCTGAGTCTTATGATCGACAACCTACCATTGCTAATACAGCACAACATATGTAGCCTGTATATACAGTCCAGAATATTCCAATATTGCATAACCATTCTACCATCTGCCTGACTAAAAACTACCCATATAAGCTAAGCTTGAATGACGAATGTCTGCTCTAGACAAATTGGAGTCATCTGTGTTTTGAATTGAAGATGTTCATAATATCGTCGTAATCAAAATGATCACTTTTCTTTTTGGCCATCCTGTTATGTGATCTCAGGTATTAAAAGTGTTTCACATTCATCCAGGCCACCTCATAAACCCACACAAAAAACACTATTGTATAAATCATAAATAGCTTTAATGATAATAAATCAAATGTTGGGAAAGAGGCACTCAATTGAAATATATCACGATTCACATTGTTTTATACTCCATCACATTCAATAGCCTGCAAACTAAAATTCACACTTGGGTAAATGTGATTTATTTTGCTGTATAAAATTCAACAACAGCGCCATAAATTGACTACTGTGCAGGAAACACTAGTGCGCATGTTAAAAATACACACATTGCATGTTCTCAATAGAATATTGACTTTTTATTAGAGAGCAATAATTGCTGCTTTCACTACTATCGTCTGAGCATAATGGGATCAATGTAATCCTTGATCTAGCATTCCATGCACACTATTGTGTGGAAGTTTGTCTGCTTAAATCAGGACTTAAATCAGTATTATTTTTGCTCTACCTCGCTTTATGCACTTAACCCTTGAGTTACCTGCAACAGGTTCATGCAAATAGGATGCTGGTCTTAAAGAAGATCCGGACACAGTGACGTTTGTGTGCACAGAGAGGGACAAACTGGTCCCGGACCAAATATATGGTGAACAAACTGATATGAATTATGAATTTGGGTGAATTCAGGGCAAATTGTATCGGTAGGGAAGGCCAGGCTATAAATAATTTACCCTGCAGGGGGTCTCTGCAAATTACTGGCCCCCCTCTATGTCTCCTTGTCTTCTGCCACTCCTCTTTTTTCCCATTACCTTCAGTCACCTATCTCCTCCCCCTCTTTTTTCCCTGTCCTTCTTTTTGTGTTGCTGTCCGTCGCTTGGCTTTCCAGACAGACAGACCCTCAGGGAGGTCTTGAGGGTGGAGGGCAAGCATGTATTCATTTATTCCGGATCTCTCTCTCTCTCCTTCAGTCTTTGACACGCATCCTCACAGTTGGAGGTGGTAAATATTTAAAGAGGAGGCATGACAGAGCCCAGCCCTTATAAACACATACTGTACAGATGACTTTCACTGGATAAACATTCTTAGTCCTACTGTGGTTTAGGAAAACGGCAGAATGCAGGGTATTGTTTTAAGAAAGCGCCTGTATGTAGATTCATATTTGCACTTTTTTTCTAATTTTAAATGAGTGTGTGCTAGAATACATATTCTCACTAGTTGCTTGAGGGTGCAGGGAAAATAATTATGCAAGCAGTAGATGATTTTAGAACAGATAAGGGATATTACATCTCAGAACAGTGAAGTCTACACTATCTCCTGCTGGTTTTTCTTGTAGCCTGGATAATCGGAGGTCGTTGTGATTTTGCCAAGTAAGACATGTTCCTGGATCAACATCTGATCAACATCATGTTGTGGATACAATGGCCCAAGATTACCGTACAGAAATTTGCGGTCGGTAATATTTTTAAATGTCAAAAGAATTGTGTTGAAAGAAGTCTCTTATGCTCACAAATCCTGCATTTATTAGATCAACATTTTATTTTATTTTATTGCCATTTAAAATAACTGTTTTCGGATAACCTCAGGATCAAATAAGAGCAGGATTTACACTAGAATCCCACTATAATCTCTGACATGACCGGAATAATGAAGAAGTTTAGCTTTCAGCTCCTGAAATACAGTGTCCAGCAAGTTGGTCCACTGACGATTATATAACACCTAATTTAAAAAAAAAAATACACATTTTACACTATTAATGTACTTGAATAAGAACTGCCCTTTTCTTGTTCTAAAGTTCTTGTATAGAAGCTTAAAAATGGACTACTGTCATTTTTAGAAGCTGTGATCCACATAACCTCTGCAGTGATTACATTTCAAACAACAACTTTCTGTGATGATATCATTCACATTTCCACTGAAATTCAAGCAGTATGTGCTGTGAGTGAAGTGTCATGCTCCATTTCGCAAAGATAATTGTTTGTTTTTCAGTTGCCTCAGGGTTGACATTACAGAGTTTGTTTATGTGGAATGCTGCATCAATTCTCAGTGGCGCTGAAAGCATGGTATGTTTATTATGACTTTTTTTTTTTTTTGCATGCATGCACATCTGTTCCATGGAAACTATATAATTGCCTTCGGTTCCCGTCCGCTGCAGGGAATCAGTGACGTTTAGTCTACAACCTTAGGTAATGAGGCAGGTGACAGGATTAGATACTATCAGCAACAGCTGCACAGCAGCGCTGAGAGACCCTGACCGTTGTCAATCTCTCCCACATCAGCAATAGAGGCCATGTAAGCCGTGATAGACAAGGTTCTTATCAGCACGTTGGGGTTCAAGTAGTGCCTGGAGCTCATTTCATGGAAATGAGACACTCCTCTTCAGTTCCACACCCTCAAACCCCTCCTTTCCTGCTTTATTCTCTGCAAGCCAGTCATGCTTGACTTGGTCACCTAGTTAGCGGGTACTGCTTGATCACATGTTACTGGGCACTTATTTGATTGGCGGCTGGCTCCCTCCGGAGCAGAAGTGTGACAGGCCTAATCGGACTAAGCTCAGCACCTCTCAGTGGCAATGAAATCCAATGAAGGCCCGACTCGATTCATCCTCATTTGATGGCATTTGTTAAAGGCCAACGGAGGCTTACCTGGCATCTAATTGGCTGCTTACACATCCCCCTCCCCCTCTGATCAGGTAATATTAAAATCACCGAGTCTAGAGGATGAAAGGTGACTGATTGATTTGGGCAGCTGTGTGATTTAATGGAAGAATGGATTACTGTCTTGGCTGTCATCTTCTTTCACCCCTTCCACTCCTCCTTTTTTTCTCTCATCTTGCTTTCACCAAGAGATTTGCAGGCACAGCGCTGATACGAGGTGACTCTCATATGAGAGGTGACTATGCTTAATGAGCCACGTAATCCAAGATTGAGGCACAACACCAATATTATGTGTATGGTCTTCTATATGTGACCTGTAAGTAACTTTTATGTGGGCTCAAATGCTATCAAATGTCCAGTTGCTATAAAAATTCCCATTAAATATCAGTCCTCCTACAGTTGTTTTTCTTGGTTTAAAAGACCAGCATGGTATTCTGTATTTTGGATACTGGTATGTTTGGGTCAGGCTTCTTAACTAGTTCAAACAAGAAATTTTCACCAGCATAAACAATGTATGATTTTATTATTTCCTAGCTACATCAGAAAGTTGTGATGCCTCAATTTTAGATTGATCGCTTATCAGTTATTAGCCAGAACATGAAAACAATTAAGGTGCGGTCATATTTACCACTGTTTGGCAAATTTTCAAGGGTGGAATTCCAATTTCAATAGAAATTCATGCAATCGGGATCGTGAGGGTGAAAGACCTTGCACAGATTCTGCAATGAAGACTCGTCATGTTTACTAACAGAAATTTGGATTCATGCTGATTGGTTGCCCAAATTTATTTGTATGAAGCATTTTCCAAATGCCAGTAGTTTTAGTTTTGATTTAAATACTCATTTAGGCTTGCCATTTATGTCTATTATTATTAATTCCAAAATAAAATGTTCATTTATGTTTGTTCTGAATGCCGTTAAACTTAAAGGATTTGTTGAGTGAGAGGAAAAAAAAATATTTTTCCAGTTTTTTGGGGGTTTAACATTATTTCTAAATGTTATAATAGAATGTGACTTATACCACTTACAACTTGTTTTTATTCTTTTAAAAATGCAATTGTGACCCAGTGTGACTTATTTTCTGGAAATAGTTAGTTTAAAAGTGACTTCTGTGTCTTTCAAACATCGATAACCTTGACAATGAGCATAGGTTGGGGTTTTTTTGCAAAATTTTCCTGACATTTTTGTGACCGCACATTTCAGATAGAATGTTTATAAAAAATGTTGTATTTTTTATTTATTTTTTACAAAATAGTATAAATTTTCGAGAAGCGTTTCACTGTAGCCTACATTGAACATCTAACCCGACCCACATCCAAGTGTGACATCAGAAGCCACGCCCATGTCCAAATACGTCAAACCCGTTCAGCGGAAAATCCGCCCTGCAGATGATTTTTTATTGGTCATGTCAATCACAGTACTGATTGCCTACACCAAACACTGACCCTAAACCTACCCATCACTGTAAACTTAACCAATTAAATGAACTGTTCCTCATTAACTGTGAAACAGGAAGAAGCATAGAGGCCGAGATTTTGCGCACGATAAAAAATAAATACGACATTACGTTGTGCCAATCATGTTTACACACTGCCTCCGAAACTTTCATCTGTCATAAAAAAAATTCAGATCGGGTTCGATTTTCTGTGTTTTTCGCATCCGTAGCTATTGAGAATTGTTTTGACAATTCACAGCCACCGAATGACTAATATGAAAGAATGCATACGAAAATTTCAGACTCCGTGTGCAAGGACCTTAAACCTTCACACCCAACTCTTTTTCATTTACTTCTTATATTTCTCTTTTTATGACAGACCGCACTGAAACACACTAAACCTACCCCTTACACCTAAAAAAAAACCTTTCAATCAGAAACCTACATAGAACAAATCAGGTTTCTGGGGCAGGATTGGGAGTCACAAGGTGAAGCATTGGACATGGGCGTGGCTACTAACATCACACTTGGATGTGGGCGGGGTTGGATGTCCACCGCAGGATGCAGCGAGCCCTACTTGGGTCTGCCACTAGGGGCAGCAGAGGTAGCTGGAAAGAGCCAGGGTGGCGAGTCTGGCGACTCCAAAGATGTTTTCTCAGGGGCCTTGTGGGACTGTGATCCAGCCCTGTGGTGCTTTTCTCCCAGCTAGACCAGCACCAAACGACCATAGACCTTCACGAAACCTCTTGGAAATTCATGCTAGTCTGAGCCTCGTGCTTTACTCCTCCTTCAACCTTTCCCTCTGCTCCAAGGTCACTCAACTGTAGGGTTTGGCACCAGTAGGGTACAGCGGTGCCCAGCTAAAGATATGCATAGCTGCCAGCTGCTGTCAGACACGCTCTCCCAAGCCAACAAAAATATCCGCCTCTCGCTTCTTCTTTTGTTATGTCCTCATTCTCTGTCTGAAGTTTTTATCACAAGTCCTTGGGGAGCTCATTTTTGTACTATATTGTGATAAGGCAAGTGTATGAAAAAAGACGATAGCTTGATCAAGTGATAGTGCTGATAAATGGAGCCGCACATGCAGGTCTTTGTGGTGTCATTTGGCAGACCCAGGTACAGATGGAGAAGTCCTCCTGCGGAGTAGCTCATAAGCCTGTGGCGTGAGCGATAGCTGCTCTAATAGATGCATATCTTTTCCATTAAAACGGGCTCCTCAAAAGACCCAGATATTGTTTCATATTCATCTTTTTGCTTGCACCGGCCTCCATTCATCATTATCCATTAATGGCATGACCATTAAGATCTTCCGAGATCTTGCTGAGGAAATTCTGAGGAAACTGCTTTGAGGTCACAGTTGGTCTAAGCTTGAGATAAGGACATTTTTCCATGTACTCACTTCATCTATAAAATAATGTCTAGTATTTATATCAAAAGAATGTATTGTATTCTGTGTTCAATTAAGTCTTTCAGACATAATTGGCCACTCTAAATATTGTAGTGCCTTGATATAGAAGTTTTAGCTGATGCAGAATATGTTAATATTAAATGACTGGAATGGTATGGTACATGAAATTATTTTAATAATCATTGTGTACCAAGGTATATGGTATTGTCACCTGAAATTATCACTTCACCATGTTACTATTGCATCTTTTTGTAATGGTTGACAATATTTTTTTTTACAACATATCATGCACCTTCATTTTTTTCATGCACCCTAACTCCACCCCTCTCTCTGGCTCTTCTGGCTCCCTCTGTCCTGGGCCATGTGGAAGTCTGAGTGTTTTTTTACGCATCCTTCCTTCCATCACACTCTCTCTCTCTCTCTCTCTCTCTCCTCTCTCTTGCAGCGAGAGTGCATCAGGAGGGTGTGGACCTGAGAGAAACATACAGAAAGAAGAAACGGTGAAGACTGCTCTTCTCTGATTGGGATAATCTGAGATTTTCTGTCCCGTAGTGTTTGTGCCTGCCAGCAGGTGCAATGCCTGCCACGTCACTACAGCAGGTGTGCAGCAGGGGGCGATGTGCTGCTTTCCTGCTCCCTCTCCTCCTGCTGTCTGTGGCTCCAAGGCCCGGGGACAGCATGATCAACATCCCATCCAAATGTGAGTACAGGATTTGACATTACATTAAATATGTGAGTGCATGGCTATTTTTTTTGCATTGATTTTTGCAGTATTATAATGTTTGCTATGGCTTATTATTAGGTGTATGTGAGTTAAAAAGTGCAGAATGAGCACTTATAAGCGAGTTTAATTGCTCAATTGATTATACTATTGACCTGAATGCCTAGTACAAGCCTGATTGGAAAGGACAGTCAAGCGCACAGTGATTGAAACCCACCTGAGCAGGAACTGTAAAAACAGCAGCTGCTACAAGCTTCCTAAAGCTATTAACAGCACTGAGTTTGTTGCTATTATTGTACATCTGCAATTTAAGATTGCAGCCATGTATCAGTGTATCAGAGCATCTCTATTTCCCGCCCCTACACACACACACACACACACACAAAGACGGAAAAAAAAACACGGGATTATGAAAAATACAAAACAGAAATGCACCAGAATGAGATGTCAGTGAAAAGTTACATCTGCATTAAAAAGGTCACGATTTCTCTTGACTTTCAATTAGTGACCTTTAAATGGGAAACATAGACACGATGGATATGATCATTGAGATCGATAACACACCCACATTAAAATGTTCAGCCAGCACACACAGTCTGACCGAGTCCGGCCCATATGCTAACGTTCTGTTCCTGTCTCCCTGCCGTATTGCAGTTTCCAGACATTCAGCACGTTTGTTTTCTTATTAAGTTGTTGGGACTGCAGTATTAAGTAGTCTTGCAAAGGGTGGTTGAATTCAAAGGGAAAAAAATAGCTAGATAGGGAGGGAGTTTATTTTAGCTCTGCTTTGCCAGCGTCTTGTTATCTCTAGTGTGCCTCTTGTTGGCCAGCTGAACTACAGTCCAGGTGTCTGAGCTGGCATCATGTGTTTTCTTTGTTTCACCTCCATCCAAACAGTGAAACCATAACTGTTTCATAACATAATTTTTTTTTAAAGGCTTAATTCAATCTAGGTGGTTGAAGACTTTTGAAGCAAATGTTGTCACGAGGATAGTAAAACCTGATATCAACAACAAAAAAATGTCTTAAGGAAAATCTAAGATGCAAAATAGTTTCTGTGACTAAAATATAAAAACAAGTCGATAGAAAGATCACACCATGACAGAAGAACAAATGCGTGTTTATGTGCACTTGTTTGCTATACCTCTAAAATGCCCTTACAAATACAGTAAAGCATCTAATCCTCATTAGGGTTAGATGTTTGGGATTTGTAATTAGCTTTACTTAGGAATAATAGTCACATATACATAGTTTATGTGTGTGTGTGCATGTTCTATGTGTTCGTGTGGTGTGTACAATATAAGCGCATGTTGTCAGTGTGCAGTACTGTACTGTAAACTAAAAATATTTATTTTTCCCCCCCACGCTGACTAAATGGACAGACAAAATAAGACACCGTGAGTATTTCTAGCATATGATTATGAATGTAATGACTCTACTCCACTAACATTTCTCAGACTCATTCCAATAACAGAACACAGCCTGCAGCAAACAGCCCAAACTGATCAGCTGAGATATTTGTTTGTTATATTTAGAAGTGTGGGAATGATTTTTTTTTTAAATTGAGGGTGCATTAAGACAGGAGTCTTTTAAAATGTATGATTATCTTCCGTTGATGGGTGAGGGGTGGCCATGCCTCCCAGTTATAATGGTTAATGGCCCATAAAATGGTCCATCACCAGGGATTACTTTATTTTTGAACAATTTCCTTTTTTAATCTGCGTTTTTTCCTTCTCCTTATAGATAGATAGATAGATAGATGAGAGTATAAGCTGCATAGTGAGGGATCACTGTAACCATTCCCAGACATCAGTGTTGTTATGTGTCCAGTATAAGCACTTGTTTATAGCCTCAGTGACTCTGTCAGTAGATTACATCACTAATGCTTTATGTTCTCGCTGTCTGCCTCTCTTATTCATTCCTCAAGTCTAATTTTCTTCCTGCTCTCCAATTCGTTCACGGGCCACTCATCCGTAAAACAACAGACACTTAGAGAACATCTCGGGTCTCTGCATGCTTTACACCGCACTCTTTATTTTCCATCTTTTCACTTGGGAGTTTCTAATGATATGGACGAAATTCTCTTTCCTGGAACTAATCGAGTGAGTGTGTTGGGGAGATTCAGAGGCACTTGCTTCAGAACATTGTTGAGGTTTAGTGGGAAACTTAACGGTGGCGCTGCGGATCATTAAGTTGTTTTGAATATTGTGATTACAGCAAGTCAGCGGAAAGGCTGCTTAACTCCTGTGAACTAAAATGCCTTCATCATCCACATCTGAAGCTACTAACAAATGACCTGTTATTATAGCTTTTTGGAATGTCTATTTCTATTTTAAGGGTGTTGCTTTGCTAACTCCACAGTTTGCAGAAATATACAGGGTAATTGAATGTTTTGAGTGTGATGCACTCTCTCCGCAGTGAAAAGCCCCCCAGTGATCACTGCCCAGCCAGAGTCTATCACCACCTTTTCGGCAGATGACATCACACTCACCTGTGAGGCAACTGGGAATCCTCCACCCACGTTAGTATCCATAGCAACACAGTTACATCATTTGGTAACTGTTTATTTGAAGCCTTTATATATTGCTCTTTTTTGTGTATTCATTCATAAATAATTCTAGCCACAGTTACATAACCAATTCCTAGATACACATTTAAACCTATTAGCATATGATGTGTTTTAAGGACTTTAAAGAATTGGAGTTTAATTTTATTTAATTCTTTGGAATTTATCTAATTTTGAAATGTAATTGTTTACATTTAACTACCCTTTTTAAACATGATTGAAATAGTTTTAAATCTATTTATTTGTAAATCTATCTATTTTTCTATTTGATCTATCAGGAAAATGATAGGCCTGTCTATGCCCCTCTCAGTATATTTTAAAAATTACATTCATCAAGCCATACCATTGGCGAAGATTGTCATAACGTAAAGTGATTAGAGTGACTTAAAATATCTGATATTAAAAGAAGTACCTTTGTAGTTCAAAAGTTTTGGGGTCGGTAAGGTTTTTTATGTGTTTTTAAAAGAAGAGCTTATGTTCACCAAGGCTGCATTTATTTGGTCAAAGTAAAATATTGTGTAATATTGTGAAATAGTATTACATTTAAAAAAAAACTGTTTTCTATTTTAAGAATAACATTTTAAAAATGTTATTTACTCCTGTGATGTCAAAGCTGAATTTCCAAAATCATTACTCCAGTCTTCAGGGTCACATGATCCTTGAGAAATCATTCTAATATTCTGATTTGCTGCTCGAAAAAAAAACATTTCTTAGTAATATCAATGTTGAAATCAGTTGTGTTGCTTAATGTTTTTGTGGAAACCTTGCTACGGTTTCCCCCCCAGACTTCTTTCATGCATAAAGTCCAAAAGAACGGCATTTATTTGAAATAGAAATCATTTAAAACATTATAAATGCCTTTTAATATCACTTTTGACCAATTGAATGCATCATTGTTGAATAGAAGTATTAAAGGGATACTTTAAGATGTTCTAAACCTGTATGAGTTTTTTGAAATTGATCTTCAACTGTTTGGTAACCAACATTCTTCTAAATACCTTATTTTGTGTTCAACAGAAGAAAGAAATTTATACGGGTTTGGAACAACTTGAGGGAGAGTAAATTATGATAGAATTCACTTTTTTTTCACACTTTCCCTTTAATTTCTTTTTTAAAGAAAAATCTTGTTGACTTTTGAATGGTGTATACAGTAGCCTACATGCTTTTCACAGATAATTTATTACTTATTTTAGAAGGGATTAGTTGAGAAAAAATCTGTTTTAATTTTTTTTTTTTTTTTTTTTACTGTCACTTATTTCTTACCTGTATCCTCGCTAGGTTCCGCTGGGTGAAAGATGGTTTGGAGTTCGACCCCTCTAAAGACCCTGACCTCTCAGTGTCCAGAGATTCTGGGACCTTCTCGTTGACAGCCAAGGATGGACCCATCCACCAGTACCAGGGCAGATATAACTGCTACGCATCTAATGAGCTCGGCACGGCCGTGTCTAAAGAGGCTCGTATTATCACAGAGAGTAAGTCACTCTCATTACCACAACATTATAGAGCAGCACACTTATGATTGCCTGTTTGATATCCCTGACATTACCACATGTGGTGAGTTTTCTGTTGAGAGAATCTGGCATGCAGCAGATAACAGCCCATAATCAAGCCCCCTGCCCCCTGTTGTGTGTCATTTGTGTGTGCCAGTCACACAAGTGCTTCAAAGAATTCCAGAACGAATATAAATCCCAGATTGCTTCCCAATTAGCTATCAAACACAACTCTGACACGGCTCATTGTAAAAACAACAACACCACCACATCTATCTAGCAATCTACCTGTCTCCCTTACTCTGTCCCGACCTCTCTGCCAGTTTCCCTGACAACAGTTACCTCAGAAACCAGTGTGAGTCGTGTAAGTGTGTCAGCGGGGACGACCACTCCTGGGATTAGTATGTACAGGAAGTGAGAGTACTCAGCATGAGCATGGCTAACAATAGCATGTGTATTATGAACTCCACACACAGCTGGTGCTGCTGGCCACATTAATATGTGCACAATCACACACGTACAGTATTTCAAGCCAAGGCATCTTCTAAATAATGTTGTAGTTTTTAATTGCATTCTGGTGTTCCTTTGTTTTGTCAGCTGTGCTGTATATAATTACTTGCTAGCTAATTAGCATAATCTAGTTTCTCACAAGGATCAAATGTATTTTAAATGGTCAATTATTGTAAATAATAACTTAAATGTTCCCCATCCATATCTGAGAATGTCTTTTTATTCATTTACACTAGTATTTAAAAGTTTGGAATCAGTAAGTGTCACTTTGTTGAAAGAAATTAATACTTTTTTATTTCTTTTTTTAGCTAGGATACATTAAAGTGATGTGAAGTGACAGTAAAGACATTTTATACTGTTACAAAAGATTTCTGCTTCAAATCAATGCTATTCTTTGGAACTTTCTTTTCATAAAAGAAAACTGAAATAAATGTATCCACAACAATATTACACAGCGCAACCTTTTTTCAATAATAATAAATATTTCTTGAGCACCAAATCAGCATATTTGAATGATCTCTGAAGGATCATGTGACGCTGAAGATAGAAATAGAATTAAAGTAGAAAACAGTTCTTTTAAAATAGAATATATTTCTTTAAAATGTTTTAATCAAATAAATGCAGCCTTGTTGAGCATAAGAGACTTCTTTAAAAAACATTTTTACTGACCCCAAACTTTTGAATGTAATTTTAATTCATTCTCTCTCGCAGACACTCCCACTCTACAGAAGGAGAAGAAGGTGTCAAAGAGGGTTGAGGAAGGAGAGAGTGTGGTGCTTCCCTGTAATCTTCCTAACAGCACCGTGGCCCCGGTCATCCACTGGATGGACAAAAGTTAGTCTGTTTTTATCCTGGTTTATCCATGTTAAACATGAACAACATCTCAGCAATATCTATATACAGTATATGAAACTTTTTCTCTTAGGGCTGCGGCACATTCAGCAAAACGAGCGTGTGATTCAGGGTCGCGATGGAAACTTGTACTTCTCTCATGTGACTCCGGCAGACAGCCGAGAAGACTACACCTGCAACACTCAGTTCCTCAGCGCATTCATCATCCAGCTCAAAGAGCCCATCAATCTCATTGTTGTCCCCTGTAAGTATCAATGCAGAGTGGATGCTGACTGTCCTTGACAAACCAGAACTATTTTATTAAACTTTTGAGCCAAACAGTAGAAAAGAGCAAGACTTTTTAACATTGGGCTATTTTTTAACACACAGTGTCTAAGATTCAATGCCAAAGGTGCAAATGTCTGTCTGTCCATCTATCTTTCTAGTATTTATCAATCCATCCATTTGAGCTGTTCTGCCCAGCTTTAGTCCTGTGTTAACACCCACTTACTGCAGCTTTGATTGTTTATCATGGCTCTCTCTCTCTCTCCTCATTTCCCACAATATTCTGTCTTTGTCTGTGTCTGTAGCTAACTCAGTGGTACGCAACAGAAGGCCACAAATGATGCAACCCACTGGCTCCCGCAGCTCCTACCTTGTGCTCAGTGGCCAAAACCTAGAGCTGGAATGCATTGTTCAGGGCCTGTAAGTCAAACCTGATCTGGCTGTGTGTCTTTTAGAGTTTTCACTTACTTAAAAAGTGTATTTCAAAAGTGTTTACATCCTGTTCTTTCCCTCATTAGGCCGGCTCCTAGTATCCAGTGGATCAGGAAAGATGGAGTTCTGTCTGAGTCACGCACCTCCACTGACAGTTATAACAGAGTTCTGCACTTTAAGAATATCTCAGAGGCTGACGGTGGCGAGTACCAATGTACCGCCACAAATCTGCAAGGCATGATCTCTCACACCTACAGCATCACTGTGGAAGGTACTGTATGCTTCACACCGCCAGATCACTTCCTCTGCAGATTTAGATGTGGGGTGTGAACTTGAGGAGATAATTGGGAAGATGACTAAAAAAAAACTTAAAATTACACTTGAAAGAAACAATCTCAGTCAGGATATACATAGTTATCCTTGCATGATTGGTGTATACTTGCTTAATAAAAGCGTATTGCCTATTTTACATCCCTTCTGGAAAGTTGCACAATAAGTTGTCAGAGACCTCTCATGATTAGTTGTTTGTTTTGTGGTGGTCTAGCTGCCCCATATTGGACGAAAGAACCAAAGAGTCAGCTGTACGCCCCAGGAGAGACGGTCAAACTGGAATGTAAGGCTGACGGCATTCCCAGCCCTGAGGTCACCTGGAGCATCAATGGCAATCTTCTTACTGGTAACTGATCAGAACGTTCATGTCTAATGCAGGTTTCTCAACTGCGGGGGTTTGTGATTAAATTAAAAACGAATTAATAAAATCCTAAAGTTTAAATGAATAATTATAAAATAAAAAATCTAAATATAACGTGATAGTATTTTTCTCTACGCACCTGACTTACACTACCGTTCAAAAGTTTGGGGTCGGTAAGATTTTTAATGTGTTTAAAAGAAGTCTCTTCTGCTCACCAAGGCTGTGTTTATTTGATTAAAAATACAGAAAAAACAGTAATATTGTGAAATATTATTCTAATGTAAATCAGCTGTTTTCTATGTGAATATATAGTAAAGTGTAATTTATTCCTGTGATCAAAGCTGAATTTTCAGCATCATTACTCCAGTCTTCAGTGTCACATGATCCTTCAGAAATCACTATAATATGATGATCAAGAAACATTTATGATTATTATCACAGTTGAAAACAGTTTTGCTGCTTCATAATTTTGTGCAAACCGTGATTCATTTTTTTCAGGGTTATTTGAAAGTTCAAGAGAAAAGCATTCAATTAAAAAATAAATATTTTGCATTATTATAAATGTCTTTACTGTCACTTTTGATCAATTTAATGAGTCCTTTCTGAAGAAAAGTATTAATTTCTTAAAAAAAATAAAAAATCGTATGACCCCAAACTTTTGAACGATAGTGTAAGTTTAACCAGGTGTCCCTGACACCTGCAAAATTATACTCGGCTGACTTCCCCTCTGACCTTGTTGGTTGACACATAAGTGTAGCTACTCTGACCGCATAACATGCCTAAGGATTATAGATGCCTAACCCCACCTAAGAGTCTCACACACTGTTCAAAAAGGAACGAGATGTCGTTCAACTCAATCACTTGGGAATAAAGTCTCTTTTTTTTGAAGTCTCTAGTGTTTCACTAAGCTGCTGCGCAGCAATAATCAAACTCCAGACAATTCCTTCGAATATGCTTTAATCACAGCTGGAGGATCTCAGACCAATTTCAGAGAGAATCACACCAGCACAAAGAATACAGCAGTTTTTATAGAATAGGAGAACATGGCAAAGGTGACATGATTCATTACATAATATTCCTTCAACATGATTGGTTCTTCATAGGTATTATCCAGCAAACCCTTCTAGGCACTCTAGACAGAGATATCTAAACTTATAAACTCATGATTTTGAGTAATCAAAAAATCCAGTTTCATTTCCCCTTTTGTTATATTCAATGCTTTTTCATTATTCAAACACACTTACTGACTTTGACCAGTGTTTGGAAACATTTAGGTTTAAAAAGCATGCAAATGTTATCCATCACAAACACTTACTAAAAGAATATGAAATACCGTGACTATGCAAATGTGTTGCTAAATGATTTAAATATTAACTTAAAAAAAAAAAAAAAAAACCTTGCACACCCAAATCAATTGTTGTATGCAATTACAATAGGCTGTCAGCTTGGTTGACCGAAACGTTGTTATTAAAATATATTTGTGAGCGTAAAATCTTAAGTAGGGTTCTTAAAATAAGCTGTTTAGCTGACAGAAAAGTTTGGGAATCCCTGTCTTAATGTATATTTTGTTTGTATATGTTAAATAATCTTTATCTGTTCAGGTGAGACGAGACTATTGGTATAGTGTTGATGTACTGAGGTGTCTTTTTTGCATAGATATTGACCCAGAACCCCGTCGCAGTTTGAAACACGGTGTTCTCACTCTGAGGAATGTGGAACTCGGTGACACTGCGGCGTATCAGTGCAAAGCTGCCAATAAGCACGGATCTATCATCATCAATGCTTACGTCTATGTTATAGGTAAATGAATTTTCGAAAGCAGCTCTAAAAAAAGCTGAGGGGTTTTGTGGTGATTTCTAAGGCAGCATTCAGGGACTAGAATATCATAGATTTGTGTGTTTTTTGCTTCTCTAGAACTGCCTCCCCAGATTCTGACAGAAGATGTACTCATGTACTCTGTGGCAGAGGGACAGACGATTGAGCTGGCTTGCGAGACCTTTGGCTCTCCTCGGCCCAATGTCACATGGTAAGACAGACTCGATCCTGTGGGGTGTCCCTTCCTCACATGCCAGAACTGCTCTAGCCAGCTGTCCTGATATTGGTGGGGGGAAGCTGCTTTGTGGGAGTCCATTAGGGCACATGGGCAGAATCACACTCAGTAGTCAGCATTTCTAAATATCGTTGTTCTTGGAATATCGCACATTGCATCTATTTAAACAGACTAAAATGAATATTTTGTGTTTTCACAGGGAGGGTGAGTCCTGGGACGCACTTATAGCCAACCCAAGGATGATTCAGTTATCCGATGGCTCTCTACAGATCAGTAACGCCTCCCTCAATGACAGCGGCCATTTCACCTGCACTGTCAGCAACAGCAAAATCTCCATCACTGCTGAGCTGGCCATACTCAGTGAGTTTAACATGCATGAATGCTCATGCCTTTACACATACTTGATTTATAACTGGTTTCACTTCAGACTGTTAGGATCATTTCTTTTCATTACACTAATGTAATGTTGATGCTTTTATTGTATTCTAATATCCTCATACAGCTAAGAAACTCCAAAAAATGTCTTGTTTTCCAGTAAAATATCAAAATATTCTTAGCAAAATTGCATGCAGGATATTATGCATATTTTAATTATTGTATATTAAAATTATTAACATCATCATTGAAGTTTATAAGTTATTTTTAAATTACTTTTGCCAAAATCCAAAAATCCAAAAGCCAAAATCTGACTGGTTAAAAATAGGTTAGGAAAAGATATATTGCCTAAAAAAAAAGTATAAAGTCTAAATTTGAGATAAAGCAATAAATTGGCCAATAAAGTAATTTACTGAAACACAAGGGAAGAAAAATACAATTTTTTATATATTTTATTATTATTAATAATATAAAATTCAACTTAAAATCAAGATTTTCTTTTACAAATTCTGTCTTCTAGATAAGACAGTCATTGTGAAACCTCCGTTGGCTCTGCGTATTCAGCGGGGGAAGAAAGCTACCCTCACCTGCATGTACCAGTTGGACTCCAGGCAGGGCGCCCCTCAAGTCCAGTGGAGGAAGAACCAAAAGAAGCTCACAGAGTCCTCTGATTCAGACAAGTATGCTTTTATACCTTCATGTCCCTCAAAATGCTGCAGAATGGCTTAGTTTGAACTGTAGAACGTGATTTCATGAACATTAACCATAAATATCTTAGGTACATGATAGATGAATCCACCCTCATAATACCTAAAGTTGAAGAAGAAGATGAAGGGATATACACCTGTGAAGTCATTACCACTCTGGATATGGCGGAAGCGAGTGGCTCCATCACTATCGTTGGTAGGTACTTTATAAATGGCCTGTTCCCTATAACATGGCCATCTCTAAACCTTACATGTCTGGATCTATATTGCTGCATGTTGTATGATAATGTGACCTACAGAAAGGACAAAGGACATGTTTGGCTGTAGGCAGATTCAAGAAATAACCTTTAAAATCATAGATGCCTTGTTTTAACTGGCATCTGACCCCTTGACCTCTTTGTCAACCCTTATTCACCAGACCGACCAGACTCTCCAACCCAAATACTAGTGACCGAACCTAAAGAACGCAGTGTCACTCTCAGCTGGACACCTGGAGATGATCACAACAGCCCTGTGCTAGGTACAGTTACACTATATGTTTTTTTCCTGTTTATGCAATGCATACAGTTTCTGTATGCATTTAATATTTGATACATGTTCATTATTTGAAATTCTTATTGATTTTCCCCCCTTTAAATGTCAAATGCTGTATAAATTGATGGTTTAACAAAGATTTTAATGTTTTTTGGACACTCAAGGCACACTTAAAATAAATATATGTCATTGTGCTCAATAACAAAATATAACACCAAAATCAAACCACATTTTCTCAGTTTGCAAAGGGATTTGTCTGCCAAACTTAAAATTTTTAAGTGTGTTTGAAGTGTCCAAATACTTTTTGGGGGCTAGTATATATAAATTCATAAATCCTGTTTTATTGTATATATATATATTATATATATATATATATTATATATATATATATATATATTATATATATATATATATATATATATTATATTATATATATATAAACATGTTTGTGTCTAGAGTATTTGATTGAGTTCGAGGAGACGGGATCTGAAAGAAAGGAATGGGAGGAGCTAAGCCGTGTGTCAGGCAGCATTCAGCGAACTACCCTTCCCTTGAAGCCCTTCATTTCTTACCGTTTCCGAATCATCGCCATCAATGACATCGGCAAGAGTGACCCGAGCAAGGAAACGGAGGCTTATTCCACACCAGCTGCTCGTAAGTTAACACCGCATGTGTGTGTGTGAACGCTTACATTGCCTTGAAAAAGAAAATGTTTGTCCTCCGCTACATTGTGATGCATTTTTTTTGTCTTTTGAATCATTGGATGACACTTTGAATTTGTGTTTGTATCTTCTCTCAGTGTGCGGCTGATGTAAAGTGACAGTTTTATTGCCATGTTAGAACATCTTGGCACTAAATTATGATTTGTCCTCTACAGCTCCAGACAGCAACCCTGAAGGAGTGCGCAGTGATTCCATCAACCCAGGCACCCTTGTCATCACATGGAAGGTGCGCTGCACAATTCAGACCAAAAATGATTCTGTCTACATACATTCACTTCATGTCATTCCAAGACTGTATGTTTTTTTCCCCCATGGAACACAAAAGAAAGTGAACAGAAGCTTGAAAATGGACAAAAAAGTTAGATAAAAGGAATCCATATAATGTACATGTGATGGTGTTGGCAAGTAATAAGCAAAAATAAAATAGCCACACTACTATATTTTTGGTAGCACAAGTAGTGGTGTAGCATAAGCAACTGTTTTGAAAAGTTTTAAAAAGTGAGTATACACGGCTGTCTCTATGTATTGTTGTCAGGTATGATTTATTCTATTTATTCTTCTCTCTCTCGCTCTCTATCTCTCTTTCTCAAATTGTTAAAAAAAGATTATGTAGTGTAGTATACATGTTGGAAAGTTTGATTCATTGTAGTGAATTAGTTCATCCTAAACGATCCAATTCTCTCGTGTAGCGTTGGAAAGTCTGATTCATTCTATAGAATCAGTTCGTGTAAATCAACTGGCAATAAGTACAGGGATTCCTTTTATTATCAATGTTTTGAAATTCTCATTGTTCACAGAAAGATACATTCTAGCTCAAGACTGAGTCTGTGTTCTTGCAGGAGTTGGACAGGCGTAGTTTCAATGGCCCAGATTTTCACTACAAAGTGATGTGGAGGAAAGTTTTGGGCAGCGGTCCGTCCTGGCACACCAAAAACATCACCTCTCCACCCTTCATCGTCACAGATGTGGGCAACTTTTCTGCCTTTGACATTAAAGTGCAAGCGGTTAATGAGATGGGAGAAGGTCCAGAGCCCAAATCCGCCATTGGATACTCTGGAGAGGACAGTGAGTTTGTCATGTTGTATATTTTTGCTGCTATTGTGAGCCCTTTTTCCTGACATCTTCCTGTAAGGTTATCTCAATTCACCCCAATTTAACGATGGTTTAGTTAATCCTGAGGCAGATGTTTTTAAGGGAATCAAAGTGTGGCTGCTCTTTCTCCCTGTCAGCCCCTCTTGAGGCCCCTCTGGATGTGGGAGTGGTTCTGATCAACAGCACTGCTATTAAAGTGACATGGGCGGCCGTGAACAGAGAAACTGTGAGGGGCCGTCTGCAGGGTTACAAGGTAACATACTGTGTTGTATTAGTATTAAACTCAGCCAAAAATGTAACAACTTCAACAAATTGTCTATCATTCATCCTATAGATTTATCTGAAGCACTTTGACACAGAAAGCAGACACCTCAGACGGGAGCGTGTTAGGGAGGGTAGGCCGACAAAAACCTCAGTTGTGACAACAGACAGGAACGAGGAGAAGAAGATTCTGGGAGATCTGCAGCCCTACTCCCATTACTCACTGACTGTAAGTGTCTTTAATTATAAAGGAGAAGGACCCCAGTCTGAAGCCCTCACTTTCAACACTCCAGAAGGAGGTAAGAACGTGAGACAAAAAGTAAAAATAGTTGAAGAAAGGTGAGGGCTTCAAATTCTGTCATCTATTTTTTTCAGTACCTGGTCCTCCATCGTTTTTACAGCTGGAAAGCCCATCAGAGACGGAAATGATACTACGTTGGTCTGCGCCCAACCAGCCAAATGGAGTCCTGAATGGATACATATTACAGTATCAACAAGGTGTGTTAACTAAGTAACAGCCTGGTTCATTCTCATCAGGATTATTAGAAGCAGTTTGTTGAGGAGAGGGATTTTTGCCTGGTATACAATACAACAGATTTACATTGAAGGTCTAGATACTCTTTTGACTAGACTTAAGTTAAAAACCAGCAAGCATCTAATCAGAACACCTTAGATATCACCTAACAATGCCTTAGTAACCACCCAAGCACTCAAAACACCTTGGAAACTCCTTAGAAACCACACCCAAGAAACCAGCTGCATAGCAACTCAAAAAACTGTCAAAATATCTTAGCAACTACATAGCAACCCCAAAACACTTAGCCTCTGCATAGCAACACCTTGGAAATCACCTAGGACACCCTAGCTGCTTAGCAACAAACAAAACACTTTCAAAATACCTTATATATGACGTTTGAACTACCACCCATAACATCTTAGCAACTGCATAGCAGCACACTAAAAACACTCAGCACCCCAGCAACACTTTAGAAAGCACCTAGACTCACCAACCTATATTTAAAACAATATTTTTTACACATTTGTTGTCTATGTTGTCGTCATCGTTTCTCTGCAGTTGATAATGAAGACAGCCCTATGCTGGTAGAAAAGATTGGTGACCTGGCCAAAAATTACTTGAAGTTAAAGCTGGACCCTCGCAGCCGTTACCGCTTCCACCTGCGGGGATACACGGCTGCTGGAGAAGGACTGCCAATCATCAGGGAGGGAGCTACCACACTGGATGGAGGTCCAACACTTTTACCCAGCATTTAATGCAAAAAACAGCAATTTATGTAAAATTCACTTTGTAAAAGACCCAGATTTCAAACCTTCATTCATGGGGATAACATGGATAATTTTATTTGGTTAAATGTAAAAAAAATTGCCATTTTTTTGGAAAATGCCGTTTTGAAATAAAAAAAATCACTTTAACCACTAGATGGCTATAGAGCTCCATTATATGCTATTTGCTATTTGACTAACTGAATTATATCTTTTCACAAGTTGGATTCATCAACATTTTAGTTACTAACTGTAACAGAACAAAAATTAACAGAAATGAACAGTTATATCACATATTGAGTAAAAATACATGACATGAACAAATGCAATGATCTGAACAGCAATAACAAATGAGCAAATAAAGCAGTAAAAAAATAACATTTTGTTAGAAAATTTGAACTGTGTGTATGTGCATGCTAAATTGTTTTTTCTTATCCTTTCATAAGCCTTTCTTATCCTTTTCATTTTTTTCTCTCGAACTCCCTCTGTGTGTGTGTGTGTGTGTGTGTGCGTGTGTGTGTGTGTGTGTGTGTGTGTGTGTGTGTGTGTGTGTGTGTGTGTGTGTGTGTGTGTGTGTGTGTGTGTGTGTGTGTGTGTGTGTGTGTGTGTGTGTGTGTGTGTATAACGGTCATCAGCCACCAGTGGGCACTCCACATTAGATTATTGTTATTCTCTCACAAACTCCATCATGATAAACTGTTTCTATAGTCTCAAAAATGTATTCCTGTGTGTGTGTGCGTGTGTGTGCGTGCGTGCGTGTGTGTGTGCGCGTGTGTGTGGCGAGCATGATAATTTTACATTGTGGGAAATGTCCCACTTTATTTCTGTCTATGTGTTCTGCTTGTTTCTGATTTTGATGATGAACTGTTTCTATAGTCTCAAAAATGTATTCCTGTGTGTGTGTGTGCGTGTGCGTGTGTGCGTGCGTGTGTGTGTGCGCGTGTGTGTGGCGAGCATGATAATTTTACATTGTGGGAAATGTCCCACTTTATTTCTGTCTATGTGTTCTGCTTGTTTCTGATTTTGATGATGAACTGTTTTTATGATAATTTTGCATTGTGGATGTTTTCCACTTTGTTGGAAGTGTGCCACTTTATTTCTGTCTATGCTTGTTTCTGATTTTGATGATGAATTTTGTATTTTTACTATGCGGGGTCTCCAGAGACCCCAAAGTTGACTAATGTCACTATTTTTGTCACGCTAACATAATAACAGATATCTTTCCAATTTAATTTTTTTTTTGTAGATCTAGAAAGTGTTGAGAGCTGTAGAAAGTTTCATACCATTTGGACAAAGAGAACATTTTTTAAAAATTGAGCAAAAGTCATATGGGGTATTAAAAGACCCCGAAGATAACCAGAGGGTTAAATGAATAATCCTCAGGCTGAAGGAAATGCAAATTCACGGTTGTACAGTAGAGGGCGCAGCTCAAACAAACCTTTCAGCTCTGCAGCCATTCTGGATTGCAGAAGAATAGGATCCAGGAGAAGAAAGTTTGGCTGTGTCCCAGTTCAAAGGGTGCATCCTTCGAAGGTCAGACTAAGCGTCGTTAAATGGGACGGTCTAGCTTACGGAGGACTGTTCTTGTCACCTAGCATTTGTGACACAGTGTACTGGACTTTTTTTGAGAGTTATATTAAACTGTCCGCAAACAAAAGAGGGTTCACACGCTGTCTAAATGTGGGCATCATGATCCATTTCTGTGTATAATAAATAGTATAAACTATATATAATTGCGTCTTAGTAAGATATGTAATTTGAACAGCTTACATTATTTTTTACACATTTGTATCATTAGATATTTGACTAAGCTATAACCCAGTACTTACGTTTAAAAGTGTATTTCAGAAATTTTCCTAAAAAAAAAAAACTCATCACTGGCGCACAATGAATTCTGGGGTAGGCAAGGCCTCGAAGGATCCACCTGTTGTATCCTTCATTTTATGAGAAACAGAGGATGCATTTGAAGGAGCCTTTGAATTGGGAAAACCTTTGTCGCGCCGCTGAGATGCAATCGGACTTCTAATGCGGCCTTTGAAGGATACTGCCTCTGAATTGGGATGAAGCTTTAAACAAGATATTTTTGCTGATTGGAATGTTTGAACTGGATCAGCTGCAAAGACATTGGTTAATAAAGCGACGTCCAATAAATAAAGTATATTTGTATTATTTACATATTTTATTAATGCAGTTTTGTATAATATTCTGAGTTTGCATTTCACTGTTTTTATTCATTTTGAGGAATATTGTAGATGTTTTTGTGCAAGTGAAATGAGTAAATGTTTGCTCGTATTTCGTCTAGATCTACAATAACCATCATGTTCACACAGCGCACACGATGCCTCTGCACTTACTCATGATTTCTCTCAAATCATGATTTTCTCTCATTACTTGAATGCATTACTCCCAAGACGGGACTCAATCACTGCCAATCAGAACATGTTTGATTTATATTGGAACAAACGACCATCAAATTTAAGGGTGTGTAAGTGTGACTTGTTTTGTTTCTGTGTGTGAACAGGTCCACCCTCCAACATTAGCTTATCGATTGGAGAGACATCAGTCAACCTGACCTGGGTGTCGAAAGAAAGACAGAGGAATGTGGGATTCCATATTCAGTACCAGAGAGATGGTACGTGCATAGACAGGATGTGATTGAGAATTGAGAATGAGATTGAGATTGAGAATGAACACAAGCTTGCTTATCAAATAGTATATCAGGAAGTAGCAGCTTTCTTACCTGTTCTCTTAGTTAGTTAGCCTCTATCTTTTCAGTACCCTTTGATTTGATTTAGATTGTACTGTGTTCTGTCCAGGCAAAGGCAAATGGAAGCTCTCTGAAAAAGTAAACAGCTCTCAGTCTTTCTACACGCTGCAGGGGCTCCAGCCCGGATCGCTGTACTCCCTGCGGATTTCCTTAGGAAACAAGACTATCTGGATGAATGAGATCCAGACTGCTGGAACAAGTAATCACAAAACAGCCATCTTAATGCTTTTTATAATAAATGTGCTATTGTGCAGACCACAAAAGAGCTTTCATGAACACCACATTTGAAGATTATAATGAAAACTCTCTTCAATTACTCTTTTTACCCTCCTCATCTTGTTCCAAACCTGTATTCTGTTTATTTATTTATTTAAATTTAAAAGTAAATTTGTGTAATATTTTCTATACTGTGATTTGTATAGTTTCTTTCAAGCTGCAAGAAGAGTAAGTAACATCATAAATGTAATATTAACTGTTATTAAACTGTCATCAATCATTAATCCAGTCTTCAGTGTCACATGATCCTTTAGAAATCATTCTAATATGCTGATTTGGTGAATTAAAGTGTTCATTAAAACCCCAAACGGTAGTGTAGGTTTTGAATGACTTGATGATGGCATTTCTAACTATCCCATTTAATTTAGAAATTCATAGCAGCATTTCTCCTCTCTGCTTAAGTAGAAATGGAGAAACAGGATGGGTTTGTGACTGAAAGCTGGTTCATCGGACTCATCAGCGCCCTTGTGCTATTACTGCTGGTACTGCTTATTCTGTGTTTCATAAAACGAAGCAAAGGTGGAAAATACTCAGGTAAATACACTTGCAACACAGCACAAATCTAATTTGCGATTAGTCACCTGACAGTACTAACAATGTGGAAATATCCCTGAATTTTGTTCTCCTTACAGTTAAAGAGAAAGAAGAGGGCCAGATAGATTCTGAAGCTCGGCCAATGAATAATGAGGCTTTTGGAGAGTACAGGTTTGGTGACGTTTGTTAGACAGATTATTGCAGAAACGTCCTTTCTCTTTCTTTCTTCTTATGTTCTTTCTTTCTCTCCCAAATGCTCTTCCCAATGATTTACAGATCTCTTGAGAGGTATGCTTTGCAGTGGCATCGTGTTCTTTTGCATGCAAAACTTTCTCAATACTTTAAGCTTGCATGCACAAAGCGGCATTTTTGATGTCACACTTGGTGTATATTTGTAGCTTTATTTGTACCCACCCACTTTTTGCATAGTGACAACGAGGAGAAGCGGACTGCCAGTCAGCCGTCTCTGTGCGAGGACAGTAAGCTATGTACCGACGATGCTCTAGACGACTACGCCAACAGCAACAGCGTGCAGACCGAGGTCCTCATGGACGAGTCGCTGGCCAGTCAGAGCAGCGGAGTCCGAGATGTTCCTGACCCCGAGACTCAGGAAAGTTCCCCTCTAAATCCTGCCACAGCCATCTCCCACCACGGCCTGCCCAACTCTGCCGCCCTCCTTGACTAGCCGGGCGAGACCGAGACCAAACGTGGATTCACACATGTGCCCACCTGTTGCAACCGCTCATGATTTACCAACTAATCGAAAACCCACAATAATAATAAGACCTGTACACACACCAGAGCCACTGCTGGAACTTACTTCAGACGTAATTGGACCAACACAACACGTTTAACACAGCCAGAGGAAAACATTCGACTGACATATAACAAAAAGACTGCCATGCTCGTTGTTTACAGATCTTATCTCTCATTTTACGATATAAAATAGGCTATAGCCGTTTACAGTTATACAGACGTGACGAGAACATCTCCAGAAGAGACTTCTTTGATAATCCGGTGCAAAATAAAGCAGACACCAAATCAAACATGGAGTCGGATTCACCTGTTAGTCAATAAAGAAGCGTTGTGGAAGGAGGGTGCGAGAGAGAGGAGAGAAGCTGAGGGCCTTAAAATCATGACTAAGTGCGTTGTGCAAGCATATAGACAGCATGAGCTGGTTATTCTGGTTGCAAAGTTTAATCAACTTATTGTGTTTTGTGCGTCTCTACCATTTTGTTTACCATTTTGCCTGAACCATTTTTATAATTCATTTTTGTATTATTAATTTATTTTTTTGTCGCCGTGTTTTAAAGGTGCTGTAAGTCTTGGCCACTGACTTAGACACGCCCACTTTTCCAAAACCCTACCCTACAAAATTAACCCTGCTGGTAGATGCAGTAACTACACCATCAGCTACTAACTAAAAACACCTTTCTCCATCAAAGTTCACAATGGATTCTGACAGATTTTTTTTTTTGTGCAAACTCTCAATAAAATGTTTATATTATAGTAGATGTTTGAATGGTGCCCAATTTCTTTCTGGCTCTTAAAGTCGGCATGAAAGGCACACTGATCTTATTGTAAATGATCATTTCATTTTTTATATTTAATAAAAATGTGAAATAACAACAGCCTTTCAGTCCGCCTAAACCCCGCCCCTTTCTTACAATCAACTTCAGATGGATAGAACCAATTTCCTTTTTGCTTGTGGCACCTTTAAGTCATCTGTACGTTGATTTGTTGTAATATAATCATGATTCAATAGAAGATACATATCAGCATCCCATCAGTTACGATTATAGAGTTCCGTAGTGTAAATACATGAGATGCAATGACTCTACGACATAAGATCGTTTATAGCAAGCTGTACAAATAAGCATCTATCGATTTAGCCAAATACAGTATTATAATCTCTTTCATCTCCATCGGTTCCCGTGCCTGCCTATGACAACATACTCACCACCATCATCTCTCATCTTTATTTCTCCCTCTGTGTGCGTCTGTTTTTAATTCTTGTTTTCTGCATTGTGTTAAACTGTATTGATCGATTCTCTCTTGCAGTCCTGTTGGTGTAAAGCCATAAGAATACACACGTAAGGTGCGTAGTTGTGAGGTCGTATTGAGTTAGATAGGGTTGTGAGAGAGTACGTCACACACACACAGTTTAGTTTGGTTACGTAAAATGCAATCATGTATTGGCTTGTGTCTTATTACACAGAATGTATGCTTTGTTTGGGTGGGAATTGTTCCATACCAGTATACCAAATAGCATTTGTTCCCTTTTTTGCATTTTGGTTCATTTGATTTTGACGATTAATAAACAAATATAGCACAATATAGCACTGAGAGAATCTATGACACATCTGGTATTTCTCAAGAGAGGGGCACAGGGGGAAACAAACTCTTACTTTCCAGATGAATGTAAATATAGCCCACAAGATTGTTTGTTATGACTTTGAAAACTATGTCTTGTTATGTTTTAGGTTTTGACATTTTTTTTGTAACTTTTTTTTAACTTTAAAGTAACTTGTTAGTTGTGATTTGAGTGTGGTAGATAAGTAGTGCATAGTTTAAAAAAAAAACGAAGAAAAAGTCCTTTGATAAATAAATGTTGCAGGTTCTAAAAAAAAAAAAAAAAAGCTGATTGGATAAAAGAGACGAAAAAAAGCTAATTGAAGCTACCGGCAAAACACGATTGCGCTTCTAGTTTCCCGAGTGCTGAAGAATGGCAGTATTGTGCGTATCTGATTAGGATCTATTGCTGCAGAGGCGGTGCGAGAGGAAGGACGCAGTCATCTTATTTTGCACACACACACACACACACTCACACACTTCCAGGGAGCGATGGAAGCGTGCTGACTCAGATCTTTGAGACCACTGTCTTGTGGCGGGCTTTTGCAGTGATTCCCAGCGCTCTGGGATAGCTGTGGGGGCCGGACTGCACGATCTGTGTTAGCCTCCCTCACAAAAGCTGTACAGACACACTCAGGACAAAAGTCTCTAAGAGATCTATTTTCTTACAGGAGGAGGAAGTGATGCAAATTCTATTCAACTCAATATTCAACTGAACTGCTGCTAGACGACTTGTGTATTCTGTCAGTGTCTTGACTGTGTATTGAGCTCGGAGGTGAATCGACTCTCAGATATCCACTATACTGCCCTCTGCTACTGCAAATAAAACTGGGTGGGAGGGCACCATTTAAAGCTTGACTAGCGAACGAACGTTGCCGTTTCTGTTGTTACTTGTCAAATGTAAGCATTCAAGCTCATAATGCATCTTAAACTTGTAGGCTTAATGCATAAATAAGCTTGACATAATAGTCTCTTATTCCTCTTGTATGTTCTGTTTGTTACTGCATATGATGTGAAAATAAATGAAGGACCAGATGAATGAGGCTGTGGGACTGTATTGGTCACATTCCCCTGTGGTATTTGTGGACCGAAGGGGTCAGTAAGGGTGGGCTACGTGTCGTTAACTAGATATCAACTGGCTTTTGCTATTGTATCTGCATCACCAATCAGCCAGTGCAAGTAAATACTTCTAAAATAAAATCAATGGAATCATCTACAGTTGTTTGTTTATGTGAAAATATATTACTATATCTAATTTGATGAAGGCAACTGTTATGATATCTATAAAAATCCAATTTATGAATGTCAAACATCATAGTGCTTTGAGACCCACTAGAACTTTATTTCTTGTGCAGGAGAAGGATGGACTGGGATGCTGCTTTATCGAGAGCTTGTGTTGAACTGGGTGAAGTACTGAACTTTGGGACGGTTTGTATACAGCTGCCTGTCCAGGTAGTGTTGGCTGAAAAACAAGAACAAAAAAAAAGGTTTATAAACATCCAAGAATGACTTTTATTCTCTAATAGCTACTAGCATTATTGTTGAAAAAAATTATTAGAATTTTAGAATATACATCCACACAGAAAAAGTATTTATTATTAGGAACTCACTTTTGGCGTTGGTGTCAAAATAAACTAGAAATTTTACTTTTACTAATTAAGTTGTAATGTTGTCAGTATGTTTTTTTAATTTTTTGAAAGAAGTCTCTTATGCTCACCAAAGCTGCATTTATTTGATCAAAAATACCATAGAAAAAAGCAATATAGTGAAATATTAAAATATAAAATAAATGTTTCCTATTTAATACTATTCATTGTATTTAAATAAAAATGGCATTGTATTGTATAATTTATTTAAATTATATTTTTCAATGACACATGATCGTTTACAAATCATAATATGCTAATTGGGTGCTCAATAAACATTTATTATTGTTATTATTAATGTTGAAAACAGTTGTACTGCTTAATCTTTTTGTGGAAACCATGAAAGAGTTTTTCAGGATTATTTGATGAATAGAAAGTTTAAAAGAACGGCATTCATTTGAAATAATAATATTTTGTATCCATGTAAAAGTAAGTTTGCGGTCAGTACAATTATACTAATATTCAGTTAGAATGCATTAAATTGCAATTTATAATGCAATTTAATGCATTCATATATCCAAGTCAAACAGAATATTCAATAAGAAAAAATGCAGGATGGGACTTTTGATAGTCAAAAGTGACCCAATTATTGGCATTACAACATATTGGAATTATTTGAATATTACTATAAATAACCTGTGGTCTAGCTGACGTCAGCTAAAAATGAAAGGTTTTCCATTTAGAAAGAATACAAAACAACTGGAATAATGTGCACAATTGAATTGTACACCCGGACAACCTTTTTAATTTGCTTTACTAATCTTTTGTGAATTGCAGCTTGTGTCCTGCCTCGAATGTTTGTGAACGTGGTGACTGCACTTGTCGAGCTCTGGCTCTTGTGCCAGCTTATTGTTTGCAGCTCCTTTCTCTGCTCCTCTCTGTCTCTTGCTCTCCTTCCTGCTGTCTGGCCTGCTCTGCCACATGGTAATCCCAGGCCAGATCTCTCTGCCTCTCCATCTCTCTCAGTCTCTGGTGAAATTGGAAGGAGAGAAAAGAGGATTACTTTTATGATGACTATAAATGGATGCTCAAACGTCAGTGCAGGATCTTAACCTCTTTCTCGAGGCACTGTTCCTCTCTCTTTCTGTGGATATCACTGATCTGCTGTGGGGTCATGCCCTTCCAGCGGTCGGTGAGGACTCGTGGACCCTCTTTCGATGATTCTGTTGTTCTCTTCGCAGCCTCTGGTCGCTCTGTCAGGAGGTCAGAGGTCACTGTGTACTGTAGCTCTGCCAGATCCTCTCTCTCTCTCCTCAGTCTCTCTTGTCGCTCCCTCCCCATTCTTTCCCCCGCCTGCAAGGGGAGGTCAGATGTTACCTTGACCTTTCACCTCAAAGATCTATGGTGCCTTTGTGGGTTTTCGAAATGAAAATTCTGTCAAGGTTTACTCACAAACATTTAATTTCAAACCTGTGTTTGCGCATATTGAACTCAATTACACCTAAAGGCACTGATTCTGCACAATGTACTGTTAATATAATAATAAGTAAAAGTAAGAAGTGTATGTTACTAGAATGTTTTCATTTAGTAAAAAAAAAATCTAAAATCTGCTGAGTGTATTCATAATTACAACCATTTATAGTTTAGATCTATGTTAAAAATAGGGTATCACAGTTAACAGGAGAATGTTTTACTAACCTAATGAAAATAAACACAACTGATTGTCTTCATTAGTTTAGTGGTGAGGTAATACCTGATCTTGATTGTAAAGACTGAGTTCAATGCGAGCCACTCTTTTGCACTCCTCCTCCAGGGCATTCAGCTGCACTGCCCTGAGGTCTTTTTCCACCAACTCCCTGTCAGCTAGCAGCTCTGCACGCACAAACACAGATACAAACTCAGTGCTACTCTGCTACTAACCACGGTGAAATCTACATACAATACCGTTCTTTCTATTTGAACATTAAGGGCTAAAGGGGATATACTATTATCTGTTTACCTCTGTTTTTCTTTTCCCTTTCTTGTTTCTCTCTTTCCTCCTTTTGAGCTCTCAGGTTTCTCTCGTTCATCTCCATCTCAGCTCTCTTCTTTTCATTCTCATTAATCCCTTCTCCCTGACCGAATGTGCATAAACATATTTATAGAATATGAATAGTGGTGTCACCATAGGACCATTTAAATGAGCTACAGAAAGCTACAGGTGCATACTACCAAAAACCTAAAATACATACAGAAGTTTACAAATAAATATTTCCCTAATATAAATTATAACCTAATGCTGATGGAAAAGTTCAAGGTCATGTCATTTGTTGATGTAACCGTATCCTATACTAACCAAAAACACTTGCATACTGGCGGGTCCCAGTGCTGAGTCTGAGACAGAAATACAGGCATCTGGCGCCTCCTGTCGGTCATAATTGATATCTGCATCACGACTGTCCTCAGCACGTTGATGTATAGCTCGAAACTGTACCATGTCCTGCGCCAGCTCTCTTCGCAACTCATCCTCCTCTTTTTTCTGTTGCAGTGCCGTTTCATCCAGGGATAAGCGCAACATATCTAAATAACAATACAAAGAACAGATAATTTCTGCATATCACAGACCATTGTTTTTGTATCTGACTGTGGTTGATCCATTGTGGGAAAATGGAAGCAGGAGAAGCACTTGTCTCTAGGCGAAAAGTTTATATTAAAAAAAAAAAGCTTAATACTTTAAAGGTTGTTTTTTGAAGGCCTGTGTTTGGAACGGTACAGAAGTGTGGTGAGAGTCTGAGACAAACAACCTGCACAAGTTGTGTCTCACCGTGAGCCATGTCTCGCTGTTTCTCCATCTCCAGTCGTTCTCGTTTGTCGCTCTGCTGTTTATGGAGCGCGCGCAGGTCCACGCCGATCACGCGGCTTCTGCTGTTGAATATTCGGCTCTTGCGCTCAGCCTCTGCGGCCCGACGCCGCTCCACCGCCCGCTGCTCTGAATCATCCACCGGTAAATCAACCTTGTACATGTTCTATCGGGTACAAGCACAATTTTAGAATCAAAATCAAACTTCATTACATACAAACATATATTTTTTTATCATTTTATTTGATCATGAATAGATAGAGATGAAACCATAAAACTTTACGGGTTAATATCTGTTGGGTTCGACGCGACAGCAGTGTGTTTCGGCTCTCCTGTTGTGTTTGAAGCGCAGTTTGGCGTTGTCATGGTAACTGATGCACGGTCTGTGGCGCGCCTTCAGTAATGGGATATGTTTGGTGTTGACATAAATATATTATTTATGTTAATTTATGTTTCTAATTCAGGGTTATTACTTAACTAAACTTAAACCATAAAAAGTTATTTAACTGAAATAAAATATTTTAAATTTTCTCATTTCCATTACCTTGGCTTCATGTACTAAAATAACTAAACTGAAATGAAAATTAAGTAATGCCTATAGGCATATTATAGGCATATTTAAATAATAATAGTAGCAATAATAAAACCCAAAACAAAATTACCAAAAACTTTCAAATTAAACTAAAAAATATAATAAAAAAAACATATTTAAAATATTAATAAAATAATAGTATGATACTAAAATAACATTGATTGAAACATTCAAATATTATATATATATATATATATATATATATATATATATATATATATATATATATATATATATATATATATATATATATATATATATATATATATTTATTGTGTACCATTATTTAATATTCAGGACAAATAATTTAACAAAGGCTGGATTTACACAGGATGGTCTTTTCAGCAAAACGTGCGGAGATGCAAAATAGTAATATATATATATTTATATGTGAAATATATATATATATATATTTTTGAAAATTAAAAACCATTTTTCTTTGTTTACATTGCAGATTTTACTGTTAACCAGCTGTAAGGCTTTTATTTTGCCTGCATTCTGCTCTAGACAGGGGGCGTGTGCACGTCTGAAGCTTCATTTCAGTGCATGTTAAGATGATCTTTTATCAGATTGTTACAGTTTCAGACGTTAAACCTCTGAAAAACGATATGTAACACATCTACTGTAGTTGTCAACTCGTTTTAAATCCGCTTGGCTCTAGTGAAATAACGTCCATAGAAGAAGAGACTCTACAGAGCATCATTGTGACACGCCTCTCCTGAGAGAAATCTGTCAGCATGGGATATTTAAAGCTGATCGAAATCGAAAATTTCAAATCTTACAAAGGACGCCAAATAATCGGACCGTTTCACAAATTTACAGCAATAATTGGACCAAATGGATCTGGTAAGTGTTCTCTCAGGCGCTGATGCAGTTAACGCACACTGCAGGTAACCATAGACAGTATAAGCAGGTAACGCATTAACGTAGTCGCTATGGTTATATTATTAACATTTAAATGCATTACATTTTAGTGCCAAATTTATTTCCCAGAGGTTGATTTTTATATACAAAAAAGTCAAATTTTTCCCCCATTTTCGTAGGTCATATTAAAACTGTATTTTTTCCCACAATTTATAATTTCAGCAATCATAATTTATTTTGCTTCTAACTTTCATATATTAAGCTGTTCGTAATATTCATTCATATTATATGCTTGAAATCATAAAAAATAAATATTGTAAAAATAAAAAATATGTGTAGCCTATTTGTTTACCAAAGAGACTAAAGTCTCAGTGAAGACATTTAATGTGTAGATATCAAAAACAAAGACTTCATTATTTATTTTGCTACTATATTTTAAGTTATTATAAACTATACATATTTTAAGTTATTCATGATATTAATTTATATGTGTTTTTTTTATGTTTAAAAAATAGTCTCAGTTAACATTACTGTCGATCAATTTATTCCAAAGCTGTGTGTATTTGTTTACCAAGAAGACAAAAGTCCTAGTCTAGATATAAGCCATGTTTGGTGTGCCGAAAAAATAGTGAAACCATCATTCATTTTTGACATTCAATAATTCAATAACATTCATTAATATGCATTCATATTATGTTTGGAATTAATATTATTATTATAACAATTTTAAAAAAAATACTGTTGTTTTTTTCAAAACGTTATGTACTAAAGTCTCAGTGAGTATAAGATGTGTGATGTGTGGGGAAATAAAAATAAAATAAATAACAGGAAAAATTCAAGGTAAATATATGAGCAGAATATTGTGCATAATTTTCAATCAAATTTAAGTTTGGTCAAATTATTAAGAAAAAAACATTTATTATTATAATTTTTTTAATTATGTGTCAGCAACATATGAGAAGTGCCAGTTTAGTGCCGAATTTTGTGACCCACCAAATTCTGTGACCCTAGTAGGAGCTGTATTGAGCTAATCCGACCTACTCCTAATCCTAACCCTACCATCACTGCAGTGCCCATACTATATACACCAGTGTGTACCAGCCCACTTCGAGCACTGTTTAGGATACATAACTTGTTAGCTATGAAATTAGCTTTAGCCAGACACGAGAGTCTTGTTTAAAATGTCAAATAATAAAACATGCCACCAACTCGATACCCAAAATCACTTCTCTCTAGGGAAGTCAAACCTGATGGACGCCATCAGTTTTGTATTAGCAGAGAAGACCAGTAACCTGCGCGTTAAAACACTGAAGGATCTCATCCATGGAGCACCAGTGGGCAAACCAGCAGCCAACCGTGCCTTCGTGAGCATGGTCTACTGCGAGGACAATGGAGATGAATGCACTTTCACACGGGTCATCATTGGTAAATCTTAAAAATAAAGCTACTAAATTACTGAAAGTCCTGAAATTTGTTACAACGTCATGATAGTAAGTGAACCCCGAAAACTACAGTAAAAATACTTTACGGAATTTATTTTCTGAATTATTTCCTATGAGATGAACTATTTTTATGTTACAGGTTCTTCCTCAGAGTACCGAATCAACAATAAGGTGGTCGGGCTTTCAGACTACAGCGAGGAACTGGAGAAACTGGGTATCCTTATTAAGGCCAGAAATTTTCTTGTGTTTCAGGTATACATGCACATGACCTCCTGCTTTTTACAGAATTATAGCAAATATAAGCTAGCCTGATTAAGATATAATAGATTTTGTCTGTTTTTGCTGTGCAGGGTGCAGTGGAGTCAATAGCCATGAAGAATCCTAAAGAGAGGACGGCTTTGTTTGAGGAGATCTCCCGCTCTGGTGAGCTGGCCCAGGAATATGACCGTAGAAAGAAAGAGATGGTGAAAGCAGAAGAAGACACGCAGTTCAACTATCACCGTAAGAAGAACATCGCAGCAGAGCGTAAAGAGGCCAAACAGGAAAAAGAGGAGGTAAACTTACTGCACCACAAGTCTGCAGTGACACCATTAATGCATTGTTGTTTAAACCTCTGCTCTCTGTTCAGGCTGAGAGGTACCAGAGACTGAAAGATGAGGTGGTCAGGGCTCATGTTCAGCTACAGCTCTTTAAACTCTACCATAATGAGGAGGAGATCGAGAAGCTGAACCGAGAGTTGTCCCAGCGCAACCGTGAGATTGAGAAGGACAGGAAGAAGATGGACCATGTCGAGGAAGAGCTCAAGGAAAAGAAGAAAGAGCTGGGAAGAATGATGAGGGATCAGCAGAATGTGGAGAAGGAGATAAAGTGAGTGATAGGTTAATACATATATATATATTATGATATATTAAACCATTATGATAGGCTAACTACTGTATAACTGTTACAGTTCACTAAAGAAGTACTTCTCTAACCTCCTCTAGAGAGAAAGATGCTGAGCTGAATCAAAAACGGCCACAGTATATCAAAGCCAAGGAGAACACCGCCCATAAAATTAAGAAGCTCGAGGTGGCTCGAAAGTCTTTGCAGAACGCCCAGAAGATGTACAAGAAGCGTAAAGCAGACATGGAGGAACTGGACCATGAACAGGGCGCTGTGGAGATGGCAAGGCAGGAGTTTGATGAACGGATGGAAGAGGAAGCACAGAGTCAAGGCCAAGATCTGACACTGGAGGAGAACCAGGTTAGCCGAACTCAGGAAATCTGAAAAATTTAACTGTGTATAAATTTCAGTTTTATTTGACACTTGTACTGTTATCACAGGTAAAGCAGTATCACAGGCTGAAGGAGGAGGCCAGTAAGCGGGCAGCTACTTTAGCACAGGAGCTAGAGAAGTTTAACAGGGACCAAAAGGCCGACCAGGACAGACTGGATCTAGAGGAGAGGAAGAAAATTGAGACAGAGGTACATTGGCAAATGATTATAAACTATTTTCTTTTGTGCCTTTGTGAGACACAGATTTCTTAAATTTCTTTCTTTTGATTAAAGGCCAAAATAAAGCAGAAGATTCGAGAGATCGAGGAAAACCAGAAGCGGATTGAAAAGCTGGAGGACTATATTGCAACTAGCAGGTGTTTCAGAGATAATTAAAAAAATAATAGCTTCAACTCTAAAATCTGATTTTTTTTAAAGTGTGAAATTTTGAATTTTTTTATATAATATTTGATATAATACAACTATTAGTGAAATACTATTAGTGAAATACAATCTGTGTGTGTGTGTGTGTGTGTGTGTGTGTGTGTGTGTGTGTGTGTGTGTGTGTGTGTGTGTGTGTGTGTGTATATATATATATATATAGATTTAAAGAACGATTTAAAAAACTATATATTTTGTCATATTACTGTTGCTATCTCTCTAGTGACTTTACTTGAATTACTTGTTTGCTTCACCCTTCAATTTCTTGAATTTTTGAAAGCCATCTCTGTGTTTCTCTCACCAGGCAGTCTCTGGATGAACAGAGGCGCATGGAAGAGGAACTGACTGAGGAAGTAGAGCTGGCCAAAAGAAGGATTGATGAGATAAACATGGAGTTAAACCAAGTAATAAAACACACACATTTACTCATACTCTTAGGTACATAATATCACCAATGCTTTGTTTTCATTTCTGTGATGATTCTGGTCACAGGTGATGGAGCAACTTGGAGATGCTCGTATTGACAGGCAAGAGAACAGCCGTCAGCAGCGCAAAGCTGAAATTATGGAGAGCATTAAACGGCTTTACCCCGGCTCAGTGGTGAGTTGCTGTGTGTATAGACACATTTTCAATTTAAGCTTGCAGCAGAAGCTTGTAAGATGTCCACAAAGAGCTTTCACTGTATTGATTCCGTTATTTGCACTTAAATCCCATTTAAATGTTTGTCCGAACAGTATGGCAGACTAATAGACTTATGCCAGCCCACCCAGAAGAAATACCAGATTGCAGTGACTAAAGTCCTGGGAAAAAACATGGACGCAATCATTGTGGACTCTGAGAAAACCGGTAGAGATTGCATTCAGTACATTAAAGAGCAAAGAGGAGAACCGGAGACCTTTCTGCCTCTCGACTATTTGGAGGTACAGACAGATTTAAATAAACAATTTATGAGTTGAGGTCTGAATTCTCCACAGTGTTGAGTGGGCAGTGGAATGTGTTTCAGTTTCACTGGACACATGCTTCTCTCCCTCAAGGTGAAACCCACAGATGAGAAACTGAGAGAGCTTCGGGGGGCAAAGCTGGTGATCGACGTGATCCGCTATGAGCCGCCACACATAAAGAAAGCCCTTCAGTATGCCTGCGGGAATGCTTTAGTGTGTGAGAATGTGGAGGACGCTCGCAGGATTGCCTTCGGAGGACCATACCGTCATAAGGTTTAAATATGTAGTACAAGTTGAATATAAAGCACAGCACATATGAAAGGATATCATGTTCAAACTATTCATCTTCAATTCTGTCTTACTTCTTTTACAGACCGTGGCCTTGGATGGAACTCTCTTCCAAAAGTCAGGTGTGATCTCTGGAGGAGCTAGCGACCTGAAAGCAAAGGCTCGGCGTTGGGACGAGAAGGCTGTGGACAAACTTAAGGAAAAGAAAGAGAAACTAACAGAGGAATTGAAGGTGGCACACAAAAGAGCTTCAGGGAAACTTCATTATCTGCTAGAATGCAGGGCTGTCATGATCATTTCAATTTTATAAAAAATATTATACTATTTAAAAAATGACAAAAATATAATAAAATGACAAAATAGTTTTATAAATATCAAAATATAAAGATTTTACAAATAAACAAATTTGTAAAAAAAAAAAAGAAAAAAAAAAAAGAAAAAAAAAAGAAAAAAAAAAGAACCCAGTCATTCCCGATATATATATAATTATTTATAATAATAATGTATATTTTAGAATTTGTTTATATTAAATTTGAATAAAAATTAAAGACAACATTTTCAGTGTGGTCTCAGACGTGGCTGGAATATAATATGTTCACAATAATTGCGGTTCATGTGAATCATCACAATTAGATAAAATAATCTTGATCAAGTGACAGCAATAATTGCAAAAAGCCCATCATAGTTCATTAATTTATGAAATAAAGGCATAAGTATTGTGTGAAAGTAAATTATTATTTTTTTAAAAACTTTTTTAACAAGATGGTTTTATATATTTGTCTCTTCAGGAACAAATGAAGGCAAAGAGAAAGGAGGCAGAGCTCAGACAGGTTCAGTCTCAGGCACACGGGCTGCAGATGAGACTCAAATACTCTCAGAGTGATCTGGAACAGACCAAAACCCGCCACCTCTCTCTGAACATGCAGGTACACCTGAGCAACAACGCCTCAGTCAAGATGTGACATCAAAATATAGAGAATCAGATTTATGTCTTGAAAAAATACAGGGGGTTGTCATTGGTGTTACAACGTGTTTGTCAAAATGTGTGTATGTCATTGTAGGAAAAATCAAAGTTGGAGAGTGAGCTGGCAAATTTTGGCCCACGAATCAATGACATAAAACGAATCATCCAATCACGAGAGAGGGACATTACAGCGTTAAGAGATCGCATGAACCTGGTAAGAGTCGTTTTAAAAATTTTGCCTTGAATTGCAACCAGACCTGTAATAATGCTCTAATTATTTGTTATGGCCATTTATAGGTGGAGGATGAGGTCTTTGTTGAATTCTGTGAGGAGATTGGTGTGCGAAATATCCGAGAGTTTGAAGAGGAAAAAGTGAAGAGGCAAAATGAGATTGCCAAAAAACGGTAACCCTCTTAAAGACAATATACTGTACAGGTTACCAACTCCTCAGTGGACTGTAATGATCTAACTTGTGTTATATGGCAATTCTAGGCTGGAGTTTGAGACACAGAAGACCCGTCTGGCCATCCAGCTTGATTATGAGAAGAACCAGTTGAAGGAGGACCAGGAGAAAGTGATGATGTGGGAACAGACTGTAAAGAAGGATGAAAATGAGATCGAAAGACTAAAAAAGGTGACAGAGAATAGAGGAGGTATTCAAGCAAATCAGTCAAATCTTTTAGCATGAAAAACTAAACAGTAGCTCATGTCATTCCCCATCCCCTCAGGAGGAACACAGACATATGAAAATCATTGATGAGACAATGGCACAGCTACAGGACCTGAAGAACCAGCATCTCACGAAGAAGGGAGAGGTCAATGACAAGAACCGAGAGATGGAGGACATCCGTAAGAAACTAGGGTCTGCCAACAAGTGAGAAATATTCATATTCTCTTAGTTCTTTAGATCTTCGCAAATGTAAAGTTAATAGATTATAATCTATGTAAAAAAAATTAGTTTGAGCTGGTTACATGCATGCACTGTAATATTGATGTAATGTTATACATGTTTGTTATGTTAGAGAGCTGACGCAGCTGCAGAAGGAAGTAACCGCCATTGAGACCAAACTGGAACAGAAACGCAGTGACAGACACAACTTACTGCAAGCCTGCAAGATGCAGGACATCAAACTACCCCTCAAATCAGGAACAATGGATGACATCAGCCAGGGAGAGGTACAGACAAACACATACTTTTCTCACACATACTGCTTTTTGCAAGCACAGACATACACACCGATATGTCCACATAGGGAAGCTCGCAAGTTGAGGATTCGATCAGCAGCCCGAAGGCATCAAGTTCTGTGCATGCCAAAGAGGCCCTCATAGAGATTGACTACAGCAACTTAAATGAGGACCTCAAGGTAATTTAAATTGATGAAATGTTATGAATCGGTTGTTTGACAAGCAACATGGAACAATCAAAAGCTATGTAAAACCTTTCTAAAGGATTCTCTGTCAGAAGAAGAGATCAAGGCAGAGATGAACACCCTACAGCAGAGGCTGAACGAGCAGCAAAGCATCCTGCAGAGAATCAGCGCTCCCAACATGAAGGCCATGGAGAAACTCGAGAGCGTTAGAGACAAGTTCCAGGAGACCAGTGATGGTGAGCCCAAGAGTGCAGGCTCATCTCTCTCTAGCTAATCTTGACTCTGAGAAATCTGTGACCTGTGACAATAGTACGTTGAGTCTAAAAAAAATCTATTTGTTATAGAAATTTCCATGGCTTTTTTTAAACATTTAGTTATTTTTCATGACTTTTCCAGATCTAGAAATCACGCTTTTAAAATTCCCTCATAAACTGTATTCATGTTTTCCAAGACCACGAGAACCCTGGTTATTAAATAAAAATGAGTTGTTGAGGTAAAAAGTACAAATTAGAACTATGATTTCAATGCTTATTTTGTCGTCTTTCAAATCATTTTAAACTATCTTGCACCCCACCTGGCCTCCTGCTTGAGAACCTACTTTTAATATGCCTTTCAGAGTTTGAAGCTGCTCGAAAAAGAGCCAAGAAAGCCAAACAAGCATTTGAGCAGATCAAGAAAGAGCGGTTTGATCGTTTCAATGCCTGTTTTGAGTCTGTTGCCACCAACATTGATGAGATCTACAAATCGCTGTCACGTAACAGCAGTGCACAGGTTAATAAAAACACTCTGAACTCTGATCTCACTTTCTCTTTTTTAAGAGATAATCCTACAATAACACAAGTACTTAATTTAAGGGATACTCTATATCCTTTCAGGCATTCCTGGGGCCAGAGAACCCAGAAGAACCATACTTAGATGGAATCAACTACAACTGTGTGGCTCCAGGAAAGAGGTTCAGGCCCATGGACAACCTGTCAGGAGGAGAGAAGACTGTGGCTGCTTTAGCTCTGCTTTTTGCCATTCACAGGTGCCATTTTTGCCATTCACTTTTCTTTTTTTCTTTAAAAGTAAACTAGTTTGTTTTGGTCGCCCTTCAGATGAAAAAAAAATGCATTTCCGTTCCCTCATAGCTACAAGCCTGCACCTTTCTTTGTCCTGGATGAGATTGATGCTGCTTTGGATAATACCAACATAGGCAAGGTGTGTGCTTGTTAACTTGTAGGAAGGCCTCTTCCAATGCAAATGTGTGGATGCAACTAAACTGAATGGCATAAATATAACATTTGTATTTAACTTCTTAATCTGCAGGTGGCCAACTACATAAAGGACCAGTCAGTCCAGAATTTCCAGGCCATTGTTATCTCTCTCAAAGAGGAGTTCTACACAAAAGCTGACTCCCTCATAGGAGTTTACCCTGAGGTTTGTATTCCAGCAATTGGCTGTATAAATATAAACATATCAAAAGTAGTTAACGCATAGAGTTCCAGTGAAATAAAACCCATCCCAACCTATCATTATATTGTTATTGTACACCGTGTCTTTAAGATTGCAACTTGATTAACTAAATGGATTTTTGTGGAAGTTGATTTATAATAATAATAATTATATATCAAACCTTTTTATCTATTCACAGCAAGGAGATTGTGTCATCAGTAAGGTGCTGACCTTTGATCTTTCCCAGTATCCGGATGCCAATCCCAATCCTAATGATTAGGTTGTGTTGATTTGAATTTGTTGGTAGACAGCCGAGAGATTAAAAACACAATTTTAATCATTGTTTACTTTTCTTTTTAAATACAGAATGTTGCTATAAGTGTTATATTGTCTGCAATATTGTGTTCTAAATAGAATGCATGATCGTGCAAGTATTCAGTTGTTCTATGAATATTAGAGGTGTATGAACAGCTTTTCATGTTCAGTCAACAGGACAGTCTAGATCAGTGTTATGGCTAATGTTTTGTCTGCGCTGTCTCTCAACAGAGAACATATGAGCTGCCTATTGTCAAGTGTGCCTTGTGGATGATCTGTTCATTCAGTACAATGTAATGATCAGTATTTATGAAATGTTTTTCTTTTTTGTCTTTATGGGAAAATATGTTACGTGTAAACCGTATTCAAACTGAAAATAAGAGCTTGCGTCATGTGCTCATGGCACGTTACACAAATATGGTACCTTTCTTTTTGCAGGATTATAGGGCAGGCATTATTCCCATGATTTTTCCAAGAATTCCAAAAAGTAAGCCCCATAGAAAATAAATAAAAAATAAACCATCTGAAATAAAACTTAGTTTGCCTTTCTGAGGTTGATAATACATTTTCTGAAAAGCATCTCCTTTCTTCCTATTGAAACTTAAATTATTCTGAGTCCTAATTATGACCCTTTTTAAAGACATAATCATGCCTTTTGTCTCATAATTATCTCTTAGTAGGCTATGTCATAAACCAAAGCATTCTACTTTTTAATATGTAGAAAAATAAATTTGTAAAATAGTTAGAAAATAGCTTCTATGTTTAACAGTTTCAGGGCCTATATTTGTACCATATTCGTGGAAGGTGCCACAACTGGTTAAATGTTATCCTACATGTTACATGGAACAAAATTAAATACCAGAAAAAGGACACATTGAACTTGTAATTAATATAGACAAAGCAGAGCAGACCTGATGTTCCACTCACTCAGTCTCACACCCATGAAGCTAACACCAGAGAATGCTAACACCCATTCTCACGTGGGCTCACACTCACCGGCACAAACCCAACCATGCTTGCACAAACATGCCCCGCCCTCATAACGGTTTATGACGTCAGCTAGCTCACATTGGTCGCCTCTTATTTCTTATGTTCGGTTGCACTGCAAAGAACGCCCAACGTGTCAGTCGGCGTTCAAGATCTCCAGTAACTCCTTGCAGTGGACTGGTTTGATCAGATTAAACCCACCGCTGCTCAAATTGAAGCCCCCGGCAATGGACAGCATCAAAGACGGGTGGTTTACCGAAACATGCACATTATGGCCAGGCCAAGCGATGAGTCTTCAAGTGGAAGAAGTGTTGTATCATAAAAAATCCAATTTCCAGGACGTGATGGTTTTTAAAAGGTGAGTCCTTGTGCAAAGTGGCTCATTTTAGCATGGTTGCTAACTCCCTGTGTTTTTTGTCAGCACATACGTGAAGCTATTAGTCGCAGCTAATGCAGAGAGCCCTGTGATTTACTTTTCTCGGAGGTGTCAATCCACTCAAAACAGCACGTTGGCTTATGGGTGTCTTGCTGTGTGGGTGCTGCGGCTAGCCGGCTAAATGCATAGCCTGATGTAGGTCCGGCGTGGCAGAGTTCAAACTATGAGACCGCATTGGTTTTGTACTTTCAACGTATATTTTACGTAAACCATTTACAGTGCAACAATTATATGTCAGAGCGTTTAAAAATAGACATAATTGTGCCAATTAATAATTACCTTTAATAGTGTGGTGGTACATGCACACATTAAAGAGAACACCATGTCCATGGCCTTTCTCTGCTCTTTAAACACTTATTCCTGCTGTACTGGTGATCTACTCATTGGCTCAAGGCAGTAAACTGTATCTCAAGTCATTCATACTGTTAAAAATGCAGATATAAGGTTGATGTAATAGTTTCTGCCCTGAAAATCAATGAAATTTGCACATGCAAGGTGTTGCCCAATAGGATATGTGATGAGAGGCCAGAGCTGTCATCTCAAATGTCACATGCTTAGTAGAATGCATTGAATGGATCTGCTGTCCTTCTTTCCATCTGTTTGCTATACCTTTTCATTGTATTAAGTTTATCTTGAATGATTACATTATTGCTTCTCTTTATACAGTAAGACATATGGAAATGTGCTGGTTTTGGATGGAGTCATCCAATGTACAGAACGAGATGAATTTTCTTATCAAGAAATGATCGCCAATCTACCTCTCTGCTGCCACCCTTGCCCAAGGAAGGTGCGTGCTTTCATTTTTGTGTTTCATATAAATGTGCTTTGGAAGATCTAAAACTGGTTGGGTGTTTAGTTTCTGTATGCTACAGTATTTGGTTTAGTAGTTTTCCTCCTTCCTGTCGTCAGGTTCTCATCATTGGTGGAGGAGACGGTGGTGTCCTGAGGGAGGTTGTCAAGCATCCGCTGGTGGAGTCTGTTGTTCAGTGTGAGATTGATGAGGTTTGTATCAAGTTATGTCTTGAATGTCAAAAAAGTGACAGTAAAGACTTTGTAAAAACTTTGTTAAATATTTTTTTCTCTTTATTAAAGATACCTTTTCTATTCATCAAAGAATCCTGAAAAAATGCATCATGGTTTCCACAACAACATTTAAGCAGCTGTTTTCAACATTGATGATAATAAGCAATTCAAATCAGTATATTAGAATGATTTCTGAAGGATCATGTGACAGAAGACTGGAGTTATGATGTTGGAAATTCAGATTTGCCATCACAGGCCAAAAAAAAAATCTAACATCAGTTTACCATCTATGTGTTGAAAACCTCAAGTCTCATTTGTTTTCTTTCATGGCTGTTGTTTGCTTTTTATTTATATATTTACATTTGGTCAATCTTGTCTTCAACTTAATGTATGGCACCGTGTGCTATGTTGTAGTTTCCAGCTTTTTATATATTTATTTATTTATTATTAAATATAAATAATGCTTTAAAATGCTGATTAATTTCATGGATCACATTTATTCCCAGGATGTAATAAATGTCTCCAAGAAGTACCTCCCTGGAATGGCAAAAGGCTTCTTCAGCCCCAAACTTACTCTGCATGTAGGCGATGGCTTTGAATTTATGAAAAAGAATCAGGATGCCTTTGACATCATCATCACTGACTCCTCAGACCCTGTCGGTATGCAGCCCACTGTGGCATTGAAGTTTCTTTTATGCATTGGTAAATAATGATTTAGCCATTGCCGCTCAGACAAAACGTGGTGTTCATTTCAGGCTGATCTTATTTTACCCTGTCACAGGTCCGGCTGAAAGCTTGTTCAAAGAGTCTTACTATCAGCTCATGAAAACGGCACTTTGTGAGGGGGGAATTCTTTGTTGTCAAGGTTGACATAATTGTAGCTCTAGAAAAAAAACCCAAAATAAAGAATATTAGTGACGCATGTATGGCATGTTTGTAATTTTCTGCTGGAACTTTACAGGAGAGTGTCAGTGGTTGCATTTGGAGCTAATAAAGGAAATGCGGACCTTCTGTAAGACCCTCTTTCCTGTAGTGGACTATGCATACTGCACCATTCCAACATATCCAAGTGGACAAATTGGCTTCATGCTTTGCAGTAAAAATCCGGTATGGTTTTTCTGTTTTATTTGCGTCTAATAACCACTTTTGTTTGAAAAGCTTTACAATTCCTTTATTACTTTCACACATGTTGTTGCTATTTATAGACTACCATTCAAAAGTGTAAGATTACCTTTTTTTTTTTTTTTCTTTCAGCAAAGATGCATTAAATGGACCAAAAATTACATTAAATACTAGTGCTGCACGATTAATCATATCGAAATCGCAATTGCGATGTCAAGCCTTTGCGATTATGTGACGCAAAATGCTGCGATTTTATATGAAATAAACAAATCAGGGCTGTTAACGCAATTAGCCAAAGGATGACAAAAAAGAACAGATGCTGCGTTAGTGTTACATAATCCCACTCTTATTTGTGCAAATGCCTGGTGGGGGGGGATGGGGGGGGGGGGGCTCATTTTATAATGATGGCCTATTAAAGATTTCTATTTAATAAAAATGCTGTTCTTTTGAACTTCCTATTTGAATCCTGAAAACTAATATCATCATATTAGAATGATTTCTGAAGGATCATGTGACACTGGAGTTATGATGCTGAAAATTTAGCCATCACAGGAATAAATACATTTTTTTAAATATTAATATATTTAAATTATAATTGAGAATAGTTATTTTAAATTGTTCTTTATATTGCACTTTGATTGTTTTTTTATTACTGTTCTTGCTGTGTTTTTGATCAAATAAATGCAACCTTGGTGATCATAAAACTTTTTTTATATAATAATAATTTTAATAATAGTAAGTGTAATTAATTTGTTTATTGCAGAAAACAAATTTCCGTGAGCCACTACGAGAACTAACAGGAGATGAGATTGAGAGCATGAGCCTGAAATATTACAATCCTGAAATCCACCGCGCTTCATTCATCCTCCCAGAATTTGCCAGAAAGGTGAGATGGAGCCCATTGTTGTCTATTCCTTTTGCTCTTTACGTTGCATTCTTAAGGAAAGTTAAATGATGCGTTGTTTACACAGGTACTAAGTGAAGCGTAAATGGTTTCATGGGTGCCATCTTGTCAACACGCTGCCTTCTGTGAAAGCAGAACCAAACCCTCACCACAGCCGCAGTAGCTCCCACAGCGCATCCCTCTCCAGCTTCATTTTGATTGGTCAACGGATGGCTACAAGTGCAAATGCCTTCTGTGGGGACATTCTCCGTTTCTCTGTCCAGTTCCATCAGTGCTTCTGTCAAGTCTTTTGAGTTGTTTGGTTTACTTTTACAATTCCACTTCCCACATCAAAGGTTTAAGAACTATACAAACAGAAAGTCATGCATGTTCTGTGACCGATTGCACAGTACTTTCACACGAGGACTTTCTCTTACTCGTGTTGAGTAACGTAAAAAAACAGGACAATGTTCCACCAGAGCTTGTTTGGCATTAATCACTCAAATAAGAACAGGTATTTTAAATAAACTGCATATCTTCTCTATACACCCAGAGACTTGACAGGCCAATGACAATTATACATTTTCTTAACATGCAGTATAAAAGGTTTCATATTATGGGTCAGTTTATCAACACTAAACCATTGTCAAACAAAAGGAAATCCTATTTAGTATTGTAATAATTTTTTTAACTATTACTCTAAAAGTTTTTTCATTTTTAGCCTGTGAAGGGGGACATATGAGTCTCTGGTTGACTGACTTGTGTGTTCTGGCTCTCATGAATAATTCTGATTACATGATGTGATTTGTGTAGAGCAAATAGATGTTTGGTATGCAGCCTTTTTGAGTGATATGCTGTAGTGTATTGCAAACATGCTTACGGGTCAATGGACTCTATGGAACGATTTTGAGGTGTCTTTTAACATTAGAAATTCTGGACTACATTGAGACGTCTTAATATTGAACATAATTATGGAGGTGTGCTTCAGGACAAAATAACGAACAGTGTATATGTTGGATAGCTGAAGATCATGTCTTTTAAGGCTAGTTGCATAGGACAAACTATTTTGTACTCAGTCAAGTTTTACTGTGTGGAAGGGTTTATCTGTACTTTTACCATTTCATGTTGTAAATTTCATTTTGCGTATTTCATAAATAGTTTTGAAATAATAAAAAGGTGTAATCACATTTTGGTTTTGGTTTTCTGTTCAGCGAAACATGCAGCTGTTTGAGTTTGACTACGGAAAAGTGTTTGTAAAGTACCTTTCTAACCGCTAGATGGAGTCATTGTCAGAAAATTCAGCCTGCCAACATCCTGCTTTTATCTGATCGCATGGATGAAGGATGTTTTTGAAGGTTATCGGGAGTCACTTTTCAGGTAAATATTTGTGGGATCTATCTGTGCTCTTTATGTTAAATTGTACCTAAAACGACCATTTTGCTCCATCGTCAGTTAAAGCGTCGTCATATTGAAAGTGGCCTACTCGATTAAAATAATGTTTTGTTTTACGCAGTTAACTGTCGTTTTTAGATGGCCTATGTTTTACTGTCTTGCCAGGCTTGTTTTGAGCTTTCATCTTTTGTCAATAATATATTCACAAGACTATAAAATGCATCGCTATGTGCACTTTAGAAAAGTGTACGTTGTTAGTGTTATTACACAAACTGTTAAACTTTTTATTTTATGAATAACGTTATAGTCATTGTAAATCATTGCAAATCATGGTCATTGTAATGTAAAATTTTTGGCAGATTATTAATTTTATTATTTATTAGGAGGACCAGCCTGTGAGTATTGTTTGCCTCTAAGTATGATAGGCTATATGATATGAAGCAGTGTTATATTAAGTATAATTCAGATACAATTATTGTTTTTATTTATATTTTGAATTTTTCTAATTCATTTTTTTCATTTCATTTTAGTTAACGTTTTAGTAAGTTTATTGTGTGTTTTTGTAATTTTTATTAGTTTTATTTTATATAGTTTATAAATTCATTTTTTTCAGTTTATTTTTGTAGCCAGTTAAACTAATTGACTGTATAGGCAAACGCCTTAAAATTAAATGTTCATATTTATTTTATTTCAAGTAACGAAAATGTTTTTCTAATGGTTTAATTCTAGAATAACCCTGATATGAAGTCATCAAAACTCCTGCTGAGACAACATGAGCATATGGATTGGCCTTTTACTCTGACGCCAGATATGTTTGAAGTTGGTTGGGAAGTGAACATCAGATGTGTTTTGCATTTGTCAATTGGCATGAATTCTTCAAACGCACTTTATCACAATTCGGCTGGGGGCACCCGCTCATCTCAACACTGTGTTAATCTCTACAGAGCCCCGGGCCCTGAAGTCTGCCCTAATCTGTCTGCTGTGAAAAATGTGCTAAAGCGCGTGTATTAGGGCTTCTAGCTACATGTACTCAGTCGGGGTGTGTGTATGCATATCCAAAGAGGTGTGTGGGTGCCAGGAAAGCTGACCAGAATGTGAACAACTGGAGCCAATGACCAAAGCATGCGTTTCATTTTCGCTGCCTAACTAGGCTACCATTTCTCATTCTGGTTTAATTACAGAAGACTCTCATGCTGCACAGCACTTTTGGTATAGTGCTGCTATCTGCATAAAAAATAGTCACCATGAACTGAAAATTCAATTTGGACAGATTTATGGAAAATTGCAGTTGCCCTAATTATTAATTATTTTTCTGCACACGTTATTACTATTCTTTTTTTTATGTTTGTTTCAATTCATGCGACTCTATAATCCAAAACATTAGTGCTCCCCACCCCTTGCTACAACATCTTCATATCTCTTCTCTGATGACGTGTTCACCAGCGTGAGGGTGGGACAATAATCGCTCCAGCAAAAAAGTAATGAAAAAAAATTCAAAATCATAATCAAAGTCCTGCCCTACATTTTTTTCATGTTCGAGAAGCGTATCACTCGCATATACATCACAATAGGGAAGAAAAGATTATCACTATTTCCATTTCATGCCGACTTTAATATTCAAATGCAATGCCTGCTAAGTTCATGTTCCAGGTTCAATACAACTTAGCCTACAATCGACAGAATGTGTAGTTTAATGCTGATTACCAAGAAAATGTTGTTACTTGTTACAGTGAGGCACATAATAAAAGTGAATTGGGCCAATTCATGGATTAAAGCAAAAATGTGAATCTTATAATTTCATAAAAGCATAATTCCTCTTTTAAAACTAATTTATTGTTTGTTTGAGCTCTAAAGTTTGAGCTCTCACAATGTTATATAAGTTATCATGGCAACAAAGTTGTAAATAAAATTGTATATAACTTTACACAGAAAAGTTCAGTAAGCGATTTTAGTATTCAGATTTCAGTCTGAATTTTTATTTAGATTTCAGTAAGCGAATCTGAAATTATGATAACATACAGATTGTTTATGTCCAGTAGCAATAGTGAGTATTTTCATGTTATGGATTGTAATCACTCCTATTGTAAGTGCCTCATTGCTTTTTTAAAGAGAAGAAAATGTTTTATTATTCTGTAATTGGCTTTGTTTAAAGACTACTGAAAAAAACTATAACTTATGAGACCGGTTTTCATGCAATTAACTTATCTTTACATTATATTAGCTTTTGTCATGAGATTAGTATTGTCTATTGAGCCATAATCTCTTTTGCTTTTTGTGCTTATGTTTGTCTCACTTGATATTCTTACATGGGAAGATCTGCGGTTACGTTTCCATAAAAGACTTAATTCTTGTTATTCAGCCCCTGTTCATCTGCTAATCAAAAGCATCTTCTTTTCCCGAAGACAGTTTTCTCAGCTGTTCCAGGTGCCAGACGGTTCAATGGCAATCTGAAGGAGAAGGAGGGAGGAGTTGTGCTCAATTACACGCTGGAACGAGAGCATACTGCCACTGACTGTACACAGCAAAATGGGTTAGTTTGATTTGCTAGTATTGATATCACAATGCAGCTAAGTGAGAACATCACGTAATTACAGCGTACGTCTAACCGTGTACTTTCTAAAACATGATTCGCTGCCTCCCTGCCATTTCGCACCTCATAGATAATTAGCCTAAACAATGAAAGAACTTTTCAGAATCACTTCACGTTATCGGTAGATCCGTCGTCATCAGTGTTTTTTCTCCTCGCATCCGCTTTAACTGAAATCAGGACCATTTTTAGAGCTATGACGTGAGCATGGTGGCGCAGTCCTCCCCACCGGCACATCGTCTGGTTTGTTGGGGGTTAAACTACTCTATGCTTTTGTTAGTTCCTAATCCTCCCACTCCCCCACCCTCTCCCCTCCGTCCTCCAACCGCTGCGTCAGTAGGGGACTGGAGCGAGAGGTATATAAGGACCCTGCCACCTGAAGCTCTCAAAGACCAAGATCTCTCCAGCTTTACTCTACACCAGGAGCTACAAGGACTTCGAAGTTTCCTTCGCTTCTCTGACTGACCTTTCTACGCACTTTAACTTCAACTATTTTGTCAGCATGCAGCTTTTGGCCAGCCTTGTGTCTCTTTTGCTGGTGCTGTATAGCGTCAGAGCAGCAGCTTTGCTTCCAGTGGAGGAGAGGAACCTGGCACAAAGTAGGGTGAGTGGCTGCAATGAGCTTTCTATGTTTTTCATTGTTTCCAGTTGCAGCTTTTATGGATTTACCAAGCAGATGCACGTATTTTAGACACATCTTGATGTTTGCCAGACCATTCTGGGGTCATTCCAGTAGCCATATTATTGTGAATAGCTGAAAGCCTTCAAAAAATAAATCTTGCCATCTAATTCAAGTCGAGTTTCTTTCTTATCAGGAGCTGAGTAAAGAGCGTAAGGAGTTGATCCTGAAGCTGATCTCTGGGCTGTTGGATGGAGTAGACAACAGCGTGCTGGCTGGCGAGATAGCACCGGTCTCCATGGATGTGGAGGAGCCCCTGGAATCCCGTCTGGAAGAACGGGCCGTCTACAACCGGTTATCACAGCTGCCACAGCGCGACCGCAAAGCCCCCTGCAAAAACTTCTTCTGGAAGACCTTCACATCATGTTAACGGCGCCAGTCCTGCAACGATCCCGCGATCCTCCCTGATACCTGACATGAACTGTGTAGAACTCCACTGTACATACCATCTCCAGTGTCTGAAGAAAGATCTCTGTGGACTTACTCTGACACAGTCTGTTTGTTAAAGACATTGATGATTATATTTATTTATTTTTGATTTATTGATGGATTAAGCTATTTATGGACCTTTGTTGTTTTTCAGCATTAAAAAAAAGAATAAAGCATGGTTAAGATAGTTTTCTTTTTTATAAAAGATGTCTCATTTACTGTGGGAAAAGCATCAAACTGCAGTATGTTTACTGACATTATAAATGTAATTGATCATGGAGCCAGATGTATTACAGATTATCTAATAGTCCTACATATAAATGTTTTCCCAAAAGGAGAAATCACGTAAAGTCTATTTGTTACAGGCTCGTCTGAATGGCGCTTTCACAAGCCGTGGTTGTTTAACACTTAATGCATCAGATTAATTGATTGACAGTCCGTGTGGTGGTAATTTTCCATGTCAGTGAATTATATGTAATTGCAGTTGATGAGAGGGTGTGCTTGAAGTCACTAAACCCTTGTCTAATAATTATTTGCTGGTAAATTCAATGCATTACTAAAATGTATCTTTCGGTTTGCCTTTTTTGTTCAACAAATGCAGATGAGATACATGGGAGAGGCATTTTCTGTATTTTGAACAACACTTCTGTTCTTCAAGTGCATACATCAAGTTTTTGTCCCATCTTAATTGCACTTGTATTTGCCAATGGTGCAATCTAGCTTTAACAGAAAACAATCTAAACACTAGTTAGATTGACGATCCAGCTATAAACATGCAATAGGCCATCAGTACAGTTTAATTATTAGTCCTCCGAGTGGAGGCATACATGGTTATTCAAACTGTGTCAGCATAAGTAAGTGCCGAGTTACCTGCGTAAATGCGTCATTGCTCTTGAATGTGAAACTAGTTGGCGTAATGAATGACACAACAGTGAAAAAGGGAAAATGCATTGGAGCCATGGCCTAGCGATTAGCTCATGTGCCTCCTGGATTTCCTATCACTTCTCCACCGTCCTTATGAATATGTCCAAAATACAAGACAAAAATGTCATATGGTCATTTATTCTGTTCTGTAAATCATTAGTGTTTAAGACAAATGCTATATATGGTTGCAACACATGCAAATATATGATGCTGCTACAGTAAGAAAAGAAAACACCATATGCATAAGTACCTTATGTTTGCTTTGAAATCTCAGTGAACTGAAAGCGTAGAGTGAGAAAAAAAGTTAATGAATTGTTCTTACTGCTAGGTTAGGTTATAACTATGCAAATCTGTGTGTGTGACACATTGGCAGCTGTTCTACACACAGATGAAGAGATCACTTTATAAACTGAAAGAGAAGATTATGTCTGCAGTAGATATTTGATGCTGTAGCGCTAGGGTCACAATGACCTCAATATTTCTTTATTCTTCAGTACGAGCAAAGGTTGAATCCAGATGATGGTGACAATGTTTGCTCCTGTCTCACAATATTGATGATCTCTATATAGACATCATTCGAAATTCTGTACAAAGTGATTCTGACTTTTTACTGTTCACAGTAAAAAAAAAAATGTTTTAAATTGGCATGAAATGGAAGTTGCGGTAGTCTTTTCTTCCCTATTGTGATGTATATTCAAGTGGAATGGCTTCTCTACCAAGAAAAAATGTAGGGCGGGACTTGACTTTGTCCTCCGGAAATTGATTGGATCGATAAACACGTCATTAGGGAAGAGAAGAAATGTTGCTGCTTGGTTAAAGATCATGAGAGCACATTCATTTATGTAAGATATGTGTGCAAGAATAATTCTTAATATATTATTATGCACTCCAACGGGCCATCAGTGGTTTAGATTTGATAAAGAAATAATTTCATAACTTAGTGGGATCATTGTTGATATTCAACAGAGGTGTATGATAATGCAATATCTTATTAAACTGAGTCTCAGGCATGGCATTCATATATCTGTTCAATTTGCTCGAAAAGTCAGATGGGGCCCAATTTAATTAGATAAAGGAATAATAAACATGCTGGTCTTGCCCAGTAATGTGGAATGAAGAGACAACAAACATCAATATACATGAGGAATTTAGCATTATGTTATCATGCAATGATTTTGGCCATTCCACGAGATGTCAAATGACTAATGGCGCAGTCTCTATTACAGTATAATCTATCTTTTTGTTCTTTTTTTGCAAACAGATGAATGGACTGTGACTGACTCAAATAGATGACTCTAGGATATGTTTTATTTGCACAAAGATTTGTGTGAAACGAAAGAAAAACTGCCCATCATACAAGTGGCCTCAGAGCATTGTGAGACGACATCAAAGCTGCTGCTGGTAAGCAAAGCATTTTGATTGCTTTGCCTTTGATCTGAAGGCATGCTCCCACCTGAACATGAATTTGAAATTCATATTTAATGTGTGTATATTTTTCTTTAGGAAATACACAACTGACTCACTTCAGTATTTCTAGTAAATACTATTTGAAAATAAACAATTAGAATTAATGAACTAAAAGCTGAAAAAAAGGAAGGATTGACTCATCAACAACAGTATTTAAAATAAAATTAGGTTAGCACAAAACCACATAAGATGACCTGAAGTCACTGTTTTGGGTCAAAATGTTCTGGGATATTTTATTTATAAACTTCATATGAGAGGCTGCCCTCAAAACGACAGTCTCAGTCAAACATGGGTCAATATAAGGATTCATTAATGTGTCTTTTTAAGAGCTGTATAAGCAAAATCACCAAATCATCCGCTTTAGATCATAAAGAATGTTTTACATTTACAGCAAAAGTTAATTTCTTCATCAGTATTTTTGTCGTTTTCCAATAAAATATCTACAGTAACACCCTTAAGAAAAACGTGACTGAGCTGTCTAAATTAAATGTAATTAATTTATCATGTTTTCTTGTTTTTTAAGCATAAATATAATTCAATTTAGTGAGGTTTATCCACAAGTAAAGAAGAGAAAGAAAAAATTTTGCTTGTGAAGTGAACGCATCAGGTTACGTATGCAACCCGATTTCCTGAGAAGGGAACGAGACGCTGTGCCATGAGCTGATGCTATTGGGAATGGTTTTGCGTAAGCCGGTGTCTGAAGCACGTTTCAAAACGAGCCAGTCTCGACTGGCCAAGAGTTCATAAATAGACGCCTGAAATGCATGTCATCAGATTCAGTTTGTCTGAAGAAGCTGTCAGTGGTCAGGGGCATGGCAACACAACGCAGCGTCTCTTTCCCTTCACAGGGAACGGGGTTACATATGTAACCTGAAACGTTCCCTTTTTAAGGGAACTTTGACGCTGCGTCATCGTATTGATGCTATGGGAACTTCTGTACCAAACCCACCACGCCATAAGAAAGAGCCTGCCCAAAAGGCTGTGTATATGGATCAACCTTGAAGTACACAAGATTCAGATAGCATGAGACCCTTGTTCTGATTCGCTGAGCGATCTTGTTTTGACGTGCTTCAGACACCGACTTACAATGGCTTGTTCTAGGCCTGTTTGATTTGCAATCGCACTGTGCTCATTTCATAAAGTTTTCATTAATGTGTGTATCATACCATAGAAGGTTTAAAACATTTAAATAGATATCAAATAGTAGAAAATGTGTATGATGTGATTTTTTTAGTTGATATCTCTCTTCTCAAAGCCCTAATTTCTGACACTCTGCTAATTTCATTCATAAAGTTTACACTCATACACCTCACACACTCATTATTGCTTAGTGATTTTGGAGGTCTATGTATTATAGTGCTATGCTATCCCCTGGCTTACCTGTTATCCAGCAAACACAAGAAGTGAATGGTACTGCCGAATATTTTTCCTATTATTTGATAGAATTTGTTATTAGGGCCCGAGCACTAAGGTGCGAGGTCCCTCTTGAAACTGTTAAGATTATTATTTATTTATTTATTTAAAAAAAAAAAATTCTGCAAAGTAAGCCCCAAAGTAAAAATTGAAAAAAAATTAGCCCCTCGTCCATGTTCGACCTACATGCACGAAATTTGGTGGTGACGTGTATCATATCAAGACGCACAAAAAAGCCTCAAGAACCCATACCCTAAACTCGACAGGAAGTCCGCCATTTTGAATTTGGCGGCCATTTTGGGACGATTTACACACTCCGTACTTTAACGAACTCCTCCTAGGGATTTAGTCCGATCGACTTGAAATTTCTGCTGTGCCTTCTAAAGGCATTGACGATAAAAGTTGTGCTATCTGCACGTTTTCATCAATGGGCGTGTCCGTGGCATCGATGATTCGCCATGAAACAGGAAGTTGGAGTAACTTTGCTGTACATGCTCAGATCTGCACCAAATTTTGCACGCTTGACAAGAGTCCCGCCCTGAACACATGTACATGCCGACATTCACCTCCAGTCATAGCGCCACCTGCTGGCAACAGGAAGTGACCTTTAACGAAGCAGCCCCCGCCGCACGTTTGACCTACATGTACGAAATTTCTGTGGCACATCAACCATGTCCAGACGCACAAAAAAGCCTCTTGGAGCGATGCCCTAAACCCAACAGGAAGTCGGCCATTTTGAATTTTTTTGTCAAATTTTGGCTGATTTACACACTCCGTACTTTAACGAACTCCTCCTAGGGATTTAGTCCGATCGACTTGAAATTTCTGCTGTGCCTTCTAAAGGCATTGACGATGAAAAGTTGTGCTATCTGCGAGTTTTCGTCAATCGGTGTGTCCATGGCATGGCATCAAAGATCAACTCATCGCCATGAGAACGGAAGTGGTTGTAACTTCAGTGTACATGCTCACAGCTGCACCAAACTTTACATGTAGGATAAGTGTCCCGCCCTGAACTCATGTACATGCCCACATTCACCCACAGTCATAGCGCCACCTGCTGGCAACAGGAAGTGACGTATAACACCTTCATGCAGTGTCTGAAAAGCGTAGCAAATTCACAGCCGCACTGGCAGAGCTCCAGAATATGCAACAGAATATGCGGCCGCATCACTCCCCGACGCGCTACATGTGCGAGGGCCCGCCCATCGCTGCTTGCAGCTTTAATTCATTTTGAAGCCCGAATAAGGTATACAGCTTCGGCCACATCCCTGCTATCTTGCATAACGGATATTTAGATAACTGAAAAAATAAAACAAAAATGTTGATTAAAAAAATAAAAAGCAGTTTGACACATAGATAGGCCTAGCCTGACTACGTCAGACTTCCTACTTCCGCTAATTTCATTTCGCTCCTGTAGTCAGTCTGAGATAGCAGCCTATCTTTCAGTTTTCCTCCGGCCTGAAAACAGCCGGGCTAATCAACGAACAGAAGGCGGACTGAAAGCCGTGACGTAGTCGCTAAGCGCCGAGTTTAAGATTAGGTCAGAGAAATCGAAAACGACCGCGGATATGGAGACACGGATGCAATTCGCTCTGTTGTGGAGAATATTCCCGGCATTAGCAAACTGAAGCCCGAAGAAGAAGAGTGTGTATTAAACATTTTGAATGGAGGTGATGTTGTGGCCCTACTCCCTTTGGGAAAAGTTTAATTTATCAACTATTGCCGATCGTCAGCGAGAAACTGGGGAGCCTTTTGACAGGTCAGTGTCTCCTTTCTTTTCCAGGTCTTAAATACCGTAAAACTTCAATAATAGCCCGGGCTTTTATTTGCCCAAATCGTCTAACTGCACCGGTTTGTATTTGAGACAGGCGTCTATATGAGACAGGCCTTTATAATTTAGTGTTGAGATGTTGTTCATTGAGATGTTGTTCCTAGAGTCTCTAATCTCTAAAAATCTCCAAATGCTCCACGTGAAACTGCGGTCTTCCGACCTTTTACTATCTTGTCGATTGATTTTGATTAATATTTGCGAGGGAGAGAGAGCAAGACAGCGTTGTTTGAAGACGCGAGAGTGTGCGCGCGGCCGGGTGCTCTCTCTCTCTCTCTCTCTCTCTCTCTCTCTCTCTCTCTCTCTCTCTCTCTCTCTCTCTCTCTCTTTCTCTCTCTCTCTCTGCTAATTTGCGCCCTGTCAAGCGCAGCAGTCATTCTATGTCAGCCATGTTCACTCCGGTATTTCGCTCGCATCATCAAGTGTTTACATCAGGTTTAAAGTGGAAGTTCGATCATAGATTTGAGTTCGATGCATGATGTCTATGGTTCGATGCGGCTGTGTCGGCGCATAACATACGTCATAAATAAACTTATCTGATTGGCTTACGGGTAACCAATGATTTTAAACTTCAGAAATCGCCCCCTAGAAAGAGAGAAAACACTTATGCAATTCCAGACTCTGTTTACGAAGCAAAGTGAAGTAGCAGAGTCTGGTATTACCAGGCTAAGATAGGCCCACTTATTCAAAGAAACTGTATAGACATGATACACATTTATCAGTAGTTTATACTGTATGTGTTCCCTTGTGGATTGAATCCATGGATCCAGCACCATGCACAACCAGTTGAGCAACAGGGATGTTCTTGTTTATCAATAATTGAACAGCTATCCACATTCATAATGCCACCTCCATATTTATTTTTAATTTAGACATTATTATATATCACAGTTAAATTGTGTCTATGAAAGGAGCAAATGCCAAATGTTGAGTCTGCCTCAGGAAACATGAGTAGAATTTTTTCCCCTCCAAGCGATTGTGTGAAAGACCATGACACTGCTTATTTATTATGATGCTCACGCTCTCTTCAAGTGCTGTAACACTGTTTAGATAGAAGAAACTATAAATGGTAAAATGATAGCAACAGCCTTTCAAATGACAGACAAATAATTTTTTTTAATGATTGGCTGTTTGTTTTGCCATGTTTATCCAGCAAATCTAATATAGTTTGACTGAGACAACCAGACTAAGGCCCTAATCCAAATTGTTTCTTTTCTCTTGATAGACTTTCTTTTATCCGCAGGCGAGTGGTGAGTAATGTTTCAGTGCTACGTAAATGGCATTGCACTCCATGTTAGATCTTTGTCACATGGTCAGGGGGCAACTGGGAGTGCTCTCACTTCATTAGTTCTGCGTTGTCTGTGTGTTTGCTTTTATTGCCACCAGCAATGTTTTCTATCATCATCAATAAAGCTTGATTTGGTTCTGTGGTGACATTTGCAAGTAGGATACTGAACAGACATACATATACCATGGGTGAGTAACTAAGACATTTGAGAAGGAAGAACACGAAGGAACTTGAATGCCATTTGTGGAGAGGGAAATATTGCCGCTGGTGATCAAAAAAATCAATAAATATGTTTCTGAATGATTTCAAGTCATTGTTCATAGAGTTATTTGCCCTTCATTGTGCTGTATTTGGCTCTGCAGGTGCCCTCAGGTGTAGGTCAGGACATATATATACATATATATTGTTCCAGCACGTATTCTCTGCTTCTCCGATGAGAAAAGAACAGAGCGAAGTTGTTGGCACATCTAATTCAAGCATGAATTAGCATTTACGAGCATTTTTTTGTTTCATAAATACATAAAAAACTAGTGCAATTTTGCGTTCAGTCATTTATTCTAGTGACGGTCTTGTTGCTTGATAGTTTTGTACCTTGGAATATACATTTTTTCCTCAAAATAATAGGTAAAATTACTAGAAAATAAAAAATACAAATAACATGATGAGTAAATAACAGAATATTTGGTGAACCATTCCTTTAAGTACATCAAGAAAAAAGCACATCTGTTTAGACTATCTTTTTTTTTTTCATTTTTAATGCAATCTGTTCAGCATCGAATTCTGTGGTATCAGAAGTTTGCCTTTTATTTTCATACACAGCCTGTATTATTCCATCAGATTAAAGGTCTGAAGGGAGTAAAAATGTAATTGCCTTCTCATAGACACAAATAACGAAACAAGCCACAGAATCAAACCCATGTCAATATCTCAAAGGTCATGTTGAGTTGGAGGAGGACAGAATAGGCTGCAGAAGACATTAAGTTTTAGATTTCGTGCTCAACAGCTACTAATGACGCCTGATGTGTTTGTGTGCTGTGACTGCATTGCTAGTCAGCACTGGCTAAAAGCATATCATTATCCCTCTCAGCGCACCCTACACTGCAGCGAGAGCTGAGAAAATTAGATGTCACAGACATGAAGAAGGGATACAGGATGCCTGTAACCATAGAGACCCTGCCTATCACAGAGGGGACCAGTTCAGGAGGAGGGACAGGGTTCTCGTAAGGGGCTTATAAGGGGACAGAGGACACAATCCTGCCGTTTCTAATGCCATTTAAAGTCGGTGCCGAGGTTACAAGATAAAATGATCCCAACTCTGGTAGTTTCAGTAGAAGCTGTTGTCTATTGCACTGGGAACACTTTGGCCCACTTTACACCTGGGATTAACATGCGTTTTATGCGTCAGATATTTTTAGGTAGATCTGAAAAGAGATTAAGCTGTGCTTAATGGAAACATCATTTAGTAACTAACCACATCTTTGTTTCCAAACATTTAATTTCTCGCAATCAATTTTGTTATTTTTTATTGAATTTTATGATTTTTCAGTGGTTCGGTTTAATTTTCTTTATCCTAATTTAATTCAAAGCGGTTCACAATTTGCTTCACAATCAATCATTTTGCATTTACACTAGTATTACTTTAATTAATTGTGTCCCATTGAACAAAAATGTTAGTAACACAAGAATTTTAGATTTCTTAGCAAAGTTTAAAATGATTGCTGTTGTCGTCAGTGTAGTAAACCTGTCTGGTGCACAGCACAAGGAACTTCATTATATTTGAAACCACAATAAAAAATCTATATTTAAATTGCCTCTCTTTGTGAAATTAAAGTAAACTGAATCACGGAGCTTGATAATTACCCCATCATCTGAGCATTTGCTGTTCAGCGGTGCAGTGCGCACTAAATCACCGTGGTATTGTCTTTGAGAGGTATCCAAAATTTTGATAACTATTTTGATCATAATTTGAAAACAACAAATGTGTCTACATGTTATTGCATGCCGTGCTGTTTGCTGCTCCAAAATTAGCATAATTACTCTTTGACTAAGTGTGTTTATCAGGGGAACAGATCCAGATTCACGCTGGCCTCAGTATTAAGGGAAATGAAAGTAAAGCAGCATTTGCTAAAAGCTCTCCTTTGACATTGCGCTTGTGTAAGTCAGTATCACAGATAGTCGGCTAACAAGCAGAGTGGTTGTTGTAGCAGCAGCTCATTAGCTGTGCAATGACTCTGTCATATCCTGACTCTGTGCTATAATTACCGGAATGGACTGTGGAAAGAGGGAAGGCCACTAAACGCAATATTGACCGTCTTGTTTAAGCGCAGAATTGACCTGTGAGACGTGTGCTTTAAATATCTCAATCACAGACGGGCCACTTGTGGAGCAGAGCAAGAAATGGTTCATCTTTAGAGATTTGTTGCTGCAGAAGGAATGAGAATTTCATGTTATTTGCTGTAATGAAGTCATCACAGTCAAGACACAGACAAAACGACTGCACCCTCTATTATACAACATGATTAGAATGAGGATAGTTTTGTTTGAGCCGTCTGAAAAGGCTATTGTACTGTATGTCTAAACACCCTTGATACAGAGAGTACAAAAAAATACATTACATATTCACATCTGTCTCCCAAAATCAAGGTTGTTATTGATTATTATCAACTGAGATGTGAATTATCAGTGAAAAAAAATAATTTTTAAAATGAAAATGAAACTCAATTACATTCGTTTTTATATTATCTAGACCAGGGGTGCCCAACCTTTTTTGACCCAAGATCTACTTTTCAAGTAGCCAACCTCCCGAGATCTACCAGTCCCAGTGTCAACATCGCAAACTCACACACATCGTTTCCAGCCTGCAGTAACTAACCTCACAACACTTTTTCTTAATAATAATAATAATAATAATCAGGCATGAAAACGGGTCAAGGGTGAAAAAGGTGAGAAGGATATTACCCCTCTAGGGGGTCCGGGGGCATGCTCCCCCGTAAGAAATTTTATATATTCCATATTTTAAAGCATCAATCTGATGCATTTTTAGATGCATTTTTTTGCATACCAGCGCAGTTTAAAAAAAAAATCTAATACAATTTATATTACTGTGTTGAACAGATAATCACTCTTTTGTGTGATTTACGTAGGTCACCTATTTTGGTTTCAAAACGGCGAATTTCGCCGAAAAGTGAGTGATTTTCATGCATGAATAATAATAGTTCTCTCTCTCTCTCTCTCTCTCTCTCTCTCTCTCTCTCTCTCTCTCTCTCTCTCTCTCTCTCTCTCTCTCACACACACACACACACACGCACTCTCTGTCTCTCTCTCTCTCTCTCTCTCTCTCTCTCTCTCACACACACACACACACACACACACACACTCTCTCTCTCAATTCAAAGGGGCTTTATTGGCATGAACGTTTTTGAAACAAAGTTTACTCTCTCTCTCTCTCTCTCTCTAACACACACACACACACACACTCTCTCTCTCTCTCTCTCTCTCTCTCTCTCTCTCTCTCTCTCTCTCTCTCTCTCTCTCTCTCTCTCTCTCTCTCTCACTATTGCGGGAGAGTTGCACTTCTTTAATGGCCTTCCGATCTCTGTTACTTTTAAAGTCGTCAAAAATGCTGCCTCGAGAAAGGTTTCCTTCACAATATCGCGTCATTGAATGGCTTCTTGTATTTAGCAAGGACGTGACTGACGCGATAGCAAGCAATATTTGCGGGCTTTTTGAGACAACTCGATATAGCCTATCGCACGCCGGACGCGCACTTTGTCAGTTTATGGCCAGCAATATTGTTATTAAGGACATTATGGAATTAAGATAATGTCTGTACGATGTTATGATTGTACTCTGTACAATCGTTGCTTAGCTGCATTCACTTTACCTCAGAGTGTTCGTTAACAGAATGAATTGAGAATATCACCTGAACATCCGATACACCACCAATTACTTATTTACTTACAACTTACTCTGGATCTTCGGTTTGGTGAAGATTGACTGCCGCACTGCAAGCTGTGCTTTCAATCCCGCACTTTTGTGGCACTGGCACGTAAAGGCGTTTTTGCATGGAAATCCCTCTCGTATAGATCCCGTAGACTACTGTTTTAAAATGCCGCTCCAGATTGGAGCGTGTAAACGCTGTTCGCTAGCTTCTAGCTACTGTTGACAACTGTCATCCTCCTATCATGCATGCATGCCCGACCGTAGGTTAAACGTGACCTATATTTTTCTTTTTCTCTTTTTTTAAATGCTTTTTTTGTGGACGTGTTGGCAAGGACTCAAGATATAGGCTGTAGTGTACATTTAATACAAAATATAACACACACATAAAAAAAACGTTCATTTTTTTTTTCTAAACTCCTCGCGATCGACTTGGGATCAGTCCGCGGTCTACCAGTAGATCGCGATCGACTGGTTGGGCACTCCTGATCTAGACAGTCTCATTTAGAAATTAATCAAAAAGTGTTTATATAAAAATAAATCACATTTATTTGACCCAAAATGCCTAAAATATACATAAATGTATACATACACTATATATATATATATAAAATATATAGTGGTTAGCTATTCTCCAGTGTGGGCCATTTAAGCGTATCCAGATTTATACAATTAAAGGTGAAGTGTGTCGTCTGCCATTGGTCAACGGAACAGATTCAAACTCACTCCATTGGTTGAGCCAACGTTCCTGTGGCAAAATGAACAGTGCTGGCGTTGCTGAAATGAACAAAGCAATTGTGAAATCTCAACATTTTAAAGAGGAAATCAACTTTTCAAATGGCTTTTTTTGTCTTCATACACCTGGATAGGAGAAAATATTTTAACACTGACAAAATAAAGACTTCAATGATGGTGATGAATGAGGGAATCTCGGTGTGAGAAGGTTAGAGAAACAACAACATAAGTTAAGTGTCAGCAGTGCAGTAATTCTTTCTGTATATGAAATTTTATAATTCTGAGCTATGAAACTATTTTGCATAAAAAACATTATTTTGAGAGAAAATAGATCTAAAGGCATTGTATTGTGATGAAGTTGTCTCTTTTATATACAATTGTAAGCCTGTTTCCAGCTTTCTTATTAGATTCCTGCATGTTTGAGAAAATAAATCAGTGGCGTAAACCAGAAATGCCATGGATAAACACAGGGAAATGCAGATTCACTTAAAACTTGACTGTAAATAGCTAGTAGACTGTGAACCTTACTAATTGGCTATTACTTAAATAAACTAAAACTTACTAAGTCCAATCCAAACATTACCACATCAAATACACCATCACAAGTAAACAGCTAAAGACTGTGATTTAGCGTTCGTCTTCATTGACATGTCTCCACAGTCCGGCATTAAGTACACTTTATTATGTGTTTTGGGTCTCAGTATTGCCTCAAATGTCGATCACAGCTAATCGAGTGATGGACTGCTGCGATATCTATACATAAATGTCACTGTGTTATTGATTATGAGGGATCTTGAGGTTAAGGTGATGAATTAAGAAAGAAAGATTAAGGGGAAAAGGGGGAAAAATGTGAGGCCAAATGAAAACAACCACGAGTCTCCAGCTGCAGCTGTATGGCCTTTTAAACAGTACAGCTAATGATAGGGAAATTACTTGTGATAAATCGAGGCTGAATCCCCCCGCATTGAGGTTCGCCCCGATGTCGGATTGCCATTACTCTTTCAATTTAGTCCTTGATGCATCTTTCACAGATTTAAGTCCCCATATGGCCATTTCCGTTCTCCTGTGGGCCTGTGGCCGTTTGCCAAATCAGTGGCTCTGACACGCAGCTCTGCACCAATGACGGAGAGTGAGGTGGCAATGTGCTCAGGTGCAGCAATCACAGCTTTAGGGTAGAATTCAACTTGACATTAGTTTAACCACAGACTATTGAAGAATATCTACCCTGATTACAAACAACAGGACACCCAGTTATAATCAGACACAGAAAACACACCAAAAATACATTAAACACGCTCAATATTGTGCATTTCAAGTAGACACAGGTACAATTGAGTTGAATTTATGGCCCTGAAGTTGCATCAAACTTCAATACTTTTTTTTCTTTTCTTTTTTTTTACAAAACATACAGAGATGACATGTTTATAACATACAACTTTGTATACAATATACAAAATTTATATGTTCAATGTCAGATACAAATGAGAAAAGAAGAGTTAACAATGAGCTTCGAGCCTTCGAAAGCAATAAGCATGTCCCAGCCAGGTTCGTCACTTATTCGGGTCCCCTGGAAACATTTCCGTGGTCTGTGCTATTTGTAGCGTGGTCTGTATTTGGGTGTGTTGTAAGTATTTGGAGCACACATGTGTTGTGAAACTAATGAAGATGTTTTCTTAATTCGCGTGTGTTTTTCTATTTGCATTTGCATGTTTTTCTATATGCTGCTGTAAAGACAAAGGTTTCAGAAGCCAAACTCCAAATATGATCATCCTCACAAGGACCATCCTAAAATTCACAAGGCAACTATATATTTTCATGTTTAAAGACACAATTTATACTCATTTAAATTAGTATCCAATAACAATTATTTGTATTATTTGGGAAATATTATTTGGGAATTATCTAGTTACATATTTTTTTATTGTTTACTTATTTAATCCCATTTTATTGTTTACTTATAATCTATATGATAAAAGAATATATAATTGATTAATTTATTGTAATATATTTATTTTGTTATTCTTTTTATTCTTTTTTATTTTACTTTTCCATGGACCCCGTAGCACTCTTATGCGGACCCCTGGGGGTCCCCAGACTTGACAGTAAGGCAGTTTCCTTCAGAAACTTGGACACAGCCCAAGTTTCAATCTACCCACGCAAACTTTTGATGACAAGCAGAAAATAATTGAAGTGTCAGAAATGATGTCACATTTTGAGGCCCCTGGTTAATGCGCTGATTACCCCTTCTTTGTGTTTTTTGACACCTGACCCAAAGGTAGTCGACACACCAATAAATTCTTGGAGAAAAATAAGAAATCCTGTTCTATTACAGGAAAACCGTGAGGCTGCAAAGACTATTTCTTTTTGTTTGTTTGTCAGTTTATGACACAGTTAAACCATGGGGAAAATGCTGTGAAACGGATTGTCTTGATTGTAGTAATTTATTTTTCATGCTGGGCAAATGGAAAGGTGGGTGATACTGCTGATTACCTTGTCATACGCTTTTGTAGTTTCAGAGACTTTACAGAGATCCTTGAGAAGTGTAAATACCAAAGCTGACAATGATTATCATTTTTTACATTGTTCTTTGCATCCTTGTTGTTTATATTTTTAGGTCACCTGATTGGCTTGCATGAATGAGAATGAATGGTCTCGAAATAACCACTCAACAGTGTGCTTATGGGTTTTATTTTGTTGTATTTTACATTGAAGTACAACAGGATGTGTGTGATATTTCAGCAGGTTTTTCTCTTATAGCCTAAAGTCTCAGTCAAAAGTGTGATTTTGTCCCCTTCTGTTTCTCCATTGGTATTATTGATCCGATATGTATTTTGTTTTGTTCCACATCAAAGTGACAGTACTGTCTGGCGTCTTATCAGGATGCACTTCATTACATAGTACAGCATGCATTACTGGGCTGCTCAGAAACCAGTTTCTGAGGCTCTGAATATGTGAATGTAAATATACTTTTGTTAGTTTTGTTGGATTCTGTGCAAAATTGCTAGTTCTTGCTTGGATCCATGCTCTTATTTGTTTCCAGGCTGAACCTAAGATGCTTATTCAATGCAAAGCTACACAAAAATATTTAAAACAAGGCTAATGGGATGGAATATGTCTGCCATGGCCGGATATAATATGACTTGTTTTAATTATAGTTCGTATAATGCTTCATGTCCAAAAAATGCAAGTACTTGAACAGTGATTCATCTTTTCAAAATGAACTTCATCTATAGGAAGTAAAGAGCTCTAAACAGTGTTTGAATTAGACATGGGCTAACACAGTTGCTGATGCACAGACAAGTATCTGGTCTCTGACGTAGAGTCACTTGTAAGTAAATGAATGTATAGTAATTCATTAACATCATTAACATCAATTTGCACTGTCTATACATTTTATCTCGTTATTGTATGAAATCTTGCTTTATTAGCAAATGTGAAGATGGTAAAAATTGTTGTGCTTACTTGACAACCAATGCTTTGCTTCAACAGAAATTGGCTCTACATTGACAGCCATGCATTCTAAGTAAACCACAGAAATGTTCATATAGGCTAGTAGATCTTTTACCATTATAGCTGATTTATTGTTACTGTAGATATACGTAATAACCCATTAATAGACACGGTACTTCCTTGAAAATAATTTCCAGCACAGTGTTACAACAATCATAATGAAATGACCCTTCACAATAGAAAATGCTTTACAATGAACTATTAGAGAGCTACAAATGTCAATCATATGTCAAACGGCATCTCCGTGATGCTTTTACAACATTTTAAATTCCTCAGTTCTTCCCATCTCTGAAAAGCAAAGCCAATGTCGATTCTCATTTTATTACAAGCTCTGTCGCGTTCTCTTTTTGCAGATTCTCCTCAATTCGGTACAGTTTCCGTTTTTGTGAAGGAAAAAGTACATACTTTTGAGTGTGTAGCAGAATAGTAGGCAAGTATACTACTTAGAAGTACATACTACCTCATAATCTTTAACTGACAGCTCTGTTGCTAGTTACATGTATCCTGTCACCGTTTAAATTGACCTGTCACTCTTGTTAAAATCCTCCACATTCAATTTAATTGAATTTCCTTCCGTTTCGGAGAGAAATGTAGTAGCATCTTGATCTGCCAGTCGTGGGTCTTTCATGCAGAGAATACTCTCCTCATGTGTTTGCAATTTGCATACTGATAAATTTAAAAGTTAATGACCAAATATATCTTTACAAAAGTTCACAATGCTGTTGCAGATGAAATATAATGTGGATAACATTGAATAAATATGTTTTCATCAGGTTAGATACTGATTTTTAATCACTCATACCCCTTTATCTAAACCTCTCTCTTAACCGTCGGACACACACATCCATCATGTTTGTAGTTTAACACTTTTTATTCGCGTTAGTATCCTCAACCAATGCGCAATGGGTTTTGGGCAATAGTGTGCACAGATCTGCACTTTGGATTCTAACCTAAGTTTGCAAATTGGGACGCAGCATTTATTTATGGATATGACAAGACACGCACGGGCGAGTGACATATGTACACAATTTTCTAAAAACTATCCCGCTATGTCTAAAATATTAACGCTTACAATAGGCTTTCCATAGTGAATGAAGGTAAGACAAAAACATGTTTTGGAAGAAGGTTTGATGATGTATTGATGATTTCAGTCTTCAATACATAAAAAGTTATAAAATGTACCTTTAGATTAAAAATGTCCATGAACTAATTTAGTGAAAACAGATTTTTACTGCATTTTAATTCTTGCATCAAAAAAATGTAATCCACTTTGCAGCTTGTTTGTCAAAATTAGGGCTTTTTTGAAAGAAAGAAAAAACTTTACCCATTTAAGAAAAATATTTATCTTCATTTCTTTCAAATAGAATTAAAAAAAGTACTTTCCCTCCCCAAAACATGCAGGTACCTATATGCCTTCAGAGGTTTCCAGTCAGAGTACCTGAGGGAGTCTCATAAACCAATGTGAATGGTTGTTTTCTCCTTAGAATCACTTCAGCTGTGTCTCAACAACCTGTGACCTCTCAAGGTTAGCGCATTACACCTGACAGCCACAATCAGCATGGGCATGTGCAGCTGGAAATTAACATTGTCATTTATGAGGATAATTATTGTAATCCCCTCATACATCAGCCTATACCAGCGTAGTGTATTGGAAATTAGGGTCTATTATAAGCTTGCTTATGGAACATTTGTCGCTTTATTCACTTAGTCTCTCTCTCTCTCCCCTGCTAACCCTCTTTCTCTCTCTCTTTTTCTCACTCATACTGAAACCATCTTTTAAATCATTAAATAACCATCTCATTCTGTGCCAACAGGTTTAAATGAAAGGGACTGTGGCATTACAAAGGCATTTAGAATTAATTCTGCTCTCAGGGTAATTGGCACATGCGACGGCAACAGGCTTTCAGTGTCACCTGTTGTTTTTTCATCATAAACATCTGCCTGTGGCACATTGCAAATCATATGTCTGAAAATAGGGCTGTAAATACTTTTTTCATATAAGTGTGACTGTTCTACTTTTGCCTTTCATACATTTGCAATGTTACGTCTCTTATTCATTATCACAACACAGTCAAAAGTGAGTAACAATTGGTGTTGGAAAAGCCATTTTACAATAATTTTTTTTTTACTGTTCAGCAGGATGACAGATGACAGTTTTATTAGAGTCTGAGTAATATCTGTTCTTATCACAGTTTTTCTTGATTGCTAACACACCAATGCTAACACAACACCATTTTATCACAACACAATCTCAAAACCACACACCAGCTTGTACAAACCTTAAACTCTTCAAATTCAAATATGTTAGTCAAAAACTCAGATGACACACAAACCCCACAAAACTGCCTAGAGAACACTAGTGAGATCAATTCATAACTCTGTTATAAAAACCTCCTTTTGGCAAATACATGTAACTGCAATACATTGGTGACTATTTGCAAATTATACTAATTATTATTTTCTGTAGGCCTACTAAATGAGAACATGGTTAAACCAAAATGAGGACATTTTTGCAGAAAACTTTGAGAAAATTTGAATGTGTCAAAACAGGTGATATGTATTAAACGTTTTGAGAAACATGTCTTTTTTCAAGAACTGAATAAATGGTTTGGGAAATTGGGCCAACTGAATCAGTTATAGTATGTTTGCAATCAGGAAAAAAATGTAATAAATATCCTATCATTTCAGTGTCACTAGAATGTGGTTGCTTGTGTTACAGTGAAACTATGTGCTGATAAATGTTTAACAATATTCAAAATATACAACGGGGTCCAAAAGTCTGAGACCACTAGTAAAAAATGCTATTGCTCAAATTTCTAATTTAGTATATATGTTTTCATGGTCAATGATATTGTAGTAATTTGAGAGAAAAGTTCATTTAAATAATTTAAATAAATTTCATCAGTGTCACAATTGTACTCATTTGATCAGTGACCTTGTGATTTCTTATTTTATATCAAAACTTTGTGTTTTCAGAATCTTTAACATTATTTTTTTGTTTTGTTTTGTTTTTTAGTCAGATTTGCAGTGTGGTATCAGACTTTTGGACCCCACTATATTTAAATATTCATAGTAAAACTTACGTGTTTGATAAAGCTATGAAGATAAAATTGTTCAATGAAGATAAAAGATCTGTTGTTTTGTTCTTTTGAATGAATTTCTACAAACTAAAGTTATGTTTGCATTTACACACATTGGTGAAAAAATCAATTATTGACGACTGGTCAAAAGGACACATTCCAAAAATGAGAGTTCATTTGCTGTCAGATGTTTTAAAAGTACGAATAATATAATAGTCAATATAAAATCAGAATTGATCAAATGTTTGATTTACTTGTTCTGAATGTGTTTACTGCTTTCTTGTGTGATTGTTTCTCTTCTTGTCGAAGAGATACAATGACAAAATCTATTGTTTGAGGAGAAAAAACATGTCAAGCTGGACAACAGAGATTAACTTCACTGGTATATCTTCAACCCAATAAGTGATATTGACACTTGTCAGAATGGACGGTAATGAAAACCAAACGTTCAGTGTTCAGCGCTGTGTTTACACAGATCCATTTATTCAGCTGGTTCATTAACCTGGAGGACATTAGAGTTCTGCAACAGTGAACTGGACATTTTTTTGTGAGATGAACTGAAGTTTGTGGTGTTCTGGAATGATGAACAGGTATGCAATGTGTTCACTGTGATGTGTTAAGTGTGGAGTGGGAACAATTGCCAGTCCCCTAAGTTTCTGTTTAATGTGTTGGGATTGTGACAGCTTCAATACGTTATCAGTGATACACCTTTATGTCTTGCTGTTGTTTTAGTGTATCTTTGGCTTTCGTCGCTCTGCTTCCATTAGCTTTTGGCTCAGAGCTGACAGGACTGTTTGGGAGCTTCACATCACCAAACTTCCCAAACGTCTACCCTAACCACCAGCGTATGGTGTGGAATATCACAGGACCACAAGGACACAGATTGCGCCTCTACTTCACTTATTTTAGCCTGGAGCCTTCTCATCGCTGCGAATATGACTATGTTCAGGTTAGATCCATGTTTTCAACAGAGATTTAAAAGTTGGGTCATTTTATGGGATATATACACACCGAAGTGCACAAGTCCTAGATAATGATTCATATTTTGGTATCAAACAAAAAATCAGTCTGTTGAAATTGGATAAAGAGAATTGCAGTTTTAAATGAGAAAGACATTCTTGCCAGTGCAAATCAAAATCAGACTTCAAACATGAATCTGTTAGTTTGGCTGATTGAAAGCTTTACAAGGTTCACACAAAAATGAAAATTCTGTCATCAATTACTCAACCTTGTTCGTTTATCTTCGGAGCATAAATGAAGATTTTTTTTTTTATAAAATCTGAGCCAGTTCTGTACTCTCTATTGACAGCTACACAACTACAAGCTTGACGTTACAAAAAGTTCATAAAGAGATCGTAAAATTAATCCATATGAATTGAGCGGTTTAATCAAAATTTTCTGAGGAGACTCGATCAATTTATATGATGAACAGATTGAATTTAGGCTTTAACACGTATAGACATTGATAAGCAAACATAAACAGAACCGATACAGCTTGACACGCGAAAACAAACCTCATTTTGAAGAAGAAGCTCAAACGTACTGCGTAACATGAGAATGAACCTCATTGGTTCTTGGGGAAGCTCAAACATGCCGCCAAAACCCCAGAGAATGAACGTCATTGGCTGTTGGGGAAGCTCAAAAAAACCCCAGAGAATGAACGTCATTGGCTGTTGCACGTCAAGTGAACATGCTTGACTTTCTGTTTACCACAACTTATGTGTGAGTTGATGAATGTTTATATGTGAATAAAAGCCTAAATTCAATCTGTAATGTAGATTATTACTAAAATATTTAAGTATATAGCTAATTAATACAAAAATATCAAAACAAATTTAGCCAAGCAAGTGTAAACATCTTTCTAGTAAACCTGTTGCCTATAAGCACCATGTCCAAGTAATACCAGATAACTTAAATACTGAACATTTAATTAAACCTCCATGAATTGTTCAGTATGGCTTTAATGTAAATGCAGGATACAGATGTGTGTTTGTAATAATTACTACTTGCTTAAACTTTTCAGGTGTTATCAGAAGGAAATGAGACGGTCCGGTTCTGTGGCGAAACAGAGACAAATTACGGTGATGCGCCCAAAAACACTGTCATCTATTCTGCCAGCAACACCATGGCCGTGCTCTTCAGATCAGATTACTCCAATGAGGGCCGTTTCACAGGCTTCCAGGCATTTTTTTCTGCTGAAGGTGATGGAAACAATGGATTCACAGCATGACTGTCTCTCTCTTCCGCTGTCAACTCTTGCTGTAAAGGCTAAAGTGTTGAACTTAGACGATAAATTAAAAATCCGAAATAAATCAAATATTGTATATTTAATTGTTTATAACTTTGTATAGTCTTAAATTAAATAGACTTTAAGTTTATATTCAGTTTATCCTAAAGTCCTTTTAATTATATACTGTATATATACACACTCACCTAAAAAATTATTAGGAACACCTGTTCAATTTCTTATTAATGCAATTATCTAATCAACCAATCACATGGCAGTTGCTTCAATGCATTTAGGGGTGTGGTCCTGGTCAAGACAATCTCCTGAACTCCAAACTGAATGTCAGAATGGGAAAGAAAGGTGATTTAAGCAATTTTGAGCGTGGCATGGTTGTTGGTGCCAGATGGGCCGTTCTGAGTATTTCACAATCTGCTCAGTTACTGGGATTTTCACACACAACCATTTCTAGGATTTACAAAGAATGGTGTGAAAAGGGAAAAACATCCAGTATGCGGCAGTCCTGTGGGCGAAAATGCCTTGTTGATGCTAGAGGTCAGAGGAGAGTGGGCCGACTGATTCAAGCTGATAGAAGAGCAACTTTGACTGAAATAACCACTCGTTACAACCGAGGTATGCAGCAAAGCATTTGTGAAGCCACAACACGCACAACCTTGACGCGGATGGGCTACAACAGCAGAAGACCCCACCGGGTACCACTCATCTCCACTACAAATAGGAAAAAGAGGCTACAATTTGCAAGAGCTCACCAAAATTGGACAGGTGAAGACTGGAAAAATGTTGCCTGGTCTGATGAGTCTCGATTTCTGTTGAGACATTCAGATGTTAGAGTCAGAATTTGGCGTAAACAGAATGAGAACATGGATCCATCATGCCTTGTTACCACTGTGCAGGCTGGTGGTGGTGGTGTAATGGTGTGGGGGATGTTTTCTTGGCACACTTTAGGCCCCTTAGTGCCAATTGGGCATCGTATAAATACCACAGCCTACCTGAGCATTGTTTCTGACCATGTCCATCCCTTTATGACCATGTCCATCCTCTGATGGCTACTTCCAGCAGGATAATGCACTATGTCACAAAGCTTGAATCATTTCAAATTGGTTTCTTGAACATGACAATGAGTTCACTGTACTAAAATGGCCCCCACAGTCACCAGATCTCAACCCAATAGAGCATCTTTGGGATGTGGTGGAACGGGAGCTTCGTGCCCTGGATGTGCATCCCACAAATCTCCATCAACTGCAAGATGCTATCCTATCAATATGGGCCAACATTTCTAAAGAATGCTTTCAGCACCTTGTTAAATCAATGCCACGTAGAATTAAGGCAGTTCTGAAGACGAAAGGTGGTCAAACACAGTATTAGTATGGTGTTCCTAATAATCCTGTTGGTGAGTGTATATATGTATATAAATGCTTTTTTTATTATTGTTGAATTGATCTTAGTGGATGTCCAAACCCGAATGAGAACTGTTGCTAAACGGCCTCGTTTTACTCTTTACAGACATTGATGAATGCCTGAGCACTATGGATGGAGAACCTGTGTGTGACCATAATTGCCATAATTATGTCGGGGGATTTTACTGCACTTGCCGATTGGGATTCCTACTCAACGATGATAAAAGACACTGCCCTGGTAAGGCTGATGTCAGAACAGGTGAAAACCCTGGCCTGTAGTTTTTCTGCTCATTTATTAAGAATTGTATAGGACTGGCCACGGTTCATGATTGATAACACTCTTAAAGGGGGTCATGATTTTAATATGTTCCTTGAAGTTCACTCATAATACAACAACAACAGCAAAACAAATATAAATACAGATATTTTCAACTCTCATTCAAGCTTTATAATGGCAATGAATGGCTCTAGATTTTTTGAAGTCCATCAAAGTGCATCCATCCATGATAAAAGTGATCCACACAGCTGTGCTTATTTAAAACCTATCTCGACTGTTAAATAACAGATTGGAGATTAAAATAATATCATATTTGTCTCATTTTAAATAAACACAAAAAACAGAGATGAAAACTTAACATAAGTAAGACATTTATTTTTGCTTTGGTTAAATAAATGTTCAGTGATATCTTCCAAAGATTGCATAATTCTGGTGCATTTTTTCTCTACATATTGTTGTTGATATGGCAACTAGTCAATACACTAAGTTTCATCATACTAGCATGTGTGGAAGTATTTAAGTGTTTCGACTAGGTTGTGCCCTGCTCACCCCATTACTATTTGTGGGTTTCTTGCTCTGGAGGCAAGCATATGCAAATATATTTGCCCTTGTGACATCACAGATCCCGCAATATCCAAACAAGCCATTTTCCATGATGCACAATTAATTTCGAATGATTCTGCTTCTCTCGATTAAATAAATATAATCATCGCAATATTTTGCCCGCTGATTATTTTTCCTGAAAACGGTTTTATTTTAGACATGTACATTATCTAGCTGGTAACAAGCCTATATTATCGTTCCTACATTTTCTGCCCAGTGTTTTGCTTAATCTTCTCAATCTGGCAACCATGCACATGCATGGTTATATAATTATATAAAATATAATAAAATCATATATTTTTTTTTCAAATGAGTATAATCTTAAAGTTTTCTTAAATAGTCTTAAATTGTACATCACAGACCTATTGAAACAGTGGTCACAGCAGCAGGCTGGGCAGCCACAGCTCACTACACACTATCTATCAGTCCTGTCAACAGCTCTTGATTGAGTTTGCATGGCCTATAATCCAACACGAAATAGAGTCACAAATAGGGGTTTGTTACATCATTGATAGAGTGGCCACAACTAACTGCATAGCATTTTTTCGATATAAGTGAGGATTGTGTGGGATTTCGAATAGGCATATTTACATTTTCGACCTTCAGGTTGTGAAAACTTTTGGCAGAAAAATGGATTAGCTTCAAAAACTCCTCTCATTTAAAGTGCTAATGTTCACTGCGGTTCTGGACAGCGCTAACTGGCTTTAGCCTGAAGCACGCTTCAGCAACAAACTGATGATTCACTAGTGTGCCTGTATAAAGCAGTTGATCTCTGTCACTCTAAGCGAATCCAGGTTAATTACCATTGGTTCCTGAGGGAACAGCGTTATAGAGATCAGTTGGAAATTGATAACTTTTTCTAGCTGTAATACTGTGCTAATGATGGGTAATTAATCACAATTACCAGGCCAGACATGCCTCTTAATTGTTTTTCTTTGCTAATGGGGAAGATAGAGACATCACATCATATCACACAGAAACAATGGCTTGTGTCTGAATCATTTAATCTATGAATTAGAAGACCTTCACCCTGAGATTCTTCATTTATAGCAATTATTTGTAGCATCTGCACTTGGGGTTCATTTATTAAATTAATAGTATTGCCAAAAATAAAATTTCTGTTATTCACCTTCAGTGTTTGAAACCTTTATGACTTTTTTTTCTTCGGTGGAACACAAAATGGGAAATTCTAAATGTGACTCATGTGCTGCTATATTTTCCAAGTCTTCTGAAATTTAAGTCATTATTCACTGAAAATCTTTCCATCAAGTAAGTAATACTCAATTATTGAGTCAATCAGTCAAATCATGAGTAAATCATTGACTGAATCAACTGATTTGTTTAAAAGAATTGGCTCAAAAAATTGATTTGTTTATAAATCAGGCATCACTACTTATTTCATGAATTTGCCTAGAGTGCGTGTGAAGGTTTTCAGTGAATGTTACTTTTATAGATTCAGTAGAGTATTATGTTGAGGCTTTCAAGCTTCACGCAGGATGCAAAAGTACAATAAAACTAGTTTTCATCATAAAGCTCCCCATTCTCCCAAGTCCCCATTTATTTTAATGGCCTGGAAAATAACAAACAAAGAAACTGTTCAAATTTTCATCTTTGGTGTTTTTGTGTTCTTTGAAGTATCAGTAACTATACTGATTGATTTTGCATGTTGATTTTGCACTTCTGACAAAAAATAAATAAAAAAAATTACTGTCAGACTCATTACGATAATCTTTTTAACTTTTAAATCATAAATAGTGGTCAAATATAAAAGCTTAAAAATCCTAAATCTAAACCAAAGCCTATATCTTACTGATGATACACAGTTTATAGCATCCAGTGAATCTAAACAACAACTATCTGGGGCAACCAGTGATTTTGCATCTAAAGTGGAGGTTTGAGTAAAGATGTTCACTTATTTGTCTGTTTTTTTGAACATCTCTCATTTATAATCTTATTCAAATGCAAAAAATAATAGCAAATTTCTATCTCATAACCATTTTTTAGCTGTAAAGCACGTAATGGTTGTAACTCTTCATAAATTTCACTCAAGATGCAGTGACAGAAAGCACTTTCTCTGGCCATTTTACAGGTGGAAAGGTTTATTTGCTTCTGAGGATCCCAAATCAATGTAGCAATTTCCTGCGGTCCTCAGTGTTAAATGCAGCATGGATAGTTGTCTGTTTAATGTATGTGTGTGCGCTTTTGACAATTTCCAGTGGGTGTGAAAATGCTTTTTCCCAATGTAGCTGAGTGTAGTGGGCAGGTGTTTCAGGAGAGGTCAGGAGAACTGAGCAGTCCAGAGTACCCAGGTGTTTATCCCAAGATGAGCCATTGTGATTACACCATCAGTTTGATGGAAGGCTTCCAAGTGACCCTGGAATTCCAAGACCTGTTTGACGTGGAGACTCATCCTGAAATCCACTGCCCTTATGACATCCTTAAGGTTGGTTATTTCTCCATCAGCAAGCTCTGACAGCAGGATGGTAGTTCAAACCTAAAACACCAGCCATAATAGCATGTGTGTGGACACATCTCAGTCACTTTAATGAGGTCCTACTGGGTCCTTTGGGAAGTATATACCTCTACCTGATAAAAAAATACTCCTAATAATATTCAGAGTTTATGAGATTTTTTTATGTTTAAATCGGTTGTTAAATACAAAAAAAAATCAAATGTTCTCATGCTTTTTTGCAATGTTTGAGAAGTATTAATGCTAAAGATTTGCTGATTTCTTTTTCTCATAGATTTTTGGTGAATTGTTTTGAATCCAGTTGGGTCAATTTGGCCCCAACCATAAAAATCGTACCCACATTTTTAACATAATACAATGATTCCAACTTCCAAATAACTAAGAACTGTAATAAAATGAACTCATGAATGTGTGGAGTGTACTAAATGTAATAAAATGTTTTATATGGTTAATAGAATCCCAACAAAACCGCCACAATGCTGCACTTTATATTGAAGACTCGTTTTAAGCTTAAGGAAGATTACTTACAGTACAAATACTGTTTGAAGAGAGACATAATATGCCTTCTAGTGCCCTTGTTGAGTGTTAGAAAATATTGATTTTGGAGTGATTTACACAGAGAAGATTGGCTCTCCATATGCTTGATTTGCTTGATAAGTGTTTAAGAGTGTTTACTTTTCAGCACTGATTTTATACTCTGCATCAAAGCTCATTCGATTTTAATGACTGGAATCCATTTACCTTTTTTATGGGTTTAACCATCTTGTTATGCTAAGCAAATTTGTAATTTTGAGTTTAGCTGTTTCCACCGTCACTGCCTCTAAAAACAAAAATGGTCCCCTTAGCACTGTGTGTGTAATACTCACTATCCGACCTGAAGGCTGTTGAATATATAATATATGCTATCGCATGCCCTTCACAACCACCTATTATTTCTCCTCACCCTCCCATCTCCCAAGAGGCTTGTTTATCTGTTGCCATTTGTATTCACTGACAAGTCAAACTGTTTTGTTTAAGATCACTGCAGGTGGAAGGGAGTACGGCCCATTTTGTGGCAGGACGCCACCAAGAGAAATAGAGACAGGAACTCACAAAGTGCATGTGACCTTCCGCTCAGACGGTTCTGGGAAAAACAAAGGCTGGAAGATCAAGTATACCAGCACAGGTAGTTTACAACCCCCTATTATGTACCATTATGGTAAGTAAAGCATAATGTTTACCCAACCTCAGTTTATTTTGTGATAATGAGCAGCTAACTGTGCATAATCCTACATATTAAATTACTACTACATATTAATTAAACAAATATGTGTGTCACGGGAGCTGCTAACAGGAAGCACCCGAAGATTCAAACAAAATAGTCTTTAATCCAAACATCTCACAGGAGAACTCAGGGAAGCAGACATAACCACCTTAACATAACGACACCGAACACGGAACTGAAGGTAGACAGGACTTAAATACACAGAGAAGCAAAAGAGCTAATTAATGGTCAACAGGTAAATGGGATTTGATCAAGGGATCAAACTGGCACACACTAGGAAACTGGGTCACACAGGCAAACAGGCACAGAACTTAAACCACAATGAAACATTAAAACCCTGACAATGTGGACATAAAATATCGGTTTGTGTTGAAATTATTTTAAAATCTTGCCTGTATATTATCTTAAAACTTCCACTAAAAAATATTGCCCACTACAATGTATAAAACAATCAGCCTAGCGACAAATCAAACAAATGCAACATGCATTTGTAGAAACGAGACAGCGGGTCCGCGGTGTAGCGCCGGCTTCAGTTACCAAATGAGTGGACTGATACGTTGCCATGGATGACTTTCAGTATACACTGCAGCAACAGTCGAGTTCCGGAAGTAAAAATCCCATAGGGAAATTGATTTTGAATTATAAATTTTAAACCTTTAAAGAAGACCCAATCAACAGTATATGCTTTTGTTGAAGCCATCAGCCTGTTTTATGTCATCTTACATTTTAAATAATCATGTTCAATAGCAGAATACCTGGTAAAAAAACGACACTACCCATTTTTCTGCAAAGAAATCTTCACCAATCAGAAAATTTCAAAAAGCAAATTGCACCAGAAGAACACTAACACTAATCAAGTCAGTCTCCCTATGCTCTCAAACTACTTCAATACATGTATAATTTGCAATAAATGGACAATATGTTGTTTCTACAAATATAATCATCATCTTTTAAATCAGTAGTTTTATATTCATCCAGAGTTTTTAGATTGTAATTGGCATACTTCATGAGATTGTAGTTATTTTCCCTATCAAAGTTAAGGTAGTGTAGGTAATTTTCAGAGAGGCTAGCAATAGCGAGCTAGCTTTGAAAGCATAAGATCCCACCCTCCCTTCAGAGCATCTCCAAAGCCACTCCTCCTCCAAAACACAGGCAAACAAAATTGTCACAAGAGACAGCATTAAAATAAGCACATGACATTAATAATAATGAACATCAACTTAAAGAGCCCTGTACCACCTGACTGCTGCAGGTTCATCTCGGCATTGATTAGTGTTAATTGCGGAGGTATAAAAATACATACAATGACAAGGTAGGCATTCGGACCGAATTCAATGATTGGACGGAAATCTTTTGGTCCACATATAATAATATATACATATAAATACACTTAGACCACTTAACTTAGTGATTGCTATCAGGATGTGAAGAGACTTTCAACCAGTAACAAAACATATTTCTGGAACAAATCGCCTGCCCTGCCTTGAGTAAACAGTCCTGTACTTTTGTCTTTTTGTCCGAATTTCAAATATTCAAATGTTTTGTTCAAATTAAAGTTGTAATGTGATTAACTTGTAGTTGCTTTGTTTGCTTCAAGACTTATAACTCTTAAACAAAGACCTTTTTAAAACCCCTAAACAAATACTTCAGGAACCAGGTCGCTGACACTGTTGCACTCTAGGAAAGGGCTGACCGCTGAATACTATAATTGAACAATCGGAATCAAGTGTTCCAGAATGTGTGTGTAATAATAATGATTAATATGGTGTTTGCCTTACATTTGTTTCGTGTGGATTCTCTCGCAAGCACATTTCAAGAAAATGATGAATGATGCAATCTATCAAAAAATGAATGTTTTGAAGCAGGGTTTCAGATCTGATGGCTGTCTCCAGACATTTTGGACATGATGCATTATGAATCACATAAACATTTCAATGACAAGTTAATGGCCTGGTTTCCAGAATGTGTGTTTTCATTACTATTCCCTTCTCTCACAGCCCAGCCATGCCCAAACCCCGTGACTCCTCGACATGGACATATCCAGCCCCAGCAGTCTCAGTACATCATGACAGACACCTTCAATGTCACATGTCATCTGGGCTATGAATTAATTCTGGTAATCAGTTTTCTTCCTTTCCTTTCTCTAAGATTTAAGAAAAAGAGCTTGGCATGCTATATAGAGAGTTAAAAGTGACTTTTTGCATCTTAAGGGGAGGAAGCTTTGCCCTTTTATCAAGCCACATGCCTGAAGGGTGGATTTTGGAATGGGCCGCTGCCTGACTGCATCAGTAAGTTGCTCAAGAATCCCAGATAAGCATGAAGTGTGTATAATCGTCAATGGGGGTATACTGCAACAAAGAGGAGGTACGTTTTAAAACCTGAGGTGTTATTTCAAGCTGAAGTGGGTGAAATTTTGACTGTGGACTCAAAAAATAATTCTGTGATGAAATCGTGATGACACATAACAAAAGCACATTTTGAATTAAAACATTTCAGATATGCAATTTATCATGAAAAAAGACAATGAAAAAGGGGATGATAACAATATGTAATTGGTAAAATTAATGATTAAAGGTGCTCTGTGTAAAAATTAGCGGCCTCTAGCGGTAATGTTTCAGATTGCACTAAGAGCGCTCGTGCTCGTGTGTGTGTGCGTGTGCGATCTCAAGAGCGAGCATTCACTACCGGCTACACGGAGACTTTCAACGCAACAGCGAAAGCGTCACACACAGGGTTGCCAGATCTGCACAACAAAACCAGCCCAATTGCCAACATGACATCATGACTTTTGCGTAAACATACACGCCACTTTCAAGTCAAGTGGTGTGTTATTTATACGCATTTTGAGCTATCCGCGTGTATGCGTGTATATCTACGCCGTTATGTCCGAGTGATTCCGCGTGTATGTACACGCTGTTAAAAATCCGAGCGAAATAAAGCCAAATTTTGATATACATCTGGGGGAGCGATATTTTTCTTAGTAGGATGGTAGGGAAAGACTCATAAATGGTATTAACCAGTGACGGGTAGGTTTAGGGAAAGGGTTGGGGTAGGTCATATATTTATATATACAGTAATGTAACGTTAAGTCAACGGCGTTCATAAACACGCTGAAAAGCGATTATGTGTGTTGATAGCACGCCAAAAATGGAAATACGAATTGGCGTGTCATACATACGCAGTTTCATGAGATCAGTCTGCAATTGCTCATCAAAACTAACCCAATCACGGCCAAAAATAGTCAAATAGCGTTCCCGGATGTTCCCCCGATAACAATCATGTTCCAGTGGGTAAAACAATCGCGTCAACCCGTGCACTACACAAACAACCCGCGGAAACAGTGCAGGCATATACGGACCTGGCAACACTGGCATGCTGGAAACTCATGAAAACTCCCACTGCAACGTTACAATAATAGGCTACTTTTATCAGCTTGATGTTGAACTAATGCTCCATGCTCGTACCATGATAACGTTACAATGATTGCATTTAGCCGACATGTGATGTTATCTAGCATAAGGCATTTCACTGACTATTCGTGTATCTTTCACAATCAGCAATGTCAACATAGGTGAGTGTATAATATGATAACGAAAACGTTGAACTAGACTGAACAATGTCAGTGTAACAGTAAGACAGTAGGAAGTAACATTACTGTACTGAACGTGTCTGGAAATGTTTATTATAAACAATATGATAGTAGTGGGATGAGTAACGGTAGACAGTAGATATAGTACATAAAATAAGTTACACCTAGCTACTTTTTGTTACCCTGGAACAGTCGTTTGTATTCATGTCTTGTCTCATGTAGTTTACCTTGCTATTTCATTAGAGTTTACTAATGATTCAAAAGCTCTGCCGATGTTGATCCGTGTTTTCGTCCTTGAGTCGATCAGATTCACGTTTGGCCTGACGAGCTTCGGCAGATAAAACTTTTTTTTGTTTTTTATATATTTGTGTCTGTGTTGTGCTGGAGGCAGGTCGTTTTGGGGTGTTATCAGACTCCATGTCGTTAGCTGAAGTGCCGTCGGTCGCATAGACTTTAAACAAGGAGAGAGGCTCGGGAGCGCGCATGCACGTCACATCCGTTGGATTTCGCGGTAAATCCGACCCGGAGACTTCACATATAAATATAAATATTGGCATTCAGAGGTAATAGCAAAACTCGACAAGTGGATCATTGTAATGTGTGATTACAACCCCTTCACACACATGCAATAAAAAAAGGATTCATTTTAGTAGAAAAGTTCCACATAGCACCTTTAAAACAACAACAACAACAATTTTCTTCATTTTTTTGCATGAAAAATCTGAACATGCAAATCAAAAACTAATTCAGAACAGTAAAATTATTTGACTTGTTTTCAGAGAAATCTATTTTTCTGATCTCATTGGCAAAGTTTTTTTTTGATGATGTGTAAGAAAAAACAAATCTGTAAAAAACAGTGATTAAACGTTGCTTATTAAAGGATTTATAAAAATAACAAAGTACGCAAAAACAACTAGGACTGATTATACAAGGTTATTTAAAACATGTTAAAATGTGCTGAAATGACAAACACAAATAATAAATATAGCTGCGAGCAGCGATTACGGGCCCAAGCCGGTGGCACCGCAACCCTGGTGCACCAGGGTGGCGGTACCGCCGGCTTAGGCCCTTCATCGCTGCTCGCAGCTATATTTATATATATATATATATATATATATATATATATATATATATATATATATATATATATATATATATATATATATATATATATATATATATAAAGCCGGTGGCCCACCTGCCTTAGGGTTATTGTGCACGACGTGACACAAAATATCTGCTCGCTATCTGCCGAACGGCTCTGGTAGTCCCGCTTCAGCACTGATGATGTTGTAGAAATAGTGTGCTCTGGTTGGTCTGGATTATTCAGGATTTATTATTTTATACAGAAATAAGTTATTTATAATTCAGATGAGAATAAAGTTAGTGTTGATTAAAATGAAGGAAAACAAATATATTGATCTGAAATATAGCACATTCATTTTACATTTATTTAGGTTCAATTACCAAACATACAATCTTAATTTAATTTAAAGCAAACAATACATTTAAAATACATGGGTTGTATGCACATTAAAAATATATATATATATATATATATATATCCAAAAAGACAAGGCTTAAAAACTCTTGTCACTGTAACAGACACAATCTCTCTCTCTCTCTCACACACACACACACACACACACACACACACACACACACACACACACACACGTCAAGTCACTTACATTTTAGATGCAATATTTAATAAGCAGAAAAATCGAATTTTCTGCTCTGAAAATATAAATAAGCATACAAATTGAATAAGCACTTTGAATATTCTAAACAGAATAAGCACTAGTCGTTAATGAATAAGTACTAGTACTTAATGGAATAGATACTAATATCTAAAAAATAAGTACTAGTAGCATGAAAATAGAGACTTCGTATTTCCAGAGCCCGTCTAACTTGTCCGCTTGTCCGGGACAAATGGATTTTTGAAGGACAAGTAAAAGAGAATTTTACTTGCCCGAACGGACAAGTCAAGTAGCCTGATTAGAACATCAATAACAAACAAAATACATAACTAGGGAATCACTAAAACGAGAGAATGATTCTGATTTTATTACATTTATTGTATGTTGTTGCGATCGATTGTGGATAATAAATAGGTTGCGCTGTTGACGCTCGCGCAGCCTCTCGAGGAGAAATCTATATGAGCGCAGCACACACACACACACACTCAGTTAACAACATACTGTAACTGCCTCTAAAAATCTAAATGTGGAGTTTCTATATTTTAACATATGTGTTAAGCAGCCTCAATTGTTTTTCCTGAATACCATATCAAAATGTGACATTGATTTCCTACAACAGTTCAATAAACAGTTAAAATGTAGTCACTTACATTTTTGATGTAATATTGGCTGTTTTTCTTCTGTTCCAGCAGCGAAAATAGTTCCAAACAAAAATCACAGCAGAACCACGGCGCATCTCACAGGAACACTCATTGTTTTCATTACTGAATGATTCAGCATTTCGACCCGAATCGGTTCGGTTGAGTCAAAGATTCAATGAGCCATTCCTAAACATCTGTCTCATTCTTGAATGAATCAACCGTTTAAACGAATCGTTTGAATGAATGAATAAATGACTCACTCATTAATACGGCCGCCTGCCGCCACCTATTGGCAATTTAGTGTTATGTTTATAAGTAGCCTAGTGTACTTCTTTCCACTGTTTCTTATTTGTACATTTAAATCAATTTCATAACATTATTTTATGCAATTGTAATTTTTCAGTGTAAATGATTTAATTTGATCAGCCCTACCTAGGGTAACAGTAGCCTATGCTTCATCTTTCATTTTAAATTCCTAAATTTGATCAATAAATTCAATTATTTAGAATAATAAGACACTAATAGGACATTTAATAATATTGGGGGAGGGGATGCCCTTCATGGGACACTATTATGCGACAGTATCGCACTTTAAGATATATAACTAACACCGTATTGCATTTAGGGTGATTGATAACATACATAATATTCAATATTCTTAGTCAATATCCACAACATTCAATGCAGATATTACAATATGCCGATTTAAATATCAAAGCTGATTGAACACTGATGAGAATATTGCTTCAGAATAAATAAATAAATAAATAAATAAATAAATAAATAAATCCGGACAAGCAACTTTTTTCTCAGACAAGTGAATGACAGATTTACTTGTCCGGAGGACAAGCACATGAAAAAAAAAAAAAAAAAAAAAAATTTATGCTCTCTCTCTCTCTCTCTCTCTCTCTCTCTCTCTCTCCTCTCTCTCTCTCTTCTCTTCTCTCTCTCTCTCCTCTCTCTCTCTCCTCCTCTCCTCTCTCTTCTCTCACAATAACTCCATACATGCCACCCACCGTCAATTGATGTGTTGTGGGTTGGTTTATGTATTTATGAGGACACAAATTTGTATAATGGCATGTGGTTTACATGGTATTACACTTATGGGTGGTTTATGAGGACATTTCAAAAGTCCTCATAAATCAAATGGCTTGAAAACATAAAAAACAATGTTTTATTAAAAAAATTTAAATGCGCTGTCATTATATGCCTTTATTAAAAAAAAACATATTTAAAAAATTACAAGGCTTAAGTCATTTATTTTCTTTTTAATGAATGGCCAAACACAACAGCAGTGAAATGGTTAATCATAGCCCCACATCCCCCTCCCCTTCCCACACTCACAGACACACACACAGAGAGCAGGCACATAGCCCCACTCCCCCTCCCCCTTCCCACACTCACAGACACACACACAGAGAGCAGTCACAGAGACGTAGGCTCAGAGAGAAATGACCATATTCAAACCAAAATATCTGACTTCCTCTTGGTTATTGCTAATGACTGTAAATTAGAAAGTTGTCTGGCTGGAGGAGAACTATATAAATACAGATTTTTGTAACTCTAGATGAAACTAACCCCCCCACTTTTGTCAAAAGGTGGCGCTACTGAGTCCCTGCACCACGCCCGCTTCTGAAACTATGCACATGTCACCTGGCTAATAAATGTGATCTGTCTGTCGAGTTTCATGCAATTTTAAGCAATTTCAGGCATGCTAAGAGTCTCAAAAGCATTCCAAAAAGAATATTAAAGTTTGATGGATTGCCACAGCAACAGTTTCAAAGATATCAAGAATCCATTCACAGGTCTTCATCTGCCGTGTATTTACATTATACAGATGAAGTTTGAAGCAAATCGGGTAAAAATAAGAGGGTGATTTCAAAGCATTTTGAAAGTGACACACTTCCCGCTGCCAGTTGGTGGCGCTATAACTTTGACTCACAATAGTCACATCCATGTGATCGGGCTCTTACAACGAACACACTGCTGAAGTTTCATCAAGATCAGTTAATGTATGCAGTATTTATGACACACTTCCCGTTTCACGTTTCTCGCCATAATTTCGTTTCCTCGCCACGGCCAAACCGTTCGAGATATCAAAAATCCCCTCGCAAACTTTCATCCTCAATGTCTTGACTTCACGCTGACCGAGTTTCGTGCCGTGTGTTTGAATTCTCTAGGAGGAGTACTTCACATTCCATTGCATGCGTTTTCCAAACAAGCCTAAATAGCCGACTTCCTGTTGGGCTGGGGTAAAAAGTTAGAGTGCGAAGTATATATGAAACGATGAGATCTACATGTGTACCGAGTTTCATATTATTTCATGCAAGCGTTTTTTATTTATGGACCATGTTTACGGATCCCGTTCCAGGGGGCGCTGTCGAGCCCCCCTGCCACGCCCGGGTACCATCTTCAGCCCGGCCCTGATGGCCGCGGGTTCTGACATGTGTGCAATAGAGTTTTTGAGCATGTTAAGGCCTCCAAAAGTGTCCAAAAGGTAGTAAAAAAAAATTAATAATAATAATAATAATAATAAATATATATATAATATATAAATATAGCTGCGAGCAGCGATTACGGGCCCAAGCCGGTGGCACCGCAACCCTGGTGCACCAGGGTGGCGGTACCGCCGGCTTTGGCCCTTCATCGCTGCTCGCAGCTATATTTATATATATATTTTATATATATATATATATATATATATATATATATATATATATATATATATATATATTATATAAAGCCGGTGGCCACCCTGGTGCCTTAGGGTTATTGTGCACGACGTGACACAAAATATCCGCTCGCTAGTCCCGCTTCAGCACTGATGATGTTGTAGAAATAGTGTGCTCTGGTTGGTCTGGATTATTCAGGATTTATTATTTTATACAGAAATAAGTTATTTATAATTCAGATGAGAATAAAGTTAGTGTTGATTAAAATGAAGGAAAACAAATATATTGATCTGAAATATAGCACATTCATTTTACATTTATTTAGGTTCAATTACCAAACATACAATCTTAATTTAATTTAAAGCAAACAATACATTTAAAATACATGGGTTGTATGCACATTAAAATATATATATATATATATATATTATATATATATATATATATATATATATATTATATATATATTATATATATATATATATATATATATATATATATATCCAAAAAGACAAGGCTTAAAAACTCTTGTCACTGTAACAGACACAATCTCTCTCTCTCTCTCTCCACACACACACACACACACACACACACACACACACACACACACACACACACACACACACACACACACACACACACACACGTCAAGTCACTTACATTTTAGATGCAATATTTAATAAGCAGAAAAATCGAATTTTCTGCTCTGAAAATATAAATAAGCATACAAATTGAATAAGCACTTTGAATATTCTAAACAGAATAAGCACTAGTCGTTAATGAATAAGTACTAGTACTTAATGGAATAGATAATATCTAAAAAATAAGTACTAGTAGCATGAAAATAGAGACTTCGTATTTCCAGAGCCCGTCTAACTTGTCCGCTTGTCCGGGACAAATGGATTTTTGAAGGACAAGTAAAAGAGAATTTTACTTGCCCGAACGGACAAGTCAAGTAGCCTGATTAGAACATCAATAACAAACAAAATACATAACTAGGGAAATCACTAAACCGAGAGAATGATTCTGATTTTATTACATTTATTGTATGTTGTTGCGATCGATTGTGGATAATAAATAGGTTGCGCTGTTGACGCTCGCGCAGCCTCTCGAGGAGAAATCTATATGAGCGCAGCACACACACACACACACTCAGTTAACAACATACTGTAACTGCCTCTAAAAATCTAAATGTGGAGTTTCTATATTTTAACATATGTGTTAAGCAGCCTCAATTGTTTTTCCTGAATACCATATCAAAATGTGACATTGATTTCCTACAACAGTTCAATAAACAGTTAAAATGTAGTCACTTACATTTTAGATGTAATATTGGCTGTTTTTCTTCTGTTCCAGCAGCGAAAATAGTTCCAAACAAAAATCACAGCAGAACCACAGCGCATCTCACAGGAACACTCATTGTTTTCATTACTGAATGATTCAGCATTTTGACCCGAATCGGTTCGGTTGAGTCAAAGATTCAATGAGCCATTCCTAAACATCTGTCTCATTCTTGAATGAATCAACCGTTTAAACGAATCGTTTGAATGAATGAATAAATGACTCACTCATTAATACGGCCGCCTGCCGCCACCTATTGGCAATTTAGTGTTATGTTTATAAGTAGCCTAGTATACTTCTTTCCACTGTTTCTTATTTGTACATTTAAATCAATTTCATAACATTATTTTATGCAATTGTAATTTTTCAGTGTAAATGATTTAATTTGATCAGCCCTACCTAGGGTAACAGTAGCCTATGCTTCATCTTTCATTTTAAATTCCTAAATTTGATCAATAAATTCAATTATTTAGAATAATAAGACACTAATAGGACATTTAATAATATTGGGGGAGGGGATGCCCTTCATGGGACACTATTATGCGACAGTATCGCACTTTAAGATATATAACTAACACCGTATTGCATTTAGGGTGATTGATAACATACATAATATTCAATATTCTTAGTCAATATCCACAACATTCAATGCAGATATTACAATATGCCGATTTAAATATCAAAGCTGATTGAACACTGATGAGAATATTGCTTCAAATAAATAAATAAATAAATAAATCCGGACAAGCAACTTTTTTCTCAGACAAGTGAATGACAGATTTACTTGTCCGGAGGACAAGCACATGAAAAAAAAAAAAAAAAAAAAATTATGCTCTCTCTCTCTCTCTCTCTCTCTCTCTCTCTCTCTCTCCTCTCTCTCTCTCTCTCTCTCTCTCTCTCTCTCTCTCTCTCTCTCTCTCTCTCTCTCTCTCTCTCTCTCTCTCACACACACACACACACACACACCACACACACACACACACACACACACACACATCAAGTCTTTTAAATATACTATTGCCACCCACCGTCAATTTGATGTGTGTGTGGGTTGGTTTATGTGATTTATGAGGACACAAATTTGTATAATGGCATGTGTATTACACTGGTATTACAACTTATGGGTGGTTTATGAGGACATTTCAAAAGTCCTCATAAATCAAATGGCTTGAAAAACATAAAAAACAATGTTTTATTAAAAATTTTAAATGCAGCATGTCTGTTATATGCCTTTATTAAAAAAACGTATTTAAAAAATACAAGGCTTAAGACATTTATTTTCTTTTTAATGAAGGCCAAACCACACAGCAGTGAAATGGTTAATATAGCCCCACTCCCCCTCCCCTTCCCACACTCACAGACACACACACACAGAGAGCAGGCACATAGCCCCACTCCCACTCCCCCTCCCCACACTCACAGAACACACACACAGAGAGCATCACAAGACGACTCAGAAGAAATGACCATATTCAAACAAAATATTGACTTAATTATGGTTTTGGGTAATGACTGTAAATTAGAAAGTTGTCTGGCTGGAGGAGAACTATATAAATACAGATTTTTGTAACTCTAGATGAAACTAACCCCCCCACTTTTGTCAAAAGGTGGCGCTACTGAGTCCCTGCACCACGCCCGTTTCTGAAACTATGCACATGTCACCTGGCTAATAAATGTGATCTGTCTGTCGAGTTTCATGCAATTTTAAGCAATTTCAGGCATGCTAAGAGTCTCAAAAGCATCCAAAAAGAATATTAAAGTTTGATGGATTGCCACAGCAACAGTTTCAAAGATATCAAGAATCCATTCACAGGTCTTCATCTGCCATGTATTTACATTATACAGATGAAGTTTGAAGCAAATCGGGTAAAAATAAGAGGGTGATTTCAAAGCATTTTGAAAGTGACACACTTCCTGCTGCCAGTTGGTGGCGCTATAACTTTGACTCACAATAGTCACATCCATGTGATCGGGCTCTTACAACGAACACACTGCTGAAGTTTCATCAAGATCAGTTAATGTATGCAGTAGTTATGACACACTTCCCGTTTCACGTTTCTCGCCATAATTTCGTTTCCTCGCCACGGCCAAACCGTTCGAGATATCAAAAATCCCCTCGCAAACTTTCATCCTCAATGTCTTGACTTCACGCTGACCGAGTTTCGTGCCGTGTGTTTGAATTCTCTAGGAGGAGTACTTCAAATTCCATTGCATGCGTTTTCCAAACAAGCCTAAATAGCCGACTTCCTGTTGGGCTGGGGTAAAAAGTTAGAGTGCGAAGTATATATGAAACGATGAGATCTACATGTGTACCGAGTTTCATATTATTTCATGCAAGCGTTTTTTATTTATGGACCATGTTTACGGACCCCGTTCCAGGGGGCGCTGTCGAGCCCCCCTGCCACGCCCGGGTACCATCTTCAGCCCGGCCCTGATGGCCGCGGGTTCTGACATGTGTGCAAAGTTTCAGGAGTTTTTGAGCATGTTAAGGCCTCCAAAAGTGTCCAAAAGGTAGTAAAAAAAAAAAAATAATAATAATAATAATAATAATAATAATAATAATAAATAATCCTTAGGAAAACAATAGGGCCTTCGCCCTTTGGGCTTGGGCCCTAATAATAATAATAAATAATCCTTAGGAAAACAATAGGGCCTTCGCCCTTTGGGCTTGGGCCCTAAAAATACAAGAAAAAACAAGCAGCATTGAAAGGGCCCTCGCACCCGTGCCATCGCCACCTGGTGGCTTTAGGAAGACAGACCACGGTGGGCAATGTGCATTTAAGTAGATAAATATAGTGGGAGTATGTCAAAGTCAGTTACAAAAATGTCCTTTATTATGGGTATAATAGCATGCTGTTAAACATGTCACTTCCTGTTGCCAGCAGGTGGCGCTATGACTGTAACTGAATATGAGCATGCACATGTGTTCAGGACAGAACTCTTATCAAACATGTGAAGTTTGGGGCAGATTGAACTTTGCCTTCTTAAGTAAAAACAACTTCCTGTTTCATAGCATTAGCATGCTTTAGCACTTAGCTAAGAATTGCTAGCATGTTTAACATGTTTATAACATGTTTATAACTCAATGGCATATTTACTATGTTGCCAGTACTGCATCACACTGTTAAACATGTCACTTCCTGTTGCCAGTAGGTGGCGCTATTACTATAACTGAATATTGTCATGTAGATGTGTTCAGGGCAGGACTCTTATCAAATGTGTGAAGTTTGGGGCAGATTGGACATTGTCTTCTTAAGTAACAACAACTTCCTGTTTCATTTCATTAGCATGCTTTAGCACTTAGCTAAGAATTGCTAGCATGTTTTAACATGTTTATAACATGTTTATAATTCAATGGCATATTTACTATGTTGCTAGTACTGCATCACAGTGTTAAACATGTCACTTCGTGTTGCCAGTAGGTGGTGCTATTACTATAACTGAATATTCTCATGTAGATGTGTTCAGGGCATGACTCTTATCAAATGTGTGAAGTTTGGGGCAGATTGGACATTGCCTTCTTAAGTAACAACAACTTCCTGTTTCATTTCATTAGCATGCTTTAGCACTTAGCTAAGAATTGCTAGCATGTTTTAACATGTTTATAACATGTTTATAACTCAATGGCATATTTACTATGTTGCCAGTACTGCATCACACTGTTAAACATGTCACTTCCTGTTGCCAGTAGGTGGCGCTATTACTATAACTGAATATTGTCATGTAGATGTGTTCAGGGCAGGACTCTTATCAAATGTGTGAAGTTTGGGGCAGATTGGACATTGGCTTCTTAAGTAACAACAACTTCCTGTTTCATTTCATTAGCATGCTTTAGCACTTAGCTAAGAATTGCTAGCATGTTTTAACATGTTTATAACATGTTTATAATTCAATGGCATATTTACTATGTTGCTAGTACTGCATCACAGTGTTAAACATGTCACTTCGTGTTGCCAGTAGGTGGCGCTATTACTATAACTGAATATTCTCATGTAGATGTGTTCAGGGCAGGACCCTTATCACATGTGTGAAGTTTGGGGCAGATTGGACATTCCATGCCTGAGTTACAGCAAATTACTATTTAATTGCAGTAATAGCATGCTTTAGCACTTAGCTAAGTGTTTGCTAGCATGTTTTAGCATGTTTCAAGTATGTTGATAGCATGTTTAGCACTTGCTGGCACTTTTTTATATGTTATTAGGAGTCCACAACAGTGTTAAACATGTCACTTCCGGTTGCCAGCAGGTGGCGCTGTGACTGTAACTGATTATGTGCATGGACATGTGTTCAGGACAGAACTCTTATCAAACGTGTGAAGTTTGGGGCAGATTGGACATTCCATACCTGAGTTACAGCAAATTCCTATTGAATTGCAGTAATAGCATGCTTTAGCACTTAGCTAAGTGCTTGCTAGCATGTTTTAGCATGTTTCAAGTATGTTGTTAGCATGTTTAACACTTGCTGGCACTTTTTTATATGTTATCAGGAGTCCACAACAGTGTTAAACATGTCACTTCCTGTTGCCAGCAGGTGGCGCTGTGACTGTAACTGAATATGAGCATGGACATGTGTTCAGGACAGAACTCTTATCAAACGTGTGAAGTTTGGGGCAGATTGGACATTGTTTGCCTGAGTTACAGCAACTTCCTGTTTCATGGCGAAACATCAAAATTTGTCAGGCCGCCGAGGACACGCCCTTCGACGAAAACTCAAGATCTTCGCAATTTAACGTCGCAAAGGCCTTAAGATTACACTCAGCAAATTTGAAGATGATCAGATTAAAACTGTAGGAGGAGTTCGTTAAAGTACGAGGCCTGAAAATGGCAAAAACTGCACAAAAATCTGAGAGGAAGTTCAAAATGGCTGACTTCCTGTTGTGTTAAGGGCTACGCTCCAAGAGACTTTTTTGTAGGTATTGGGCCATTACATGTATGTACCGAATTTCGTACACGTACGTGAAACGTAACGCGAGGCGCACTCCGTTGAACCTTTATAGGTGGCGCTATCGAGCCATTTTGCCCCGCCCAATTTTGAAACGCATATCAGATGTAAATTTTCGCCAGTTCTGACGCGTGTGCAAATTTTCGTGAGTTTTCGTGCATGTTTAGGCCCTCAAAAATGCGATTCATTGCGGAGAAGAAGAAGAATAATAATAATAATAATAATAAACAGAGCAATTCCAAGAGGGTCCTCACACCATCGGTGCTCGGGCCCTAATAATCCAAAGAAATAAAAGTAAGCATATTCAATTCAAAATGAAAGCGACAAATAATCAACCGTAAAAAGATTTTAAGAGCCAGTCATTTATATGACATTTATTAAAGTAAATTAAGAAAATGCATTTGCTTAGGTTTTGGCAACACTATCATTCTGTGTGTCTATAAACTGTGTCAGTTACCAAAAGCCCTTCTTTTGCAGTTGTTAATTGTGGAGAGCCTGTAGAAGTGCATAATGCAAGTGTGAAATTCACCAAGACCACATATAAATCCGAGATCAAGTATTCCTGTGATGAATTCTACACAATTGAGGCTGGTACAAATGGTAAGGTGCATGTCACAAGATAGCAAGACACTGTTCTAATCAATCACTGGAGGTTTACCGCAATCCTTTTCTCTCTGAAATTAGGAGTCTACACCTGTGCACATGACGGCTACTGGAGAGATGCCCTGGGTGGAAAAATACACCAGATATGTTCACCCAGTGAGTTTTAGTTTAATGCAAATGGTTTATGTTTGAATATACTGTACACTACCATCAAAAGTTTGGACACGTTTGACTGAATTTGTTTTTCAAACAATTGATGGGCCCTAAGATTGTGCAGAACTGTAATCTAAAGGGTGGCTTTTTTTGGTTACTAAAATGGAAGTATGAAAATTAACAGTTTTGAGCAGGTCTTCTCAACCAGGGTGCAGCAAACTCCCAAAGGGACCTCATAGCATATATGATATATATAAAAAAGATATTGCTTATTTTATTTAATCTTTTTGTCTTTGAAAAAACTGGATTCCCTAAGCATTGGAAAAATGATTTAAAAGTACACTCTAAAAAATGCTGGGTTGCTTTAACCCAGCTTTGGGTCAAATATGGACAAACCCAAACGTTGGGTTAAAATGCAATTTAAAAATGTAACCCAATGGTTAGGTTTCTCCATATTTGACCCAAAGTTTGGTTGAAACAACCCAGCATTTTTTAGAGTGTATTGTTTCTAGGCCTGGAAATTCCTGAGCATTTTTAGAATGAATATATATATGAATATATATTTTAGATGTGCCAAACTTTCAAATTTGAGTAAAAAATTACTTTTAAAACATCCTTAATCCTTATCCAGTTAATAATGAGCAACTGGAAAAATCATGGGGCCTTTGAAAATGTTTGGTGTCAAAACAAATTGAGAAAACAAATGTCGACATTTTTTCCTGGTAGTTTATATCAGTGTCACATTGTCTAAACACTATCTGGTGTCTGTCATCCCTGAAAGTTTGCGGACAGCCTGAGAAAAAGCTATCCAAGGTGATTGGCGGGGAGAATGCAGAAAAGAACGAGATTCCCTGGCAGGTCATGATACGAATGGGTCCCAGGTTCATCGGTGGCGCTTCTCTGGTGTCAGACAACTGGGTCCTCACTGCTGCTCATGTCCTGGAAAGCTATGCAGACACTTCCCAGCTGCAGCTGAAGATGGGCATAGTCAAACACCAGGACAATGAGGCGGTAGTCGGCATTCCACAGAAAATCTTTATTCACCCTCAGTACCATCACGATAACGTTAATTTCAACCATGACATTGCCCTGATTAAACTGGAGTATAAGGTACCTGTCAGTAAAGCCGTCATGCCTGTGTGTTTGCCTGGAAGGGAAGAGCGGTTTGTTTTGAAGGTTAATGACATGGGGAAGGTGTCTGGGTGGGGTGTGCGGAATACAAACAGACCTGCATTATTTTCCAGTAATCTCCAGTACGTAAATTTACCCGTCACTGATTTTGAGGACTGTAAGGCTAAATATGACTCCACAGTGACGGATAAAGGGAAACTAGTAGTGACAGAGAACATGATATGTGCTGGGTTTGCTCAGGGAGGAAAAGATTCCTGCCAGGGGGACAGTGGAGGGCCCTTTGCATTTTTTGACAATCAGAGTAAAAGCTGGTTCATAGGCGGTATTGTGTCATGGGGTCATGGCTGTGCCCAGGCTGGGTATTATGGGGTTTATACCAAAGTGAGCAATTACCTTCCGTGGATTGAAGAAATCATGTCAAAAAACAGTTGAAAGTGTTCAAAATGTTTGACTTTGATTCGATATGGATTTATCATTGGCCAAATTACTGTTAATTATTTTTACCATGACAGCACTGCATGTTGGTTATCAGTCATTCATTAATTTTTTTGGTTATTTTTCTATTAATCTTGGTTTTGTACAGCACTTTGGTCGGCACTTCCTGTTTTTAAAAGTGCTAAATAAATAAACTAAACTGACATTTTGTATTCACTTATTTGCTTTTGGGGTACCAAACAAATAAAATATATACTTCACACACATATATATATATATAAACTAGGGCTGTCAAATGATTAATCGTGATTAATCACATCCAAAATAAAAGTCTTTGTTTACATAATATATGTGGGTGCACAGTGTATAATTATTTTATATAAATAAATACACACACATGCTTGTATATATTTAAGAAATATTTTCATGCATATACTGTATATAGATTTATATATAATAATATTTTTTTCTTAAATATACATACATGTGTGTGTGTTTATATATATACAAAATAATTATACACGCTGCACCCACATATATTATGTAAACAAAGACTTTTATTTTGGATGTGATTAATCACGATTAATCATTTGACAGCCCTAATATAAACTAAATACATACTTTCAAACACTTGGTCACATGCAAGGGATTATAATGTCTAGCAGGAAGATGTCAATGAATTTGCTTAGTAAAATATAGTTTAATAAAATTCATATTTATATTATGTAGTGTCAGTTTCCTGAAAGCAAAAGACAAAAGAGGGTGTGCTATATTGTGAATTATTTTTACGTTGATTAATAATTATTTTCTTTAGTAAAAAATTGGAAATGGCATAACCCAGTTACTTGTTTCATTTTCATAAAGCCATTGGTGTCAATGCAGAGGTGTGTGTTTAAAAGGCAAGTAAGCTCAGGCATCATGATTTACAGTCATTAAGTTCTTATGCATTATGCATCTGATCTCAGAGTCACTGTTGTCTTCTATCAGCAGCAGGGCCCGTATGGTCTCTCCAGCCCTGTGTAATTACCTCTCCAGTGCTATTTTGGCCCTGTGGAGTTCTAATCATTCTCAAGCATACTTCAACCTGTATCCTATCGCAATAACTCACGAACAACTGAAAGTTTACTGCAAATACTGCATGCATTTGAAGCAACATATCATACCAACATTTACCATTTAAATACATTCATAATAACTAAACCAAAACAATAGTAAGACAAGCTTCACTTTAACCTATTGCTTGGAATTTTAACAAACTCTTAACCCTGTAATTTTGTGCTATACAGCATGCACGATACCTCAGATATATCACTTGTTGATTAGAGGTGAGTGAGCTATATATGTATTTTGCTGAGCAGAAAATATCAGTAGGTGGCGAGTGAAGATGAGTGAGTCATTTATTCATTCATTCAGTAACAAAAAATAGCGGTCTTTAAGTCATTAAATCATTCACTCCTAAGATTCGTTCAGAAACATGAAACACAGTGGACGACCGGGGTCGCATTTATTAATTTGAACTAATATGGAACTCTTTTCGTTTAAAAATAACTTGAAACATTGTGTTTAAAATGTGAGCTACTCAAAAAAAATAAAGGCAACTTGCTGTTGTTCTGAATAGCATGGTGATTACCTGCGTCACGCTTATAGAGCTCACTTCACACTCGAGGAAAAAGCACGTATAGGCCTATCAGTTTAATTCAGAGGTCCAAACTAAGCAGAAATATGCCATTTGTTGCAGATATTATTGGTATGGACAAAAATTAAGACGGAATTTTGATAGTTTGTAATGTAAATCAATTATATTTTATACAGCATACTATAAAACAGACTAAGCTATAAAGACTATACAGACTAAGCTATACAGACTAAGCTATAGTTTAACTTATAGCTAAGCTTAGCTATACAGACTAAGCTATAAAATCAAAGCTCGGTTGATTTAATTGTGGGGGCAAAACTTGCAATGAAATGCAATACAAAGATGATTGCGAGATGTTCAAATATACATGTATCATCTTAAAATATAAATAACACTTACTATGTATGTATTTTTTATTTTTTAAACCTGGCTACATATACTATGTTAATGTTAGACTAACTGGGACTAGTCACAGGACTTACATAGAGAGAGGCCTATCCTTAAAGGGTACCTATCATGGAATTTTGAAAATTACCTTTCATGTAGTGTGTAACATAGATCTAAGTGAACGAAAACATCCTGCAAAGTTTTAAATATGAAAGTTCACCGTATACAAAGTTATTATCTCTCAAAAGTAAGAGTCGACTCTGAGTCGTTGATATGAATCGATAGACGAACGATGCACTTTCGTACGTCACTTGTCCAAGTTATTTGAATAAGATACGCCCACTCATTGCATTAGGAGACACCAGGGAAAACATCATGTCGACGAGACGCTGCTGTGTTTTGAAGTGCGACGCAAAAGCAAACTTTTTTCATCTGCCCAGTGAGGAGCATTTGAAGACAGTGGCTACAGTTCATAACTATACCACAGAAGTATTATAGCCCGAACTTGTTCTGTGTTCGCGTCATTTTGAAGATGATTGCTTCACAAACCTAAATGCTATAAAGTATGAATTTGCGAGCCGGCTGATACTGAAGGAGGGAGGTTCAGTACCGAGTTTATTTGGATCAGCTTCCTTCTCCGAATCACAATCTGTAAGTAGGCTGTTGCTTTTATGTTTGTATCATGTTCTATAATTATTTTGTGTGTTGTGTACGCACAGGCACAGCGCAGCTTCTAGCAGCTAACTTAGGTCTTCAATGTCAATTGTATTGAAATATGTGAAGTGTTTGTCGTTGTTAATGGAGTTGTCACAGGGCTCTCGAGTGTCACGCATCACGCATTGAGCGTGACAGTCACTCATTTCAGTCTTTTGTCACGCTCTCCGGCCACACATTGTATTTCTCACGCTGAAAAACTATTTGTAATATATTTAATATGCCGCAGTGCCCAAAACTCACTCACTGTGGAACCGGCAGGATTCAAGCGCGTCTCCTCCAGTGTTGCCAGGTCCGTATGCCTGCACTGTTTCCGCGGGTTGTTTGTGTAGTGCACGCTGGTTGACGCGATTGTTTTATCCACTGGAACATGATTGTTATTGAGGAAACACCCGGGAACGCTATTTGAATATTTTTGGCCGTGATTGGGTTAGTTTGATGAGCAATTGGGCTGGTTTTGTTGTGCAGACCTGGCAACCCTGGTCTCCTCGGGTGTTGTTCGTCTGGTGTTGTTAGCCAATCAGAAAATAGCACTGTTGTATCTGGGTAAGATCTAGCGCAACAACCAATGACACCCCGTCGGCTGGGTGTCTAACATATCACCACAGATTAGCGTCACGCAAAGGCGGGGTTTGGAAAAATGACTCGCTAAACGATTCATTTGGGAGTCGGTGAGCAAATCAGGTAAAAATAAATGCATATTATAAGACAACAAAAGTGTTTTTTGTCATTGCATGCTTGTAAAACTGTTGTTGGGGACTCCCAGAACAATATTAGGAACATTTTAAATGCCATAATAGGTACCCTTTAAGAACCCGATGTGACGTGGGTGTCACAAACACTAATGATCATCGGAAAAGGTTTTTTTAAACGATTATAGCTCACTTTCAACCCAGGAAGTCCCTAAGGGACATATAAGTAACATCCAGGTTCAGTCATGTGACAATGGCTGTGTCCGAAATCTCCCACTACTCACTATATAGTGGACTATATAGTGAGTTCGCCATTTTGTAGTGCTGTCCGAATGTATAGTGATGATTATTATACCCTATATAGTCCACTCAATGTATCCCAGAATGCATTTTGAAAAGTAGTGTACAACCGATGGTCACTAACCCAAGCCCTAAATACCATCATGCATTGCGCTGATCGTAAAAATGGCGGATGGACGTCAAGGATAGCAGTGCGACAATACGAATTTGCGACAGTAATGCCGTAATCAACGGCGCCGAGAGACGATGGAGTAGTGTCCGAAAGTGGTGTTTCTATTATGTTGGTGAGCTCACTATATAGTGCTCTACTCCCTACCCCATACATAGGGGTTAGGGAGTAGTGGTTTGAGTGGAGATTTCGGACACAGACAATGTGTGCATTTTTGTTGCCATGGTAACGTTTCCAAAATGGTGGTCTGTCTGGTGTGCACATGTTGCAGTGTCATCAATTTTTAAAAACACTTGTTTTTGTTATTAAAGGTATTTTTCAACCCATGCAACAATGCTTTAATAACATATCATAGATTACACTTGACCTGATTTCAAAACATGTCTTGTACAAAATGATATAAAACAAGTTTTGAAAATGTTGTTGTGACATATGTGTCACATCGGGCTTTTAACAGTAAAACAGTAGGTGGAATTTTGATGTGACGTATGTGTCACATTAAGAAAAATGCTAATGAACTGCTCAAATAATTTAGCTGATTCAATTATTTTAGTATTATATATATTCTGCTGCTCAATTCAAAGCATATTTTAAACAAAAAAAAGTCAAATTAATAACATTGTTAAAGGGTAACTAAGCCCCTGATCAGAGCCTGACTCCACCCACTGGCAATATTTGAAAAATGCTGTAAAAGTGGGCAGAGCCCAGCGGACGGAGGGGCGTGCACCTGAGACACGTCTCTCTGTAGCAAGGGTGTGGTTAGCTGGTGCCTGCTTACGTCACAGGGCACCACAAATTGAAAATGTAACTGCAGTAGCCACTGTTCAACCTGAAGAGGACAGCACTCAGATGTTTTTACACCATATATTGTAGAATTAAAACACTTTATACACAAATGTCCAAAAAATTACTTGAATCAATGAACAGCAATAATAAAGCCCCAGTCTTACAGATCATTAACTAAAGAAAGTTGGTTTAGAGTTTACCCTTTTATGAAATGTATTTTGAAAATATGTTGCATACCTGTAACTAAAACAGCTATGCAACATATGGTACAAAAACCATATTTATTTTTATTCAGTTTGCACATTTCCGAGTTGTGAAAAAATGATCAAAAAATGTATTTCTGGTTAAAACCGTATACCTGAAAAGGTAGAATTTTTCAATGTTATTGCACTACATGCATGTTCAACATGTTGACCTCCGGTGTGAGGTAGTTATTTATTTTTATTCATTTTCGAGTTGTGAAAAAATAATCTAAAAATGTATTTATGATTAAACCGTATACCTGAGAAGGTTGACTTTTGATGTTACAAAACAGTTGTTGTAAAATGTAATGGTCACAGTTGTGTGGTTTTGAAATATGTGGCAAAGCAAATAAAATGCAAAAACTATTACTTCTGAAAAAGTTTTTTATTTTTATTTATCTTCCCAGAAAAGTAATAATTTAGAAAATGTTGTGGAAAAGAAAATAAACAGAAAAATTTTTTTCTTTAGCAAGAAAACTGACCAAATTAATTTTTTTCAAATGCATCATAAAAGCCCAATGTGACATATATGTAACATTACAGATCTTTGACAAGGAGTGGTTGTATTTAAAAAACAACAGCAGAAACGTGTTTTAAGTGGTCAATTTAGTCTGTTTTATATGCCCCATAATTTTCCTATAAGGGAAATTGGTCCAGATTCTTATGGGCTATGCATTGTTTCCCTATTCTTGGTTTGATTGCTTCTATTATTCTCCTCATTTGTAAGTCTAAAATGTATTTTTACGTTTAAGAATAATAAAGTTATTATTATGTTTATAAAAATCATGAAATACTCCTTAGTAATTCATGTATCAAATATGATACAGGAGGCTATATAGGGTTAAATGTGTATATAGTTGTGGTCAGAATTAACGGCACCCCTGGTAAATACAATTAAAAAATGGCTGTAAAAAATAAATCTGCATTGTTTATCCTTTTGATCTTTCATTCAAATTTGCAAAAATAACCTTTCATTGAAGTAAAAGAATTGAAAGTGGGGGGAAATCACATTATGAAATAATTGTTTATCTCCAAAACACGTTTTGCAAATGATTTGAATGAAAGATCAAAAGGATAAACAATGCAGATTTATTTTTTAAAGCCATTTTTGATCATATTTACCAGGGGTGCCATTAATTCTGCCCACAACTGTGTGTGGTGTGTATATATATGTGTTATATATTATTATATATATATATAATATATATATATACATACACATGCTCATTTGATATCTTGCTTTTTCTAGACTCAACATATTATTCAGCCTGTTTATCTCAGTATGCTAGCAGGATTCAGTGAATGATCAATGCACTGTGGTTGTGCCCTGCATGACACAGCCAATCCATCATGCAACAACAGACCCCAGTTGAAGCTGTGGTCACGCTTGTCTGGTAGATAGTACATAATTCACAGTTGATTTGCTTCCTTCAGGTGGTCAGTGTTCAGTGATGTGAGGGCAGGGTGGGCGCAGTGTCACGCATTGATCCGGCACACTGACATTATACCAACAAATCAGAGGCAGCTAATAAAAATCTGCCTTAAAAAGAGCATTCTCTAACACATCATATGCACATTATAAAGACCAACAGATGAAGACTTAACATTATAATTACCACACAAATATGAAGCTTGTCAAAAGTATAAGGTAAAATTTATCAGAATAAAGACATGACTTTGCAAGTCTTGTCTTTATTCTGATTACTGAGGAAATCAAGACAGGAAGCCCAATACTAGAACAGTTCACATGGTGTCTTGCATACCAGTCTAATGAATTCCTCAGGAACATCTCTATATCTCTGTTGAATTGATATTCTGATCACTAGCATATAGTCTAAGAATGGCCAGAATTCAAAAATTCAAATCAAAAGTACATCACAGCCACAAAACAGCACAAGACTGTCCGACAGGCTTCGCAACCCTGCCCAACACCAATCAAAGCTTACACATGCTCATTACAACGCAGGGTAGGACTACATCCGCACGGAAAAAGATGCTTTTAACAAGACATTCTTGGTGAATAGGAACAGACTGGCAGGTCTCTTCATTAGTTTATCAAATGGAAATTTTATCTACATGCATTACCATTCTCAATGCTCTATGACAAGCTGAAATATTTTTAATCATTATGGAACTCGATAATACAATTTATATTCATGCCCAAAACTAAATGTCAAAATATTTCTATAAGTCTAATAAGAATATTTGACATCATTTGACGTTTCAAGTAGTGTTGTGAACAGTACCACAACAAAATATGCACCCCATAGGCTTGATTGCTAACATTTTCTATTTGACACATTTAGTGAACCTTGCAATACCAGCGTAATATATTCCTTCACTGAGCAATATCATAAAGCAGCATTAAATGTTTCTATTAGGTATTAAAATGCCATGTCTGCCAGCATGTATTACAGGTGATGAAATTAAGATTGGACATGTTGTATTTGGAACAATCAATAATGAATTTAACTCTCTTTTGTACTTGCTTTTATTATTTAAAAACAAAAAAATAGCTAAAAAACAGTGGCTTTGGCATTTCCATACAATATACTATTGTCAAAATAATCAGTTCCTAAAAATTGGCTTATTTTTTTTACATGAAATGTAATGAAGTAGTCCAACAATATAGACTAGAATAAATGTGTTTTATATTGTCAGTGCGTGTGTTTTTTGCTGCGTTTAGCTCGGGTCTCTCTCTCAGCTTGTGGTTGTGAAGTAGACTGGTTTTGAGCGCTGATGGATTGCAGGGCTTGAACTCGCTTTAGGCGTTTACTGAGCTCACTTTCACATGCCTGCACCAGCGCTGATGTCCTTTCACTGTCCCAGCCCAACACCTCCATCATGACCTCCACTCCCTGCCTCACCACCATCTGCATAAACAAATACATCCATATATGAGACCATAATACTAAATTAGTCATCTTAATTTACCAAACACTCAAAAGCATAATTATTTTTTATTAATATGAATGAATAAATATAATGAATAGGCATTTCTCTTTTTCAAAAACACTTTTTTTAATTAAACTGTTTGCAGATAAACTCCTGTGTCTTGCATTCATTCATACACTGAAAAGAGTGAGTGTCACCAACTGATATGTGACTGAAAGTACAAATTCTTTTATTTTTATTTTTTTAAGTCAACATGACATCAAAATTGACCTTAACGTATGTAATGCCTACTTTTCACAATTCAATATGGATAAAAATCAAGTCCTGTCTTCAATTTCATTTCAGTAGAATATCCTATTACACCTTTAAATATGTCAGATTACAGAAGCAGAATAGGTTGTGAACGGTGTTCAGGTCTTTCAAATAAAAAATGATAAATGTTTACTTTTTTGCTTAATATCACCATTAAATCAAACCTGACAATTCTTATTTTTTTATGGAATAGTAGAGTATATATTCTAAATGTCTGTCTGTCTTTTTTTATATAATCCTCATAATCTTTATCAAAATAACGTCCCCTCCCTCTTGCCGAAACATCTCTTCTCCTCTCTAATGATGTGTTTACTGGCGTGAGTTGGGACATGACATCACAGCAATAGCAAACCAAAACCATCCAATCATTTCCCGTTTCAGGGAAGAAAAGACTAATTGCAACTTTTGTTTCATGCAGACTTTATGAAATTGTGGTAGATCTTACAACACTGTTGTGGTTGGATATCATACCTGTAGCTCCTCATTGGACAGTCTGGTCTCTGGGTATTTTTTGTCCTTCAGAACCATTAGCGTTGTGGAGTTGAACCCTGCTGCGGCCTCCACCTGCACCCCATCTGTCTCATCTAGTTTAGCGCCTGCAGCAATGACAGTGGTTAACATCCTGAAAGCGCTGGAAAGATTAGGGCTGTCACAAAAACAGATAAGCTGTTGATCATCCAAGCTGCTACTTTTCTTCATTCCACCAAGTAATGATGAAATGAACTTGTATGAACTGGAACAATATTTAGAAATAGCTCTGCGACACCATCTAGTGGCAGCAGAGTCAAAGCAACAGAGTAAATAACGTGATGTCAAAGTTAACTTGGGGATCTTTCATACATTTGCTTTAAAGAGGACCTATTTTTATTTTTTATTTTACATTTTCTACTTTCTTTAGTGTGTAATGTTGCTGTTTGAGCATGAAACATGTCTGCAAAGTTGCAAAGCACAAAGTTTACTCCTGGACTGGGAGTTATTCTCTATGTCTGTGCACACTGTGTGACATTTCTGACACAAGCGGCCACTGAAGCAGTCGACCATTCAGATCACACTGGAGGGGCTTCATAGACAGTTCCTGTTATATTTCCCCATTGAGCTTTGTTCAGCACGGCACTATTACAAGCCGTTCTTTCCATGAAAATTCCCGGAATTTTCAGCGCGGTTGGCTAACCATGGCCATCAGGATCAGTCACTTGTCTGTTGCCTGGCAGCCAGTTTCTCTGTAGCTGTCCAAGCATGCTATTTGAGTGAAGTTACCACAAGTTAATAATAAAATTAAAAAGAAATATCTGATCATCCTCCATAACGTGGTCGCCATTTACATCTTATACCGTCTGTAAACTCTTGCATTACCAAGGCAAAGACTGACGCATTTATATTATTTTATTGAAATCACATCTGTACCGGCTGGGCTGGAACGGTTACGCAATGAGAACGGTTTGGCCCAATGGTGTCAAAGCGGCTAGTGTAAAATATGGGGGAAATTATATTTTTGAACATTAAAGCATGAAAACCTATTCTAGTAGACCACAAAAACAAAATCTGATATGGCATCTTTGAACATATTCCTACTTTCTTCTTGTGGGTCCAAAGCGCCTTCTCGCTCCATGGCTTTCAAATAGAGCCTCAGTAACTCTTTGGACTGTCTCTCTTCTTCCCTACGGTCCAGCATTCTCTGCAGTGTGTCCTGTAGAACCTGGGTTTTCTGCTGTGAGAAGTTCAACGCCCAGCCAGATCTGAGCATGGCACCTCAATCAAACTCTGTAACACATTTTTATATAATTATTCTCTGAAAACCACAGTAAAACATTGGCTATTTACACAATATAACCATACATGTAAAGGATAGAGGTCTTTATGTGGCAAAGTAAAAAGCCAATATCAAGCAGACCTGTAAATTTGCCTCGGACATAAGGATAATACTGGCCAAGTCCTGTCTGAGCTGCTCTGCCAAACTGCGCCAAGATTCAAACCCATCAACATTGTCCTTTCCATCTATCTCTATATTAGCAGACTCTCTGCAAGGCTGTGCTGTGCCTCCATCAACTAGACAAATAATCAGTTTAGATTAGTAATGATGAGCTGAACAAATAGTAATACAAATATCCTGGAATAGGCTATATCTCACTTTGATGAGTATGCATCCATATTTCATCTGCATGCAACAGCATGAATTTTGTATTTGCTGGCAGACACAGAAAGTAAGCTTCGTCTTCTACGATGGTCCCATCTTCTTCTAGCACCACTGAAACTGATGCACTGGGACTAAACCCTAGAGCCTCACCCCCTGTGAGAGATGAAGAGAATGTGTCAAATGACAAATAGAACATTAACATATACGTATATATGATAGATAGTATAATAGATAATAGATAATAGATAGATAGATAGATAGATAGATAGATAGATAGATAGATAGATAGATAGATAGATGATTAAAAACATTGTCAAGGGTATAAACTGAATAAAACAGTAGAAATATTACAATCCAATAAAAAAATCATAGAAATTAATAGACAATGAGCTATGTTAGGAAATTATGTAGTACATATGGGCTTATTGGATAAAAAAAAACGTGCGGTCACAAATTCCTTCACACCTCTTTAACATATTTAGAGGTGATGCAAAAATACTTGGAGAGAAATCAAGAATGGGAAAAACAGTAAAGATTGTATGTAATGTAATATTAATTTTAATGGCATTTTTGACTGAACTATTAACAACAGCATGCCACTGCACCTGTTTTTGTTTCAGTTGTGCTATATATTTATAATGAATAATATTTTTAGGGATGGGAGAAACAAAAATCAATCCTCCAGTGCACAAAGATACCCTCTTCAACAATTCTGAATCGATTCCGAAAACCTTCATTTTTAAAAAGTATTTCTATTTAAATACATGATATATACATATATAAGATAGATCATTATTATTTTTCGTATTAATATTTTAACCCATTAAATATTACTCTTAAGTTTAATATTGATCTTCATGTTCTAAAATTAGGCTATTTGAAACTTTTCTCATACATTTCTCTTTAAATGATGCCTATGTAAACACTTGTAAAATATTCAAAAACGTGCTATATGAATCAATTTGGCTAAATTCAAAAGTTTTTATAATCCTGTTTATTTCTGCATGTATGCTAAGTTTCTAACGGCGTACTTAAAAGAAGGCATTTAAACTTCCACCTGAATTGAGGGTGAAGCGAACTCATTTATTTTCAAACCCACCTTTTAATTTGAGTTGATCCAGAGAGGTCACAGCCAGCCCATAACACTTCTGTCGGCTAATGTTACACACTTTACATACTTTTAATTCTGTCATGATGATAGTCAAAGTTCAGAGTTCATAATGTAGTATCTTCAGACTCACACTTTGTTCTTGGGCGTTATTTTTGAGTCTGAATACTCCATAAATCCCGTAATACTTAATATTCTCACCATCTGTTTGACAGATATTTCTGCTTCCGTGTTTTGAAATGTGCTGATCGAATAGTATTGTGAACGAATCGTTGTTTTGATTAGAATCTTTGTAATGAGTCAATTGAACCGATTTCCAAAACCGGATTGAACTCTTAGTAAAAGAACAATCACTTTGAACTGGTTCTTTGAAACGAACTGTTCAAAAGAACTGACCAGTGAGACTCGAACTTCGTATCACTAGTTCAGACCAGAGCCATTGAGAAAAGAATGGCGTTGGTTCAGACTAAAGCAATGGAGCACAGTTGAAACGTTAGCATCGTTAGCTTCCTGGCTAGTAGCTCTGAGAAGATGGCATCCTCGGACCAACCTGACCAGCAAAATCAGGTAGTTTATACAATTTCTCCAGTTAGCAACATGTATTTTGCTTGTTCGGCCGTGGACCTGCATAGTAAACGCACAATCTTTCACGTTTAAATTATTGATATACTCATAATCTGGCTGTCCCATGTTGTATAGGAAAAAGTTTTAGCTGGTTTGCTAGCGTCCTGCTCACTGTCATCCCATGCAGTTAGACAGATGTGTGTGACAGGTGTAGGCCACAGAGAATAGTGCATTCAGGAGATTTCACGGCAGATCTTAGTGTCTAGATCTGTTCAAATTAAGCACCTTGGGAACCGTTAGGCTATCACCTATTATTTGTTATGTTCATTCAGGGGTCATTGACCCTGAAAACAGGACACATGTCACATCAGGGGCGCAACCATCATTACACCATGGCATTTTTTTAAACCAGTAATTGACAGCTTTTATTTCTTGCTTTTAATTGGCTAAGAAACCAAATACACTGCTGAGCAATAACTTATTATTTGTATTCTAAAATATTTCCCATAATGCCATGATGTTTATGTATTACAAACAAGCATGCATTAAGACATCATGGATTTTACACAATGTAAAAAAAATAAGTATTTTATCACAAAATAAGCAGAACATACTTTCTATACTGTAATAAAGGCTATGGCAATTAGCGCTGCTTTATTATTGTTTTCAAATTTAAATTTTCCAAGATGGCTTAAAAAACACACATAAACCATATATTGTCGTAATCGTGTGTTTATTGTCTTCACGTTTCATCTGTCAAAATGTTTCTGATTTTTATTCAGCTACAGCGATATCTGCATGCTCTTGTCTATATAAGGATTTCCTGGAATGTCATAATAAGTTAGTAATTCAGTCCATTTTGGAATTTCTGTAAGAGAGCGCGCTCTGGCTTCCAGTATGAATGAAACTTGCATTACATGAGCCTTACATTGCCTGGTTTTGGATGAGAAAACACGTCAGGTCTCGCATAGAATATATTATCTCTTTGAATTTGAATCTAGATTTATTCACATTGTCACATGAAAACCTGAAAAAAACGTTGTGAGTGACGAATTGACACGTATCCCCCTTGTGCTCATCTATCTTAGTCTCAGAAAAGTTTTTTTTTCTGTGTTTACTGCTAAAGTAAAAGCTTTATTTATGCAATGTTTCAGCAACAAATTAAATTGATTGTTTACCCAAAAATGAACAGTCTGTCATCATTTACCCATCTTGATGTGCCAGACCTGAATGTAACAAAAAAAGGTATATGAGAGAGATGGTATCTTAAAGCTGCAGTAGGGAGTTTTGAGAAAATGTTGACTTAGCCTGAAAATTTGAACAAGCACAACTTACAGGTCCCACCCCCTTGCTCTCTGCTGCGCTACAGCCCTCCCTCCACAGCCAGTGTTGCCAGATTGGGCGGGTTCCCGCCCAATTGGGCGGTTTTGAATTTGATTGTGCGGGAAAAAAGGGTTTGGGCGGGTGGACAAAATTTGGGCTGGTTTGGGGTCAGTTGGGCGGTTTTCAAACATCTACTTATTAAAGTCTAATTGGTTAAAAAACTAAGCTAAAGTGTGCATGTGCTGTCATCATGACAAACACACGCCCATGCAGAGTCAGCTGGCGTTGGTGTTGACGTCACCGACGAGCACGCACGCACTTATAGCCAATCAGCGATCAGCAGGCAGACGCGATTTAGCGCGATAACTTGAAGGCAGCTGTATATTCTAGTGATAGATAATGCCAAAGTGACCTACTGTACATATACAGATGTATCTACAGTAAAGAGTAAGATAGTGATCAACTCTAAAAACGTACACATGTGGTGGGAGATGACTCGATGGTTAACTCTGAGAGGAGAGCAAAGTTCAGTTGAAATACTTGAATTGGAATCGAATATGGGACGACTCCTGTCCATGTGCACTAGCCTAACCAGACATCTGCAACGTTTACACCGTCCAGACTGCATGAACTCTCCTGTCCCTGACAGCTGCTGAAAAAGGTTTGATCAACAATGAATCAGTTTTGACTGCTAAATTCTGCATTATGTTCTACAATGTGTAACAGCTACTTCTGAGGGTTAAAGTCATCAGTACATTTCTTGATTGCCGTTTTGACAGTGTCCACCTGGACATTTTAGTCATATTTGCTAATTCTTCTTAATTATTGCCCTGTTTTGATCCGTTTTCCTGGGAAATTTATTTAATTTTTATTGTATTTTATCATCGTTATTTTGTTTTAAGGAGATAAAAATGGTGCTTATCAACCTTGAATTACATGGCAATACAATTATATCACATTATTTTGGCAGTAAAATTTTGGGCGGTTTTTTCTCGGAGTGGGCGGTTTTTGGTGAGCTTTTGGGCTGGAAATCACCGTCCCAATCTGGCAACACTGTCCACAGCTCGTCATCGGAGCCTGTCGTGAACGCGCAGGCTAGTAAACACACCGATGACGGCGGATTGAAAGTTATATGGCACATTCACTAATAGGGACTAAACATCAACAATATGCTTTACATTGACTATGGCCTGCCCATACTTTGACTACAAACTTGGTCCTAAATCATTATGTATTTTACAATAACGTAGACTCACTGTATTCCGGACATCACGGTATTCCGGACACTTGACCTTTTCCGCAAATTCTATAAATACACACTTCCATCTCAAGTCATCTATATATATCCGTGTCATCTTTGCCTCCTCCTCTTTCGACTCCGACCAACCCCATGTTTCCAGAGCCAGTCGTTTCAAAGAAATCAACGTGAGTTTCTAACGTACACCAATGACTGATCAGAAAATGGCGGGGGGAGGGTTTTCGGCAGGAAAAAATGAAGAGGGGAGAAGCATACCTCCGCAGAAAACGGCTCTTAACGGCTCTTAAAACATCTTCACCCTCCAGAAAATAACAAAAAAACATTCTTATGGTCTTATTAAATAATTATGAGTTACAATTTGCAAATATTTGTACTTTGTTAAAGGGATATGAGGCTTTTTGCCCAACATGAATTTGACTGGCAGCGGCGCATCACTGCACCCTCATTAAAACACCTCAAGATAAATTAAAGGTGCAGTGTGTAACATTTTTGACTATTTATTAACAGAAATGCAATATGACATCCATAACTATGTGTTCAGTTGTGTATAAAGAACTTACTTAATAAACCGTAATGTTTTTATTACCTTAGAATTAGGCATTTATATCTACATAAGCGCAGGAATCCCCTTCTATGAAGGCCGCCATATTATGACGTCATATTTCTACCGTAGCCGACAGCGAACAAACAGCGTTACAGAGCGCGTTTCGTCACTAGCTTGAAAGAGAAGCTGCAGAAAGCTAGAAGAAGCTAGTCATAAACACCGTGAGTGTTTTCCCTTGTCAGTGGTGTAAATATGTAGTTGGATTGTTTCATTTAACTTAATTCTTCACCCTCGCTGTGTTATGGCTTTGCTATGTGGGGATAAATGTGCTGGTTACGTTCGTGAGACAGCTGATTAGTAGCTACTCTTGTCATTGACCGGAAAACAGTTACAGGAATCACCAACCCGTCGATCTCGGAAGCATTTTAAGTCGATCGAGTTTCCAAAATCAGAGAAAAAAGGCTATTGTGTGTAATAAGTGGTGTCTAGGGGATGCGGAGGCGCGCGCGCTGTTATTACAATCACATCATTTTTGCCGCACGCACCTTTGGGCTCATGCGGACGCGTCGAGTATAAACAAAGCTTTAACCAGCTCAGCCACAGTAACAGCTCATATTAGCCAGCTAAACTTTTACTACCCTGTTAGAAAAAATCTATAGTTGCATAGTTTCATGTGGTTCTACTCACTCGCTGTATTATGGGTTTGCTATGTGGGGAGAATGTGCTGCTTACGTTCGTGAGACAATCAGCTGATAACTATTATTTACAACAACTGACGAGATCTGTCGTGTCGACAGCTCAGACCAATATTATTATATTATGTATTAAGACCCTTGATCCTCACCTGACTATGGCTTTGTAAACTTTATCCATGATGTGGTTTATAATGGACTGTGGTACTCCATGTTAGCTGTGGCTTGTTTTACTCTGGCTCACTACGACGATGTTTGTCCCGTTTTAGCCACCGTAGCTTCTTCGAAAGGGAGGGGTGAGCAGTGGGCTGAGCCCTTAGTTTAAACTCGCAAACGAACCGCTAGATGTCGCCAAAAAGCTACACACTGCACCTTTAAATTTAATGGTAAATGCTGTTTTAAAGGTAATTTCAACACTTCTGTGTAATTTCATGTTATCTGCTTAACGTTTGGACAGCACGCATTGTAATAACATGCAATTTAACAACATTTCAAGCCATTAAGTTGTTTAAGTTACTTTAGTTGTTTATAAGCCATAAAAGTAATAATCATAATTTCTATGACATTACGTTATTTGAGGACCCAATAAAAAATGTATCTAGACTTAATTTTATAAAAGGAACTTTTAAAAACACGAAAAATATGAACAACATCATATGACTGTCCGAAACACAGTGAGTAGAAATTGTCAGCTGTCCGGAACACGGTGAGTCCTCACGGTAATCCGGACACTGCGTCTCCCGGCAGTTTTTTCAAGATTTCTCCGAAATGATTAGTCCAAAATGTGTCAATCAAACTTTGGAACGTGTGGAAGGCATGTCCCCAGAGACAGACGAGCCAATCAGGTTAATCTTTCGCGGATTGAAATCTTACGGGACTTTTACTGTGCAAAGTGTCCGGAATACAGTGAATACAGTGAGTCTACGTTACATGTAACTTTATAACGTTGCACTCTTTATACTTCACTCTATACGTTATAACTTATATATAGCTAGTAAGATATTTAAATATAACGGTAACTAACGTTACAGTATGTAAGTAATTATTCTAGCGATATATAATGCTAGATAAGGTGTGCTAGTACATTATTTCAGCAACATGACAAGCCAGTGAATTAGCAGGTTTCAATTGTTGCTTAGCAGAGTGTGTGACATTTTATCTACATGTTATGCGGCTAGAGTTTTGACACCGAGTCAATGGGCTCTGTCTAATTCTTTCTTCGCTTGTTTATCGTCATCAGTCTTTTTCCTTTTACCTCTTTGTTTTATGAGCAGGTGTCACTCGAGAATCGGCAGTTTAGGCTGTTTCTCCGTCATAAGCACAGCTGCAGGTCGCCGGCAATCTTGAGTTTGAACGACGGTACGCGCTCAGTGTTGCCAGATTGGGACGGTGATTTCCAGCCCAGAAAAAAACGCCCAAAATTTTACTGCCAAAATAATGTGATATAATTGTATTGCCATGTCATTCAAGGTTGATAAGCACCATTTTTATCTCCTTAAAACAAAATAACGATGATAAAATACAATAAAAAATAAATAAATTTCCCAGGAAAACGGATCAAAACAGGGCAATAATTAAGAAGAATTAGCAAATATGACTAAAATGTCCAGGTGGACACTGTCAAAACGGCAATCAAGAAATGTACCGATGACTTTAACCCTCAGAAGTAGCTGTTACACATTTTAGAACATAATGCAGAATTTAGCAGTCAAAACTGATTCATTGTTGATCAAACCTTTTTCAGCAGCTGTCAGGGACAGGAGAGTTCATGCAGTCTGGACGGTGTAAACGTTGCAGATGTCTGGTTAGGCTAGTGCACATGGACAGGAGTCGTCCCATATTCGATTCCAATTCAAGTATTTCAACTGAACTTTGCTCTCCTCTCAGAGTTAACCATCGAGTCATCTCCCACCACATGTGTACATTTTTAGAGTTGATCACTATCTTACTCTTTACTGTAGATACATCTTACTGTATATGTAGGTCACTTTGGCATTATCGATCACTAGAATATACAGCTGTCTTCAAGTTATCGCGCTAAATCGCGTCTGCCTGCTGATCGCTGATTGGCTATAAGTGCGTGCGTGCTCGTCGGTGACGTCAACACCAACGCCAGCTGACTCTGCATGGGCGTGTGTTTGTCATGATGACAGCACATGCACACTTTAGCTTAGTTTTTTAACCAATTAGACTTTAATAAGTAGATGTTTGAAAACCGCCGAACTGACCCCAAACCAGCCCAAATTTTGTCCACCCGCCCAAACCCTTTTTTACCCGCACAATCAAATTCAAAACCGCCCAATTGGGCGGGAACCCGCCCAATCTGGCAACACTGTGCGCTCCGGCGCTCGCGCTGTGCAAGAGAGGGGTGTGATCAGCGCGTACACGAGCGTGATTGACACTGCTAAGACATTCCTCCTGGCTCTGATTGGGAGCGTTGTATTTCTGCAAATGGCAATAGGACCACTGGGAGGAGCCAGAGGAGCTTGATTTTTACACAGATTATCTGTCTCATATTCTACTGTCAGGACATAATGACAGTTTTAACAAATATGTAAAAAATATTTTTACCTACAGCAGCTTTAAAGGGATAGTTCACCCAAAAATGAAAATTAAGTCATTAATTACTCTCCCTCATGCTGTACCAATACCGTAAGACCTTCGTTCATCTTCGGAACACAAATGAAGATATTTTTGATTAAATCTGAGAGGTGGATCACTCCCCCATAGGCTTCCTAAGGGATTGAAACTTGACGGCTCAGAAAGTCATGGAAGAAAATGTTTAAATATTCCATGTGCCTACAGTGGCTCCACTATAAGTTTATCAAGCGACGAGAATACTTTTTGTGCGGAAAAACAAACAAAAATAACGACTTTAAAAGACTATTCCATTACTTCCTTGTGGGCCTGAGATGAGAGTTCAAGAGATTACCAGGACGCATTCGCGAGAACTGAGATGAGGACGTTCTTCTTCTACTACTGGTAACAAGAAGTAGTCATAGAGGAAGTAGTAGAAGAAGAACGTCCTCATCTCAGTTCTCGCGGTGAACTATCCCTTTAACAGATTCAGGGGGGGTGCAATATAATTGGAGGACAGTCAATAATTGGAAAACATTAAAGAATGTACAAACGTACATTTCAGATATATAATTTATAATAAAGTCTGTTTAAAAAATACATATTATTTTAGTCTAATAGCCTTTCTTATTACTTTAACCCATTCATAAAATTGTATTACTTATATTTTGTTTAAAAAATACATATTATTTTAGTCTAATAGCCTTTCTTATTACTTTAACCCATTAATAAAATTGTATTACTTATATTTTTTCTTTGCTCATCTTTATGTCCTAAAATGATTTTAAACATACCGGTATGTATCCCTTTAAATTATGTAAAATATGTAAAGCATTAATTATAACCTTTAAAATGTGCTATATAAATCAGCAACAAATTAAAGGCAAACCTCACCCAAAAATGAACAGGTTATCATGTTGTTCCAAACCTGTATGAATTTCTTCACCAGTTACACAAAACGAGATGTTAGGAATAATGACATCCACCATTCATTTCGATTGCATATTTCCATTATTTTTTTAAATGATGACAGACTCTTCATTTTTGGGGGGAAGTACTAACTAAATGCTGTTGCATTTAAATGTCTCAGATTTAATAGGATATGAATCTTGGTTCGATTATTCTTATGCAGTTTTCTCTATTACATACTATGATGTAAGTATAAGTTTGTCATAATAAATAATTGCATATAAATATAGGTGAATTTTATGAATGTTTAAGGTGCTTATTTTGAATTCATTTATTGTGAGTAATACAGGATGTCATCGCCTAGCCTGTATTCTGAATAGTTAATGACAGTTACTGAGTGAGTTTTGCTCAGTCAGTGTGTTAACGCTCTTTGTCTGTGTTGGTGCAGTGTGAAAATTACAGTTATGATTCTTAACATATCTACTAAATCTATTCCCAGCTTTAGACTATTTGAAGTGTTGCTGTTTGTTGGGACAGTGTGAACCAACCTGAATAAGAAGTTAATATTTGTCTGTTTTTGGGAGTGTTTAAATGCTTTTTGAACAATCAGGTTTTGGAGCTCTCAGTCTACTACAGTGCATAGCAGACAGAGTAACCTAGTAAGCCTACCCTAGGTTAAATATTTATGCAGGTAAAATATTGTGATGTACACTTTTGTGGTCAGTAAGATTTTTTGTTTGTTTGAAAGAATGCATTTTATTTAAAAAGGATGCATTAAAGGTGTGCAGTTTAGAGGCTAGCAATAGCGAGCTAGCTTTGAAAGCATACGATCCCACCCTCCCTTCAGAGTGTCTCCAAAGCCACTCCTCCTCCATGAACGCGCATCACCAGACCAGAGCGTCACGAGAGACGGCGTTAAATTCCCTCATCTCTCAAAGCACAAAAACAATAACGTTACAATAATAACGAATGCAAACAACTTAGATATCTCCGACTTGTCCCAAAGTCCCTTTCAAGGAAAGTCTGTTCACTCGGTAGCCGTATTTGCAATGCCTCCGAGCAGCTATTTCACATCCAAGACCAAGTCCTGTCTACCTGAATGGGGGAATCCTGAAATCTCAAAAACATCTTGCAGAACACGATTAAAAAACATATTTCAAATCAGCAACAAAATCTGACTGCCCTATAAATGTTGTTTATTATGCTCAAATAGCATTTAAAAATCATGTTTTTCATTTTAGATCCACCAAATGCGCATGAGCAGTCCTTAGTGCAAATGTTTGAGACTGAAATGAGACTGCTCATTGTTTTGGTTCAGGAGGAACTATAAAAGGTGTCTTCTGTTTGTTTGCTGTCTATAAGTCTGCTTAACCTCATGGAACATGCTAATGATGACGTGAACACAGTTTATAGGTTGACAGGCAGGTAGAGGTAGGGCATCCTATCATTGCATTCGAACCGAAAAAGTGTTATTGGAAAAACTCTGCCTACCACTTCAATAAATAATTATTTTTATCCTGAAAAAAACTCCACTTCCACACACTCCACATTAAGCAGCACAACAATTATAAACTAAAAATACTTAGATCCTATTTCCTAGAACAGATGTTGTTAGTCTAAAATATGTTATGTAGTTGTATTTTATCCTTTTGTACTTTTTTAAATGTTAATTTATTTTATGTACAGCACTTTGGTTAACCCATGGTTGTTTTTAAATGTGCTTTATAAAGAAAGAAAGAAAGAATTCTGAAGGATCATGTGGCACTGAAGAAATAAGAAATGTTATGGATGCATATTCACTGAGTAATCCACTATTTTGTAAAATTACAATTTTTACCAGAGACTTGGAGCTGAAATTATGGTGGGCTAAAAATTACTTCTAGAAAGATGGCAGCATTATTTTATTTTAACACATTTTTATTGCGGTATCTTCATTTTTAAGGCCTCATATGGTACAATCCCAGAGATATGGAGATCTTAATGCGGCTGAGTAAATTGGTCAATTGAACATGTTGTCAGTGGTCACATTTTGTTTATGGAAATCATGATAGATATTTTTTTTCAGGATTTTTTTGATGAATATAAATTTCAAAAGATCAGCATTTATTTGAAGCAGGTGTCTTTTGTTACAATATATAAGTTACTGTCACTTTTGATCAATTTAATGCTGAATAAATGTAATATTTTCTTCTTTTTAAATACGCAAAATCTTACTGACCCCAAATTTTTGTATATTCCTCTACCTTTCTGGTGAGGGATTTTTCATGATTATAATGTTGTTACCATTTAAAAGGCCTTTTATTGTTTTGACTGTATGAAAGATGGCTGCACATAATTCTTTTTCCCTGCTGTACTGTACTAGAATCACATGTAGTCATAAATTGTCCCACTAGATGGCGCTGTAACACAAGGCTTTTTTCTTTCAGAATGCTCCAGCCAGAGAAGACACGGCTCCAAGAGAAGCGCTGGTAAGTTTCAGAAGTCCTGCTTACCTGCACTCACTATTCTCCAGGATATTCACATGCAGCGCGAAAAATGTGTTTGTTTCAAATCGGTAAAATTAAATACATAACACATAACGAGTGGCACATAACGTGAAGTAACATTGCATTTTATTTTGTTTGAAATTTAACTTGTCCAGTGGGAGACTTGGGACAACTAATTTTCTCTTCCACTTGTCCTACAAAAAATCCACTTGTCCCGGACAAGCGGACAAGCCTTAATGTCGAGCCCTGATTCTCTACATAGAGTTTTGTATAATTAAACGTACAGTATGTAACTTTTGGCCACCAGGGGTCACTCAATCAAAATAATAGCAAAAGACGTATTCTGATGACGTCGTGAAAGAGCGTGTGCTCATGGGAGTTGTTGTCGTTGTCGAGAGAGAGAGAGAGAGAGAGAGAGAGAGAGAGAGAGAGAGAGAGAGAGAGAGAGAGGGAGTGCGCGCGCGAACCAGCTATACGATGTTCATTGGGACACGCGCGATCTGTCATTCCCCAGCCATCTAGCATCTCCAGCAGATAACATGTTCACTGACGAGGTAATGTGTTGTTATTTATATTATATCTCTATTCTTGTTACGTTTAGTTACGGCTAATAACTTTATGTAATGCCATTGTAATGAACACGCGCGCTCTGTCGCTCCCCACATTCCTCACTCATTCTAACTTAGTGTTTTTAAAATCACGTCTCTTCGAACGGAGAGATATATGAATTATCAGGGCTATTGAATCAATATTCCATCTAGCTAGTATTAATAGATGTTAAAAAACACGGTCACCTTTCGTTAATAATTATAATTACGTTTATACTATGATATTGAAAAAGATGGTGAACTGCATATGAAGCTACTTTCTGCAGCTATATCTACAACAAATGTGAATTTACATTATAGGCTACTGTACATGAGAGCTAGTCCGTCTGCGTTTTACACATGCCATCATCGTTTCACAACATATAAGTTACGGATAGATATAGTTAGCTGAATGGGTGCTTACTAAGCTAAGCGAGATCGGCATCTCTCTGTAGTTCCAGTTTGTCACGAAGCTCGTGGAAATGCAACTCCAATGTTAACGCGAGTCATGTCTCTTCTCCTGTCCCAAACCCTTCTCGAGTCATTTCTGTCACCCGTGCGTTTCCGCTTCACGGATCTGCCTCCAGCAGCAGAACGTGCAGGCAAAGCATAATCATGGTCCATTATTGATATCCAACTATTGATTCTTTATCGTCTTCTTTTATTTTAGTGACGTGCGTCCGGTGTTTACATTTGCGTTTGGCGGTTTTTCGCCGGGATCCGCACGAAGTTAGAGAAACTAGAGTCAAAGGTTATATGACGTCATAGACGGGCGACGAAACGGAAATAAAGACACGGCCCGTGTCTTCAAATTAAAATATAAATTTCTCCGGATTTGAAAGTTGGTGGGAACTTTTGGGATAATGTTAGTACACAACTAAAAGAAATATATAACATAGATAGTTAGTTTTGCTATTTTGAAAGCCGAAAAGTTCCATATTGTGCCTTTAATGTTTTTTTTATAGAATTGTTTTACATTACCATTATTATTATTACTACCATATGCCTAAAATGCAAGAGGACAAAAAAAAATAATATTTTGTACTCCTTTTTTGTTTGGTCTTGCCTGCTGTTTAATTGTTTAATTTTTTATAAGAATGTATAGTTCATCCTCTGAATATGAGGCCGATATTTCTTGGTCATTGGTGTCTTTTTTTCAAATTTATTTTGTGTTATAGAAGCATTAACCCAGTTGAGGCTTTGTTTTACAGAGATGTTACCTCTTTAATCAGTCTTATTGGAGTTAATAGGTACATTTTGAGTTTGAAAATGTTTTATTCATCAAGGACAGCTTAAATTGATCAAAAGTGACAGAAAAAGACATTTATTTGAAGATTTGTACTTCATTTCGAACTTCTTTTTTAACTTTCTATTCATCAACAAATTATATACAATATATCACAGCAGCACAACTGTTTTTAACATTGATCATAATAATACATGTTTCTTTAAAATGTTTGAACGCTAGTGTATGATCATGGTTTTTCTCAGTGTTGGAGGTTTACTTCAGATTACTTTGAGTAACTGTTAAAGTAACGCAGTACTTTAAAAACAAAATATCTGATTTACTTTTTCAAATAAGTGTATTTTGTTTTCCCATTTATGAGCAACTCGCCTCTTGTCCCCATGTTGAGATAAATCGTGAGTAAGTTGCTGCTGACCTTCAAATATCCAATTCAACCATACTAATAAGCAAAAATGACTTTAGATAAACAGATAAACTTTAGATTTTGTTTTTATTGCTGAAGTAAGTGTGTTGAACTTTTCCTGTATCCTATTCTTCTGCTATCCAGCAGCTGTCACTTTTGATGTCAAAGGGCCTATACCAAAAATGTATTTAAAATATGAACAAGAAAGCCCAGCACAGGTGAGAAAAAGTAATGTAAAAGTAACATAACACATTAATTTCATTAAAGGTAACCAAGTATCACAATTAGTTACTTTTTAGGGGAGTAACACAATATTGTAATGCATTACTTTTAAAACCTTCCCCAAAAGATTTGACCGTTAATTCGTAGATGACTTACTAGTAGGTAGTTTTGTGAATGTGAGTAATCCTCACCAATCCCCATAATGTGCTTCTCAGCAGCGGAACTGCTCTCTTTCTTTTATTGCTCTTAAACTAGCAAGTTCTTGGATTATCTATGGCACATTTACTATCATTGGACAATTAGGCTGTGTATTGTTCGGTTTTGTGTGATGTGATTTTCTGCTATGAATGATATCTAGCCATGCTCAAAGCACTGTCCTTAACAGCGGGGAAAAATGCCGATTATTAAGGCTTCTTGGCTTTCTAACTGCTTGACAAGTCCCCTTTTTTCCTCTGCTTTTCTCTTTTTGATGAGCTGCTCTTTCCCAGTTAAGTGGATTATTACAGCTCTGGATAATTCATGTCACAAGGCATTATTTGGATGGGGTGAATAATTGAAATCTGTGTCTGAAAGGATTTGATGTGGATGAGCGGAAGGGGAGTAGTGGCAGGGCTGGAGGGAGGCTCTGGGCGCGAGCGCCGGGGTGTCAGGCTGGGGACACCAGTCATGTTAACAGGTTCTGACTCACCTCGCCGGATGGGCGGCCCTCGCTCCTCGGTGGCAGGCGACTCTGGCTGGAGTCTGAGCCAGAACAGGTTTGGACCTGCGCTGTCACTCAAACCCAGTACCAGTCGCGCTCAGGGTTGAGCTCTTGCCTCCAGGGGTTGTGCTTCCTGGCCTGTCCCGCTGCCACACACTACACACACTGCGCAGTACTTCATTTATTCTTTTTTTTCTACCGCCCACTCACTTTTCTTTCCTTTCTTCTGATTTCCTCTCATTTTCTGTTATTTTTCTTGTCCTTTTTGGTCTTTTTTCCATTTTCACTTTCCTTGACTTTTTCCCTTTACGTTTTCATTTAACTTTCCTTTTCATTTCCCTTTTATTCCTTTTACTTTTATTTCTGTTCTTTTTCTTTGTGTTCTTTTCTTTACATTTTTACTTTCATTTACTTGTCCCTTTCAGTGTCATTTGCTAGTCTTTTCCTTTTTAATTTCCTTGCCCCTTATCCTTGTGTTTCTTGTTCTTTGCACTTTTCTTTCTTTTCCCTTTTAATTTCTCTCCCTTTCCCTTTACATTGGCCTTTTCTGTCTTTTTACCTTTTCTTTACGTTCTGTTCTTTGCCGTTTCCATTTTTTCTTTTCCTCTACATTTTCCTCTTACTTTTCTCTAGTTTTCTTTACTTTCTTTTGTTTTCCCCTTCTCTTTTACCTTTCCATTCCCCACACCTTTTCCCTGTCATTTCCTTCATCCTTTCTTTTTCCCTTTTTTATGTTCCCTTTCATTTGTCTTTTCCCCCATTCTCTGTCTTCAGTCTAAACCTGAAAGTATAGGCAAATCAGCCTTTGCATTTTATTAAATCATATAATGCCTATAAATTCCCAACTGAATAACATATCTGAATGTAAATGTAGCAGTAAAAGGTGGAGTTAAATATCACCTCAGGCTGTCAGAGAACCAGTGATGTTTGACTCCCAGAATTCATGTTTGTCAGCTCTCTTGTTTGCCTTTTAGTCTTCTGTGGTGGGCTTTCTGCCTCAAAGGTGTGTGAAAGGTTAAATATCTTTCCCTCCAGTGGTGTTTTGCGGTACCCTTCTGCGATCTACCGCCTGTGACTATAATGCTCAGCTTGTTGGCATGGTAACTGCCGGCTCCATGGGATGCTCTCCCATCCCTTCTCTGCCTGCTGGGGCTCCACTGTGCGCCCCAAATATCACTGGCCTCCTGTGGAAAGAGCGAGGGATGCAGGAGCAGAGGGAGGAGGTGAAAGGAGGGGGAGGGAAAAAAAAGGAAAGTTGTTAGAAGAACATCCCGGTCTCGCCGCAACTTCAAAAGCTCCCCTTCCCCAGGATATTAAGCAACTGTGATGAAAAATTTAGCAAGCGTTAAATAAGGCGCTTTGAAGTGATCTGTTTTGGCTCGGCAGTCTCTGAATTTCCGGAGCCCCTCTGCTGTCACAACCACGCTGGAAAAAAGAGACAGCATACCCAAAGCTGAGGAATTGGGGTCTGCCTGACGAGATGCCAATGTTGACATCATAGCCTGTGGCATTGACCATTGCGTTGACGTGGCGCTCTGTCTTAATTATACCATTATTTTCTTTATATCATACACCTTGCTCGCCCTAGGCATGGAGACATCTGTTGCTCAAATGTCGGTTTTGAGAATGAGCCTCCACCTCGCAGGGATTCGTGTAAAAGAACGCCAATAGCAGAATGTATCAGTGACCTATCAGGAGCATTCATTTATATTCATGGTCCATGGGCCGCTGTTTACATTTTGGGACAGCATTTCACTTTTGTTTCAATTCTGCATTTCCTGATTATGAAACTTGAAAGTTAATTATTGAGGGAATGAGGGGTGGTTAGCCAGTAATAACCCAAAAGACTAACTCTGTGCTCACTTTCAAACTGTGCTGCAATTTAATTTGCCTGGGGATCCATCCTTGGACTTTTCTCTTTTTCCCCCCCTTTGCTCATTACTTTAATTGTAATTGTAATCCTTTATTGGAGCTGTCTGCAGTAAAGGAGAGTTATGGTTGGCATGGGGGCACAGGCCACAGAGATATTTCATGATTGTTGGGGATGATGGTCACTAGGTGCCGACGAGCGGGCCAATGAGGGGTCTCTCATTCCTGAGAGATTGCTTTGAGGATCTGGCTGGGTTGATTGAAGCAGCACACATTGGTAGAACATATTTTCCAGAGCGGCCAAAGCAGTATTTATCGTTTGAATTTCATAATAAAATTGACCGAATTTGAAAGCCGAGACTGTTTCATATCGAAAGTAGTCAAGGCAACTTTATTTATAAAGTGCTTTATACGATAAAGATGGTTTCAAAGCAGCTTCACTGGGATAAACTGAAAAATAATGATTCATTGATGCAAACAGAGTTCAATTCTCTAAAAAGAAACTAGTCTCATTGTTCAGCTGAGTTCAGTTAAGTGTTGATTTGGTTTCATTCAATTTCAATAACTGTATAAAGATCATCAAATATGAAATGAGTTCAATTAAATTATAAAGCAGCTCTGTAGAAAACCGTGATGTCATCGTCCAGCTCAAGTTCAGTTCTCATCCAATAGCCTCAGTACAGTCAAATCAATAATATTGCTGAATATTAAGTGTCCCCAACTAAGCAAGCCAAAAGACGACCCTGACTCCATCAGTGACAGAATTGGAGGAAAAAACCTTGGGAGAAACTAAGCTCAGTTGGGGGAGCAGTTCTCCTCTGGTATCATTCAGAATATTTCATCCAGTCCCTTCCGCTTGAAGATTGAGATACATCACACCGGCATAGTAACAAAGCAATGCATTAGATGGAAAGCATGCTACAAATAATGCTTACTGAAGTTTTAGTCATGCATCAACTGAAAACAGCATGAACAAAAAGGTCGAGATTCAAGAATCAAAATGGAGATTTATATTGACGCCACACTTTTGAGTGGTAGTGTATAAATTGCATATTATTGATAAATTAAATGTTTAAACAATATTAAAGTCCCCCAGTTGTCAATAATTTTATCCCTTAAAACAAATTTTTGATCACCAAAAAAATTCTTCATGCCTTAAAATAGCCTGTAACTATTAAACCCTTGCTTCATTTAGTATACGTGGACACATGAATATGCAAATATGCAATCACTCAAGCTCAGTCTATGTATCAGAACGGTAATGTGTTTTATGTATCACTCTCCACAACGTCGGACACATAACGCTAATTAATATGATTAGCCTTTTGCTTGACTCTTATCAAACAGCTAATAATGTGTTGCTAATGTTACACGAACCATGTTCCTGTTCGCCACCTCAGTCTACCTTTTAAAAATCAGCATCCTTAGAAATGCTTTGAACGACTTAGAACGTCAGTGGAGAAAGGCATATAGTTCATCATAGTCTCAGCCTCAGACGTCACGCCCACAGAACATTGGCTAAACGTCTGATGATGCATATGGTACACTTAACTGGAAACACTTTAGGAATGTCGAAGTCGTCATCTGATTGGTTGAATTTTATCGGATTTCCGGGGGCGCGAGTGTCGCCTTTATTTTCGGTCCGCCGGGAAACAAAGCGCAGACGTGTGATTGCGGAAGAAAAACTGTTGTGTTTACATGAGTGACAATGAGCATTTAGTGAGCAGCTAAACGTAGTTAAAATGTAGTAATCAGTAAACGTAATCAGCAATGACTTACTGCTTGTTTTCTTCTCCTCCTTTGATTTTCTATGCTGACTGACTTGTTGCACGCTGCTCTGTTGCTGTGGGGACATTTCCACGCCCCGAAACGTGACGCTGAACGAAACGAACTGTAATTGGTTGTTTGACATGTCGGTCAAACGGCCTTATGGGCGGGCCTTGGCCAAAGAAAGCTGCTATGAATTCCAGACCTTCAGCCGTCAGTCTGAAGGTCTGGCTACGCGAGACTAAGTTCATCATAACATTGTTATATACATAATACAAATGTTATATTGTTAAATGTACCAGATTTTTCATATCAACTGAAAAATATACCTGGATAACCTGGCTTTTCTTGAGACTCCCCTGCTTCGCAGCATAGGAATGATGATATGCTAAAGCCTACCCCGCACATTGACCCGGGTCAATGTGCGGGGTAGGCTTTAGCATATACTCATTACTATCATTCATTGGTTACAACATATTTGTGACTTGGAGAATTAGGGTGATTTCAAACTACTTTTTTGAGCAGTTTACTGCAGTTTCAAGGAGAAAATACTCAGCAATGGTGTTGACATGAATTAGCACATGGTTTTCTTATATGTTTAATAAAAACACCACATAGACATTTAAACAGCATTAAAAACTTGATTTTCACCACAGGGGGTCTTTAATACAATAAGCTTATCTTGTTAGTTAGATCATAATTTAGCCGTTTGTTAAAACCCTAGCTGAGCACCTGCACTTGCACAGTTTTGGTGTTAGCCAAATATTAGCCATTTTGGTGTTAACCTATAATAGGTTGAGGAATTACCGATAAAATATGTGTTTGTGTGAGATGTGGAAGTTTATTTTGTGTTGTTGCAATTGACACTGTCATGTCCTGAGCTGTTTGAGCTTGTGGTTAATGATACAGGAAAGGCCTGCGGTTTTATTGTTGCTGTGTTGCACTTTTCCGCCCCCACCAACCTTGTCCCAGCCGCCTTGGAGGGGCTCTGTGTGAATTTTCACTGTCACGTCCAAGGGCGAGCGGCACAGGGTCAGCTAATTGCTTTTATAATTATGATTTCACGTCAGATTTATTGTGCATGCTTGAAGTCTGCAGATCAGGGGCTTCGGAAAATGTGTTTACAGCTTTTGGCTCGACTCATTCTCCTCTTTCAGTCAGCCTTTTTGACTCAATTTACCAGATTAGAGGTGAATAGATGAGACCTGGCCTCCTCTTCAAGCCCCACGGTGTATAATTTCACAACTCCATCTGCAAAGTCCCCTACTGAATGTGTTTGTTTACTGCTGTGAAATGCTCATTAAATGACTGAGGGATGACACAAACCAGAAATCCCAGTTTTGCGTTTGAACCGTGAAATGGCGTCTATTGCATCCTCAGTTGTTTTCGGCCTGCCTCTATGACACTAGTCTGAGTGATTGTGTTATTTAGCCTCTTTTTAAAGTAGTTTCCATAACTGTAAATGGTTAGGCTTTTTTTGATGTTGGTCATAGATATATTTTTCTGGTTCTCTTTGAAAAGGCTGAGAAGATAAAGACGAGTGGCGCCCAGATTTCTTTACATTGTGGTTTTGGTCTTGTGTGCTATTGGACCAGATTTCTGGAGCCGGTCCCCCTGAGGCCAAATTCAGCAGATTTATGGCCGGACATCTTCCCACATGAAAAGCCCATTTCTTTTCTTTTCATTTTCTTCTCTTTTTTTCCAGTTTTCATTTACATTCTGTAAAGGACTTCTTTGCTGATATATCAAATCTTGCTGCCTTTTTAATGTTTCTCATGTCAAAGTATTTTAAATACTTCGATACCACAGCAAAACTACTAGCTTAACTAAAAAAGTTCAAATGTATTAAAGGCAAGTGAATTCACAGCAGGTATTTATAGGCTGCTGTCACGCTAAGACCCAATATAATGATAGGCAATACAATCAATTTCTTTCTCAACTGTTTACATTCACTTAAGACACAGCCAACTATGTTTAGGATCATGGATCAACTACGCTCCGTTTTACCACTAAATACCATGGTATTGGCCAAAAGTTTTGGCAGTGACCATAAATCCTGTTTTGCAAAGTTTGCTGCTTCAGTTGTTGTAGTGTTGATTCACATTGTTTCTAGATTGTTGTGCAGGAGTGATCAGATGCATTTTATATAATTGCAAAAAGCTTCATTGGCCATTTTTTTAAAAACTTTATTACAAAAAACAAAATTTCATATTTTTTTGGCCCTGGCACAAAATGACCAGCTAACATCATTTCACTAATCAAATCATCACATGCGAAACGAGTAGGCTTCTAGTAATTTCAGTTGAAATCACTCTATCATTCTGATTGTATTATAAGAGCCGACTGATGGAGGGAAGAAGTGCTTCGAAACATTGTGGTCTTTAGCAATGGTTACCTCCAAAGAAAGACATGCCGCCATCATAGCTTTGCATCAAAATCGCCTCACATGCAAGGAAATTGCTGCAAAGAATATTTCACCTGAAAAAAATACATTTACCGGATCATCAAGAACTTCAAGGTGAGAGGTCACCTGCAGTGAAGAAAGCTTCAGGACATCCCAGAGTGTCCAGCAGCCTAGAAGAAAAGGTGCATACATGTAATGCCAACAGTGCTGCATCCTGAGACCATCCATGTGTGGGGTTGCTTTTCATCCAAGGGTATGGACTGTCTCACAATTCTGCTCCAAAACACTTCCATGAATAAAGACTGGTGTCAAAACATCCTGCAAGAAGAACTTCTGCCAATGATCCAGGAGCAATTCTGTGATGATCTATGCATTTTCTAGCATGATGGAGCACCATCATGTCACAAGGCAAGAGTGATAATGAAGTGGCTCTGAGATCATTACATTACAATTTTGGATTCATGGCCAGGCAACTCCCTGGATCTTAATCCCGTAGAGAACCACTGGTCAATCCTCAAGAGGCGAGTGGACAAGTAGAAGTCCACAAATTGTGATCAAATCCGAGCTCTAATAAAGAAGTAATGGATCGTAATAAGTCAGGATTTGGACCAGAAGCTAATTATCAGAGTGAATTGCAGAGATTATGAAGGAGGGTCAATGCTGTAAAATTAATTAATTAATTAATTAATAATTCATTACATTTATATAGCGCTTTTCTAGGCACTCAAAGCGCTTTACATAGAAGGGGGGGAATCTCCTCAACCACCACCAATGTGCAGCATCCACCTGGATGATGCGACGGCAGCCATATTGCGCCAGAACGCCCACCACACACCAGCTTACTGGTGGAGAGGAGACCGTGATGAAGCCAATCAGTATATATGGGGATGATTAGGAGGCCGTGATGGACAGAGGCCAAGGGGCAAATTTGGCCAGGATGCCGGGGTTACACCCCTACTCTTTCGAAAGACATCCTGGGATTTTTTGTGACCACAGAGAGTCAGGACCTCGGTTTAACGTCTCATCCGAAGGACGGTGCTATTTTGACAGTATAGTGTCCCCATCACTACACTGGGGCGTTAGGACCCACACAGACCACAGGGATAGCACCCCCTGCTGGCCACACTAACACCTCTTCCAGCAGCAACCTGGTTTTCTCAGAAGGTCTCCCATCCAGGTACTAACCAGGCTCAGCCCTGCTTAGCTTCAGTGGGCAACCAGTCTTCGGCTACAGGGTGATATGGCAATATGGTAATATATGGTATTATGGTATATAACGATATGGTAAATAATGACTCTTTGCATATATTTAATGTTTTTATCTATCAAATCTTTTAAGTGTATGAAATGCTTATCACTCTTTTTCCAGTACACCATAGAAACATGTGAAAAGAGTAATAAACACATACTAAAGCAGCAAACAAAAAATGAATTTCAATGGCAAAACATTTGACATATAGTGGGGTCCAAAAGAAAAGACCAAGTTGTGAAAATGGAAATGATATTTGAACTGAAAAAAATAATACACGAATTCGAGCTTTGTGACATGGTGCATTATCCTGCTGGAAGTAGCCATCAGAGAATGGGTACATGGTGGCCATAAAGGGATGGACATGGTCAGAAACTATGCTCAGGTAGGCCGTGGCATTTAAATGATGCCCAATTGGCACTAAGGGGCCTAAAGTGTGCCAAGAAAACATCCTCCACACCATTACACCACCACCACCAGCCTGCACAGTGGTAACAAGCATGATGGATCCATGTTCTCATTCTGTTTACGCCAAATTCTGAATTACCATCTGAATGTCTCAACAGAAATCGAGACTCATCAGACCAGGCAACATTTTTCCAGTCTTCAACTGTCCAATTTTGGTGAGCTCTTGCAAATTGTAGCCTCTTTTTCCTATTTGTAGTGGAGATGAGTGGTACCCAGTGGGGTCTTCTGCTGTTGTAGCCCATCCGCCTCAAGGTTGTGCGTGTTGTGGCTTCACAAATGCTTTGCTGCATACCTCGGTTGTAACGCGTGGTTATTTCAGTCAAAGTTGCTCTTCTATCAGCTTGAATCAGTCGGCCCATTCTCTCTGACCTCTAGCATCAACAAGGCATTTTTGCCCACAGGACTGCCGCATACTGGATGTTTTTCCCTTTTCACATCATTCTTTGTAAACCCTAGAAATCGTTGTGGGTGAAAATCCCAGTAACTGAGCAGATTGTGAAATACTCAGAACGGCCCGTCTGGCACCAACAACCATGCCACGCTCAAAATTGCTTAAATCATCTTTCTTTCCCATTAATAACTTTTTTCTTATATAAAGGCCTATGGTTTTAATATAACTTTTCTATTTTATGTTAATATTTTATATAAAACAACATAAAAAATATTGCTTTTTACATTTTATTAGCATTTCTGTGTTAACCAGTTTTGACACCATTATAATCACTGTGGTGTTGTTTTCTCTAGAAGGACAACAGCAGAAGCATGAGCATATTATATTGTACATCTGATACACAAGATGTCATTTTAAAATCCTTGTAGGAGCTACATTTGTCTCTGTCGTTTGTCTCCAAATAGCTGTAGTTTCTTAACGTCCTGTGACATCAAGCATTTTGTTTGTTTGGCACTCGTGAGAAGATTCATTAGATTTGTCAGGTGAGTCAAAGCTATCAGCTCACGGAAATCAATTAAAACTGCCTGAGTCACCAGCATATCTGGTTATTTGTCCATTTCTTCTGATTTGTCCACTTTATCAGAACAAGGCTTTGCCATTCATCAGTCACAAGCTTCCATGATGGTTTCGTGTTTGCCTGTATAAGCTGATAATTAAAGTTTGCCTTCAGTTTGACCGCAGAGAGAATGTTTGTTAGGAAATTGTGTTGACATAGCCTGTTAAACATTACAATCTGTGTCATATTGTTCTCAAAGCAAGAAGTACACTTGCTTCATTTAAGTCCTTTTATGGCCTGTCAAAATGACTGAGAATGTCTTGAATTTAGGAAATTGTGGGTTATAGACCATTAAATTCACCAAGATTCCTTAATTAAATCCTCTTTTATGAGGTGCGTCTCTGTTTGTCAGTGCGTATTTCTCTCCGTCTGCTGCTTTCCCATGTGTCTAGATTAATTTTGTATGACAAAGTTTAACGTTACACTATCCTCCTTTCACATTGCTCAGTGACCTGATGAGGTTTGGCCAGAACTGCATGGAAATGCAGTTTATTTTCAGCACTTTCCTTCTGATGTCCGTATTTTGCCAACCGCTTTGAAGGCAGGTTTTAATTGAACTCTTTGATTACCCAGAAATCAATAAAATATAATTCATACTTGCCCCATAATTTGTAAAATCTCTGCAAATATATTAATGCCAACAGAACTGCAAGAACAGATCTGTAATTTCTAGGTTTGCTGTTGCCTGCTGAACTGTGTCATTATATGTTGGCCCGACACGATGATGGAAATATGACAGGATTTTAATTATAGCGTAGCCGTGTTTTTAAAGAGCATGGAAGGAGATCTGTGACACCAGTTTGGGTTGCGCTTTGTAATTACTTCCGTTTGATGTGAAGGTTCTCCTTGGCGGCAGATACGAAGTGGAGCAGACGCGTTGAAGAGAGGTATAGCATGTGATGGAAAGAGAGAGACTCGCCATATGACTGACGATCAGGTCGAATCAGTGACTGCCTTTTCCCCGTCAGCCCTCTTGAACGCACACACCCGCACGTCCCCCTCACCCTCCAATGTCACTTTCAAGGCATAATTACTCCAAGTTGTGTTGATTAGTCTAAGAAGCAATTATGCCAGTTTTTCCGCTGCAAATGAGGAGACATGATGGCCCCCTGATTGACAGGAAACATCTCTGCTTTAATAAGTAAATGACTATGGTAATGCAGGTACAGAGAGCCTTTGATATGTCAGCATCTTTCTCTTTGCGGGCCCTGTCCCTGTGATTTTAATGAACAGGAGTGGGACTAAAGCCCTGTGTTTCTGACTTCCAGGATCTGTCAGCAGTGAGGACCGACCGGCAGACAGCATTTCGTCTGGAAACGCCTAGTTTTTACAGCGGTTCCTCTGATTTCTGGAAGCGTTTGATCAAATGTTATAAGGGAGAAGGGAAAAAAAAAATTAAAGAGTCTCCTCGGTGCACTGCGAAAGCCACATTTTTCTAGTTGTACCTCTTTGAAGTGCGCGATCATGTTTGGAAGTCTAGAAATCAGAGAAAAATTCGATGTAATTGACACATTGGGACTGTTCTTTATCTGCCTGCGCAGTAAGTTATTAGCTGTTAATTCATCTGCCAACTCCCCTGCAGCGCCCGTTATTTGTTTAAATGGAGGGATTCCCATGGTGCATTTGTAACTACACTGCTGAAATGCTCCTCTCTATAATTATTTAACATTACACGCTGACTTATAGTGGTTATCGGTGCTGGAATTTAACATGGGAAGAAGCAAGGCTGTTTAATCACGACTGAGACTTTGGGCCAGAGTTGTGTTTGGAGCACAGGGTTTGCTATGATCTGCTTTTAAATACTATGGCAAATGTTCATATTCTTTCACAATACGTAAAGTTTGGCCTGTTTTGAATGACACGTGTTGGACACATCTCTTACCAATAGGACAGAAATGTTTATGGAAGACCCTTTGATGTGCATTAGGTATGGTCTGATCCTCTGCTTCCCATCCAGAAAAAATAGGCTACTTTAACCCTTTATGACCTGCCATAGAACAATTCCACCAGAGTATATCTTTGTATTTTTACATGCTGTGCTGTCATTTTTTTGAGCATTTTCATATGCCATACATCAAAATAATCCTTACTCTCCCAGTTTGAAGGCTATGTTTGTAATAAATCAATAGTAACTATATAAATATCTCAAAAGTGCAATAAACAAAAAGAAAAAAAAAATTATTATTTTTTTTTTTACATATTTTCTTCAATACAAAAAATTAATAAATGTCAACTTCAAACTTGTCAATGAGAAAAACGTGCACAAAACAATTTAAAACTATACAGAATTGATTTGAACTGTTTACATAAATTAGTTTTTAAGATATACTCATTTTTACACTCATTCAAAAAAAAGGCGTGTACTTTCCTTTAGACATAACGCTGCGTGCGTGCGCGCGCCCGCGCTCGCGCGTGTGTGTGTGTGTGTGTGTGTGAATGTCCTTGTATTTGTGAACGTCTAAAGGAGAAAGAAATAATAAAATAAAGCGATGGTAAACAGACAATAACGATATAAGGAACATATAGCAAATGGGAGTCAAATGGGAGTCAAACGGGAGTCAAACGCATGGTCAAATGACGCAGCGTGTGACGTCACAACACGTGACACACCCGGGGGTCATAGTGCACAGAACGTGATACGTCAATGAGTCATCGGAAGACGTAAATATCAATCGCAGATCTACAGAACATGTGTGGAAAGACGTGCAAAGCAATTTTGTGTTGTTGTTTTTTGTAAACGAATATTACGCAGTTTGTACAGACTGATTAGAGGGTGAAAACAACGCAACATGGGCATGTTGGAGGCTTGATCTGAACATGTTACATCTCTGGTTTTGTATGCAAAAAGAATGATTGAGCTAGCCATTTGGTTTCAGTTTCTATAGGCTTTTAAACAGACACACGCAAATGGGAGCGCCGACGCTCCCGTCGGTCTTAAAGGGTTAATAAGGTAGTATACGCTTCTCTACTCTTTCTAGTTCACTCCATTGTACTCTACTCTACTGTAGTCTAGTCTTACTCTTGTGTACTATTTCTACCTTACTGTAGTTTAGTCTAGTCCAGGGGTCTCAAGGTGGTGCTGTTTATTTGTTTGTTTGTTTATGCAATAGAGACAATGCACGTTAATGAACAGTAAAAGTGCTGGATTATTGCAACATTGCTAAGGTACCATAGTCTCTGTTATGGGGTCCATGTAAAATTTATGAAAGAAAAAAACACAAAATGTGTATTTAGAGAGGTAACCATATAAGTGTGTGTTTAAGATATAAATTAAATAATAATAAAAATATTTGTACTCTTTAGATTTTTATAATAAATGTAATAAAATTAGGATAATATATTTCATTCTGCTTGCTAAAGTGTAGTTCAGGGGTTTTAAAACAAATTTTTTTTTTTTTTTTTCAAATTATTTTTAATTTAAGTATTTTTCTAGATAATATTTTAACAATTTGCTTTATACAGTGGACATTTTTCCATTTAATTTATTATCTTTATAATTTTGTACTTCTCCCCACAATATAAATGCAGGGGGAAAAAAACATTATTTTTCTAGTGAGTAGGTCACTCACAAGGAGGTCATCAAGTCTAAAAAATGTCAGATCTAGTCTACTGTACTATCGTTTAATTTAGTCTTAATCATTGTACTCTACTCCAGTGCACTTAACACTACGGTCCAGTGTACTCTAATCTTGTCTAGTCTACTTTACTCCAGCTCTCACTACTCTAATTCTCTCTAGTGTTCTCTACTCTAATCTACTCTCGTCTTCTTTGCTGGGCTCTAACAGGATTCCCATACAAGCTGGCATGCCGGCACAGCCTTTTATACATTCTTCCACACTTTTTATTATTATTGTAGGTAGCCACTTTATGGATTAGTTCATAAACGGGGACGCCCGCCCCTCGAATAACCTCTGCGGGCACACGCGTGTACCGCCGAATAAATGTATTAGAATCATTTGCACTAGCACTCTCAATCCCTCGCCGTAATTTATGCGGATTGAATAAGTGCCGTATTGTGGAAAAGCGCGAGTGGACCAAACACTCATTTGTCACCTCTAATAAATGTTGGAATGTAAATTATGAAGTTATGCTTCAGATGTAAATGCACTTTGTTTCAGTCTCTTAATGCAGAGGCCCCTCGCCAATACATTAAGAGAATGAGTGAGGTCGGCAGAGAGAGAACATAAAAATTCAGTCTGTTTTCACAATCAATAATGAGCTCAAAAAGGCTCAGATGGAGGAACATTATGAAATATTTGAAGTCGACTTCATAAATTATTGCTGGAAAACTGGCATGTACACTAAAATGTAAATACATTAATGTTATTAATAATGAAGTGACTAATAGTTCTATCACGACTGTAATAGCTGTTTAATAGAACGTGACAGCAAGAATATATTGCACTTCGCTCTCTGAGATGGGATGGTGCAGGACATTTATCAGCGCTCGTTCAAAAACACTATTTTGATTATTTTGTTCAACTAATTGCCCACCCCCTTCAAACCCAACATCTTGCCCCCTCAAAGAAAAAAACGAGAGAAAAAAAACGAGTAATAGATATTAATTAATACGTGTCAGTTTTAACCAGTTTGATGAAAAATAATGTAGAGAAGATGCTAATAGGCTTCTCGTTTCTCTCTGTGTGGCGCTGGTAGATTACAGCTTTAACAAGCCAATCAGGAATCAGTCAAGTGAGCTGCAGTATGGCATGTAAAAGGTCTTATAGAGTGTGTGAGCTCCGTAAACATACAGGAAAAAGTTAAGAATAGATTGAAAATTAAAGCATTAAGAACTATGCAAAAGAGCAATTGCAGTGTATATATATTCCCCAACCAGCATCATATATATATCATATATATATACCATATATATATATATACCAGCATCATATATATATTATGATATGTGGGTGTATAGGCACCTGTTGCTGCCCCGTTTGTGAGCACTAGGGGCTGCTGGAGACTGTATTATAGATTCGTACTCGCTCCTCTCTGAGTAAATCCCCTCCGAGGGCCTTTAACTATGCGTTTTATAGGTCTCAAAAGGGCAAAGGCGCTGCTTGAACTTGCTTATATAAAATCGCAGTTGCCTATGGGCTCTAGTAAGTGCTGTTATGTTGATGAATTCTCTTTGGCGTTCCGACTGAGTCAGGTGTGCATACAATCAAAAAAGTACTCCGTCTGAGGACTCGCATGTATCCAGACAAACCACCTTTTTTCCTCTTTGTATATAATCAGGAGCCCAATATTCAAATAATTCTGTATTATTATTAACACTTCTTAGAAGTCAGATGAGAAACAGGAACCCGCATGTATCTGTTAGCTGCTGGCAGCCTTGTCAAACACCTGGACCAGTGGCCCGAGGGCTTTAAGTGTTGTGACAACAAGAGAATGAGAGGCAGGCCTAAACACTCAGAATAGGTGCTAAATGTGGCACATGTCACCATTTTGGGTGGGCTGTCTGGTTAAACAGCAGTGGCCATTTCTGCGGAGTAGCTGGTTGGGGAAGACGTGAGAGCTGTCAGTAACCTCAGAGACCTTCCTGTTATTTATCACATGCATTGATTTGCTCCTCTATTTTTGCTGCATTTTCTTGTAGCTGAAGATGAGGTCGTTGTTGAAAATTGTAATTTATTTAGTCTCAACTGTATGACTTTCTTTTTCGTGCCAGGATCACAAAAGGAGACATTTTGAAGAATGTACTACTGGATATTTTCCGCATGCAATTACAATGAATGTGGGCTGAAGATTTCAAGCTTTGGGGAAAAAAAATCATACATTTGAACAAATATATATACCGGTATATACACTACCATTCAAAAGGTTGGGTGCAAAAAGATTTTTTGAAAAAAAAAAAAAAGTAATACTTTATTCAACATTTATCAAAAGTGACAGTTAAAACATTTATAATGTTATAAAGATTTCTATTTTAAAACCTTCTATTCATCTAGAATCCTTGAAAAAAAGTATCACTGTATCCTTAAACATATTAAGCAACACTGTTTTCAACTGTGATGATAATAAAAAATGTTTCTTGAACACTAAATCAGCATATTAGAATGATTTCTGAAGGATCATGTGACACTGAAAACTGGAGTAATGATGCTTAAAAATCAGCTTTGCCATCACATGAATTAATTACATTTTAAAATAGAAAGTTATTTTAAGCTGTAATAATATTTTACAATATTACTGTTTTTACTTTATTTTTTATCAAATGAATGCAGCATTGGTGAAAACAAAAATCTTACTGACTTACTGGTAGTGCATTTGTGAAACTAATCTCTGAATTCTGATTTAATAAAATGCGTTCTGTTAAAAAAACATGAGTTAGTCTTTTAAAACCCTTTATATCAAAGTAACAATTTATGCTATTTTTTTTTAATCAATCAGTTCACAAAATTGTCTGAATTATTTGTTTTAGGTTATAAAGCTGACGCACTGACTCAATGATTCGGTCCCAGTTATATAAATACATTTTAAAGATGTACATTTCAGTCTACTTGTCCCACAAATGATATTTTGTGTCCCACAGAAGAATGCAAGTCATACAGGTTTGGAATGAAATGATAAGTGAGTAAACGATGACAGAATTTGAGTTTTTATTTGAACTATTCCTTTAAAGGAGTTGGGAAGAGAGCAAGAGAAAGTAACGACAGTCCCATGGGACTCAACGGAGAGGTATTGTCATGTGTTTTTCTCAGTCAAGGTCGGCAGGAAATGTCAGAGCAGGTGTGTGTCTGTCAGTGAGTGGCCAGCGCAGCCCCTGGGCTCCAACACGCCATGCTGTGACACTGGAGCAGGTCTCACACTCCACACACACACACACACACGCGTCTGGATCCTCATGCCCCATAAAGCCAGTGCGGGTCACCTCCGGCCACAGCAAAGACTCCCGTAGAGACGTGCGTATTGAGCACATATTGCACCCGATACTGCAACAAAGCCATTTTGAATTGTAATAATTCACGTGTGTTTACTAGTAATTACTTACTTTTTAATTTTTAACTTTGTCATTTTACTCACACTCACACTGGAACACAAAAGAAATTTTTTTTTTTTTTTTTTTTGGTTGATGCAATGAATTTTGATTTGGACCCCATGGACTGTCATTATATGGACAAAAACATTTAGTCATTTATGCTCCACAGAAGAAACAAAGGTTTGGAATGACATGAGGGGGAAATATTCTGTGATTTTGGGTTGAACGATCCCTTTAAGGTGTGTCTATAAAACTTGACTTTGAAAGCCAGTCTGATCTGTCAATCTTGTTTGAACTTTTACATGTGATCGGATCCCTGCTTGTTCGTTCCGTTGTGTTTTGGTGGTTATTGTTGCCTAGGCAGGGTCAAGTGAGTTTTTACACAAACCCAACTGATTTATACGCAGGTTTGAGAACAGGGCTGGGTGGCACCATCGTACCGCAGACATGCTTTGGGCAATAATGCAGTAAAACCTGTACATTCTGGCTGATCCTTTAGAAATGCACGATTATTCTCGCACACAAGCATTTCTCAGATTCTGTGGCTTCAGTTGAGTAACAGCAATTCTCCATATGAGTCAACAAGCATAAATCACTCTGCTACTCTTTTATTTTCTACCCCTTCCAACCCATTTTGCAAGAAAAACAAAACACAACTCGTTTTTGATGCAGTTTTAGTCGCTATGGTAATTAAAATGTTCCCATTGGTTTGGATGCACTAAATTAAAACCGCAAACCTGAATTGTTTTTATTGGTTTGCTGTGCCACTGTGGTTTCGAAGGAGGCCTAATCTCATTTGTGGATTAAACACTTACTACTCTTCTCAGTCACGTGACTCCGACTGTGGTCCGAGTATCTCTTTAAATGCGAGCTCCATTGTCATCTAATCGTTCCTGACAGCTCTGACTATCACACAGCCTGGGAGGCCTGTCGGTTTTTTTTTTTTGGACGAGCCACTTTGTGCCGCACTTCCCTTCGCAACCAGTAGATGGTGGTATTCATCTTCTGAGATGTACCCATAGACCTGTGGGAGGCCAGGTTGCCCTGTCTTTGTCTCTTTCCTTATCTGATCTCACTTCTTTAAACTTTCTCTGCCTTCTTACTTCCTTCTACGAACTATATCTCCCATACCGTGTTTTTGTTTTACTTAACACTTCATTTTTTTGCTTTCCATCTAGTTTCCATCTCCTCAGAGTAATTGAGAGTAGGGTCACCGAGCAAGAGGGTCACAGCACCAATTCTTCGCCTTTTTGAAGATCGCAAAACTGTTGATCCGCAACGTGCAATAAGCTATCGACTGCAAGCCATTGTGAGATGATAATGTCACCGGAATGTCACAATCTGTCTGCTGGTGGCGTGGCCGTCTTCTCTCAGTGTCATATTGTGCTTATGCCTAATCAACTAACCGCCGGCAAGCACATTTCCCTTTTAATTGTCAATGTACTATACGTCTGTTAGCTGGTTTAGTGTAAGAGATGGTGGTGGCACAATTGTAGACTTTGATTTTGTGTGTGTGTGTGTGCTAGGTGGGCGTCTGTTGCGGAGAGGGAAGACACTCGTCAGGGTTATGGCAGTCGTAGATGACAAGAAGGCTCTTCCTTCCTCTCCATAAACCCTGCATTGTGCGGTTTGGACATGAGTGCGGCGTTGTTGCCATTGGTGCTGTTTTCATTTTGCTTCAATTAGCTAATTAGATGTGAAGGGTGGTAGTGTCTCTGAAAATGAAGGACAAGGATCCAGCGTCGGGTTTAAGACCGCCTTTGTGTTTATCTATGAGCCGGATCACAACGTGTTATTAGGATGTGCCACCAAGTCACGATAGGCTGCTATTAATTTATGCTCTGTTTCCTTTAGATTGTCTTGAAATCAGATGTTTGCTTTTTTCCCCAGGTTTTGTTATGAATTACACTGGCATTGAGCGTGTGTGTGTTGTTGTGTGTGTGTGTGTGTGTGTGTGTGTGTGTGTGTGTGTGTGTGTGTGTGTGTGTGTGTTTTACGCCCTGCTCATTTGCAACTCTGAGACATTTTGCACGGCCTGTCACCGAATGTCATCATTGACTGTAAAAGTAGAGAAAAAAATGCCTCAAATTACAGGAAAGCAGCACTGCATTAAAGAACAAAGAGGATCGATGGCAGTACATTAAACTTTATACAATTGGGGGGGAATCAACTAATTAAAATTGATTACTCTTGCTTTGTAAAAGTGTTTCTGAATTAAATTATTGTATGAAAACATTTTGACCAATTGAGGAGCTGAGGAAGTATCCATTACTGGATTACTGCTGGAATATTTGCGGTGAGCTGGGCTAAGTACTGTTTCCCCCCCTCACTGCTGAGTCCAAGGGCCACAGTTTCATCTTTCTTTCTTATACATACACATTTCACACTTTTTTTCTTTCTTTCAAAAAATGTCTAAAAAAAAATGTTGAAAAAAAAGTCATATTTTTAAGCTCAATTTGACCTTTAGAGCTGATATCCTGTCTTTTTTTTCCCAGTGTGACATTTTCTTGTTATTTATTAGGCAATATTAAATGAAATTAGCCATATGAACTATTCTCTCTTATCAAACACATCTAGTACACACATTTTACACAATTAAAATATGTTTTATGAAGTATTATAGTATAAAATTAATGGTAAAAATCTAAATAAAAAAAAAAAAAAAATTTAAAGCACAACCTCAAGATTAGACTTTTAGATTCATGTGTAACATTTGATATTATTTATTAAGCAAGTTAATCTTTTTCTCTCTCCCTGAAGAGATCAGATTAAATGAACACCCCAAAGCTCCATGTTTGTTTTTTGTTTTTTTTGGTCAAAAATCTTTTAAAACCACTCTGAGTTAGCCATATATACTAGTAGGTCTTAATATCGAACACCTCGTGAGCCGGCAATGCGTTGGAAGTGTAATTCTGGCACCACAGACTCTTTGGCTCTCATTAGTGGAAACACAATGATCACATGTGAAAGCTGGACATATCTCCCAACAGCTAATAATAACGATTAAGATAAATTTGCCCCACATTAACAGAAATGTTTCCAGCAAATGCTCTGCTTTACTGTGTTCTATTGATTTACATGTTAAGAGGAAATATTTCAGGTCTGTAATCGAAAGTATTGAGTACTAGTTAGGCTAGCGTTACAGATTAGCCTGGGCTGAGTGAGGGAAGTCGCTGGCAAACGTCTATGCGCATCTACTGTATGTGTATTTAAATGTGTCAGTTCCACCATAAACCTGTGACTTTCCATTAGGCTTAAATAGCAGTCCGGTTTATATTTATTTATAATATTTTACTATTTTAATTTTGTACTTTTCATTACCTGTATTTCCTGTGAAAGTGAAATGGCATGATATATGCTGTTGATGTCATGAATTTAATAACAAATGATGTTTTGGGTTTCCACAATCCTGGAGATATAAGGGGAATTCATAATTGCCATTTCCAGGCTTGTAAATAAATAGTCCTGGAAATACATTTTTAAGATGATGGGTATTTCTGTACTCAATATTTATTTTATTAGTTATGCCTAATTCTAATAACATGTAATTTATATAAAGTGAAAATCCTTGTCATCAAAAACAACTGTAAAAGTTGTGTGAAAAAATCATGCAAGTTCTTTGGTGGAAAGTGTGGAAATCCTGGATTCCCAATTTTGTCCAGAAGACAACCTCTGTATGTCATATAACAAAACTTTCAACTTTCTTTTTCTCTGCTATTGTATTTATTGTTTTTTTGTTTTGTTTTGGTGGTAAACTTTGTTGTGACCTTTAAGTCGTCAAAGTTCAGAACATTCATAAAAAATTGCCTGCACCGTGATTTGAATATCAGCGCTGTAATCGCGGGTCTCTGTGCTCAATCCACTCGCAGCACATGGAAAATGTGTGTCGCTCTACTTTGTCATCAGTAATGGCTCTTTTTGCATAGATCTATTTATCACGAATGTGACCTTTTGAAACTGGATTTGGTTGCATAAGGAAGATGGGTAAAGGCATAACTGACTGAGATATTCCCTTTTCATGCACTTTTTTCAGTAGTTCAAAGTCGTAAACAGACCGCGCAGTTATGCTGAAGACTTTTGGAGTGACTGCTAAGATTTTTGTGATGATGATAAGGGGGAGGCAGAACATTTTAAAGGGATAGTTCACCCAAAAATGAAAATTCTGTCATCATTTACTCACCCTCATGTCATTCCAAACCTGTATGAATTTCCTCCTTCTGTGGCACACAAGAAAATATTTAAGAAAATATCTTCCCCGTGGACAACTGTGGACTTTCATTGCATTTGGAATTTTTTCCAAAATATTTTCTTTTGTGTTCCGCAGTAAAAAAAGGTTTGAAATGGCATTAAATCTTACAAAAATCACAATAAAAAGAAAAGTAAGCAAAAATAAAACATTGCTGTATGAAGAATGATTTATTGATGTGTGTAATGTCTGTGTCGTGTCGTGTGGGTGTGGAGTTGATCAGTAAGAATTGATTTCATACAGCTGTTTTAGATGAACTAAACTCTCCTCTCTCTCTCTCTCCTCTCTCTCTCTCTCTCTCTCTCTCTTCTCTCTATCTTCTATCTACTATCTATCTATCTATCTATCTATCTATCTACTATCTTCTATCTATCTCTCTATCTCTCTATCTCTCTATCTCTCTATCTCTCTATCTCTCTCTCTCTCTCTCTCTCTCTCTCTCTCTCTCTCTCTCTCTCATATGCACACTCAGTTTGCTCAGTGTGCTCTCCTCAATAAAGGTCATTTAAAGCGGAAGTTGTCATAATTAGAAGGGCATTTTAAGATCTAATTATAAAAGATTAAAAATACCATTTTGTGCATCAACCCTTCAGAAGTTGAAAGGAATCTGACTGCAAGGAAACCCACATTGCAATTTCAGAGAGTCAACTCAGAGCGCTTAAAGCGTCCGAGATATCCATCTATGTCACGGAATCATTCATGATAGAGGTTAATTAATATAGAAAGTCGACTACGGTCTCTTTCTCCCTCTCTCTTCTCCTGAAACCATTGTTTTGTAGGAATCTGAGACCAAGCTAACGCAATTGGATCAGTGTCTATTAGGCCTTTATTATATCAGGGGTGCTTCTTCACAAATGTACAGGGCAATTTGAAATGAATTGATTCACGCTGAGACTGGATCCCCAGACCTGCTAATGATTTCCTTTTAGCTTCCTTTACCCTTTGCTTTTAAGTGCCAACTGATGGCCCCCACCTTCTGCTGTGGTAGCTCTTGTCCTTTCATACGGAGCGGTCATTACTGTCAACAGTCCTGTAGCCCGAGATCAACCTCGTATACAGTCAGGCACACTTTTGGGTCTATAACTTCGTTTCACAACTTCACACCACCCTCCGCAAAGTTTCAATTGTGCTAAAGGAACTCTGGGGTAAAATGCCTTGTTGATTTAGTTTTATTTTCTATTTTCATCAAAAGCTAAGCACAGCTATTCATGCATACATCATGTGCAGCGACAACGCTTCAAATTTGAGGAAATTTGATCTTACATTTTGTACTTTTTTTAAGCTATTGCAGATTTATGTTACTAATAAAACTGAATGAAATCTATAAACTGTCCCATGTATTTTGAAAAAAACAACGTACATTTAAAAAAAAAATGTCCAAGATGTATCTGTGTGTTTGTTTTTTGGTTAAAAGGTTATTAAAAAAGGCAAAAGTGATTGAAAAAAAAAACTGGGACACCATTTGCTATTTTAATTATTTACTTACACACTACTTTAAATATCTTAATACATCAAAAGTGTTTGCATATGATTGTATTGCAAAATTGTATCGCTTTATGTGCACATTTACATACTGTAGGTATTTCACTGTATTCTACAATTCTAAAAGACCCCTGTAGGTTTAATTTTTTTGTATTTAAAACAAACATTTTGCCTTTTTTTATACAATATAAATATGTACTATATATAAAAAAATCACATTTTCTTTCAAGGGTTTTTAAGTTTGTTGCATCCCTACCGCTGCACACACATGGCACTTTTGGTGTCTCTTTCACCAATCAAGATATTAAAATAAAACCTTTTCCCCGCCTCTACGTTTGGCTTAATAGTACTACTTTTGTAAGCGTGTTGCCTTTATCAAAAGTATATTTCCCTGTTTGACCTGTTTGCAAGGGAAGTCTTCCTTCTCATATCTACTTGTTATATGGCAGCATTTGTAAGCAAAACTTCCTCTAATTCTTACAGGTCAGAATTTCTTAAGCGTTTTAATGTTCTTAATGTGCGATTTTTTTTATCTGAATTCACCCTTTATAGACCAGATATTGAACTTTTAACTGGTTTTAAAGGAGACTGAAATGATGAAAAAATGCATCATACGAGGTTGGCTCTAAAATTTTGGCTTCCCTGATAGGACATTTATATTTCCTTCCCGATCAATATCATCATGTTAAGCGTAACGACCACCTCCTCCAAATTTAAGGCGAGTGTGAGGCAAAAGTGCTCTGTTAAAACTCGGTCCGATTCAAACTCAATAACCAACACGGCATGATTTGCAAGACCTTGTGCAGTCATCATGTTCACGGCGGGCATGTCTCCAGACGTGGCCCTTAATGTTGCTCGGCCCCTATGATTGAGTTTTCACCACTTTTTAGGTTGCACCTGACACTTGATCATTTATCTCATTTGTAAAGATTATCGGTTAGAACAGGGAGCACTTTCCGTGCATTAGCAATTTTAGCCTTACAAGAAACACTAGAAAATAATGGTTGATTAACAAAGAGTATTTACTGGTATTCAGCAAAGAAACATGCACCCACCTTTTTAATTTGAGTTAATATTTTGCTTGCCAAACCAAATGTGTCTTGTACTGACATGTAGTGATACAGCTCTCCCCCTTAAAAGCACGATCGTGCACTGCTACCTTATACGACAACGAGGGTGATCTATACGTCAATAAGTAGACAAGACTAAAATCTGCGCAATGTGGTTATAATTGATTGAGATGTCTGGGTGGAACTTGCATAAAGCAGCCGTGTCATCTGCAAAGAAAAGCACTTTTCTTCTCCCTGAAGAACAGACGTAACACTCTTGAAAAATAAATGGACATCGCCCTCATTTGTTATCCCACTTTGATCCCATCTTTTAGAGAAGTGTTTACAAGAATGCCGTGCCCCTTCCATCCAAGTAAAAGCTAGTCTCAATCACAAAACGGAGTCGTATTTCATAGTCATATATAAGCCAAGGAGCTGCGATTTTGACCCCTTTGTCTTTATAATCTTAAATGAAACATTCCTCCTGTTGTTTTTGTCGCTGGCAGTGACTCAATTGAGAAATGTTCTTTTCCTATAAAGCGTGATTTACTGTACATGCAACGTCATTTTTGTGCAGTGCATAAAGAAATTGATGGTTTATGCAGTTTATGTGGTGTTTATAGAGCGGGGAAGGAGTGTTTCTGGATTGTAAAAGGCACTTATTGTGTGATTCTCCAACAACTCAAAACCCTCATCCATTCAAATGCTGATTTTCACTTGCGATTCATGTTTGAAGACTTCTCAGATCTGAGCAGAGCTGAACTGGCTCATTTATGAAGCAGGATGTGCTTCAGTTTGATGATGTGGACTTTGCAATTTTCTTGTCATAAGTTTCCAGGTGAATAAATTTAATATGCCTTCAGCTTATATATAGCATGGTCAGAAATGAATGGGTGCCCAGGCCACCAAAAATAAGAGAGGGTTCTACCAAGACAATCTACCAAGAGCAGCACAAATTAGCGTCTGGTTTAAGACATGTTTTTTTGGGAGGTAAGTAATGGCGCAAATACCAGTAAATTGACCTTAGTAAATCACCTTGTGTGATTCATTGAAATACTCTCCTTCCATAAATTTTGCGTCTGACAGGGAAACTCCTACAAATACATTTGCAATAAGGTCAGCTGCAAAAATAACTGTGTCCACAGCTTTTCATTGCTCATCTTTAGTAAATCCTGACAGTTTTTTAACACCAAAAGAAGGTTTGCGCTAGCACAAGCTGTTAGTAAATCTGGCCCATAGTGTTTTTTGTTGTTGTTGATGGTCAGATAAAATATGAACTTGAAAAGGTAAAAAAGTTAACTTTGGGGGATAATTTTTGACACTGGTATAGAGATCCAGATATTTCAAGAAAGGTCATGTTAACGTAAAACATTGTCCCGGTGTTCTGAAACCAGGTGTGAGTGACTAAGGTTGTGTTCTATGCACACACTGCCTCAGATGTTTGAGGAGACAAATGTGACCTGCCTGCTTGCTTATTTCAATTATCGGAATCATAATCTCATGCCGTTCCCTAAATCGTCAGTGCCCCCCTTTTGGTCTTCCTTCTTCATCCAACAAAGTCAGAGTTGTTCCCCATAAATTTAAGCCGAAATCAATATGATGTGTTTTTGAAAGGAAAACTGGGTCCCCTACTCACTCTGTCTTGATTTGTCACCGCAGAATTATACAGCCGGCCCGACTATTACACATTCTTCTCAGCCTATTTTCAAAATGCAATCCTTTTGGATTGAAACAGGTCTTTAGTATATGCAATGCATTACCTAAAACGGATTACCACAGACAGCGCGCTCAATCACTTTTTATCTTTTGCCGCTTAAAGAAAAAGAACAGTAATCAAAACCTTTCAACCTATTAGAGGGATGACTTTTACAATTGAATCACAGGGACCACAGGTGCGATAACGAGGCGGCTCGGCTTTATCCTTGAGTGTGCGTTTCCCCCTATCTCCAGATGTTATTTCATGTTTATCTGTTCTTTAAAAGCACCACTTCAGAGCCCGCACTTCAAATTCATGCTATAATGGTGTTTGAGGAGGAGACCCTTTTTTTTAATTCTAGGAGAAGCAAGCTAAAGTGGCAGATCAAGGTGCATCTCGAAGGAAAACACGATGGAATCGATGGGAACGGCGCTGCACTTCCGACTACACGTGTTCTGATGATATTTAATTTTCTAGTGCATTAACACTCAGTCATTACAACATGCAGCCTAGGTGATTTGATCATAATGCATTTTCTTCTTTAAGAATCGCTGAAGTTTTTAGCCAGGTATTCTGCCGTTATTAGATACAGATGGGCACTTCAGCATTAAGTATAGATTTCCAGTCCCTGCTCACTTAAGGCTAGGAGTTTGTCTTAAAGAGGATAATGGCAAATTAAACTCCATACCCCATTTGTTCTGCAAACCTTGATGGGATAATTTTATAACTGCTGATTCACTCATTTCCTAGATTTATCTCTAAAGTGGTTTGGTGGTCTGGCCTCCATATACTTATTGGGAGGGGAGGGCTATTTTATAAGTTCCTGTTGTTGGCTGATGATATACCTTGGGGAGTTGGAAATGTACAATAATTCAGCCGCCTTGCAAGAATTCCTGAGTCTTCCTCTCATTTCCAGTGAAGTTAATTTACTGATGACTTTCTATTATACTGATGAGCTCATTTCACGCTGCAAATGTAAGATTTTTTTTTTCCGTCTTCACAGATTGCCACGGCAGTGAGGTTTCTACAAAACCAGCAAGTTCGTCAGAGCCCTCTGGCAACCAGAAAGGGTTTTTTAAAGAAAAAAGGTGCGTGTCATCAGTATGTTCCTGAACCCTAATGTGAAATATTGCGTGCTACAAGATGGCTCAATTCCAAGACTTTGACCTTACATTTAACCAACTTAATGCTTTCGTTATTTCTTTCAGGCATGAGTAGAATCAGTTTAGTAAAGAGAGCCTTTTTGCAATGTCAGGTTAAAAGGACAGTTTTTTTATACCTTTCATTTAGGGCTGGGCGATATCACGATATTTTTTTTATATCAGTCGATATCGATAATTATCACGATAAATGTCAAATTTTTATTTCTTTCAAGTTTAAATTTTAAAAGCAGATTTTTGCTCCTAAGTGAAAGTTGTAGAAACCAGAGCGTTAATTATGGTTTTAAACTAGGCCCTATACTCTTTATTGTCAGAACATATCATGACAAACACTTGCCAAACAGGTGAACATTTCACAAATCTGAGGTAGAACATTCAAACATTTGTAATTTTTCCTTAACAAAATAAATATCTGAATCGAAACATATTTCTTCAGCACAGTTGGCACTGCAGTGCAGCTGCAATATTAATGTTACGTTTTGTCTCAAAATGCATATTTGACAGTGAGTTGACAGTAAATCTGCATCAAATTTATGTTCATTAACAAAACCAGTAACATCTGTTTAAAAAAAATATTTAACGACCACATTTTTATTTGGTAAAATGTAATATTCTGACTGAGTTTTATTAAAATGAACCATTGGTCATCCAGTATCATGCATTTAGATAATAACCACAGATAAAACCAGGCACAGCCCATATATAACTTAGCACCTCACTAGCATGGCAAAATGTAACTTTTTCTATGGTATTTGTATGAAAAACAGTAGCCTAATATTTAAATACATTATTAAATAATGTAATTATATTCCATTAGTCATTTAATACATTGTCTACATTAACAATATAATACAATTCAATATGTATATCCCACATTTCATGGTGCAGTTAATATTACTATAGGCTAACGTTACAGTAAATCCATGGTAGGCTAAATGGATTCGGTATCTATTCAGATTCTGACTGTATCGTTGCGCGCAGTGTTTCTCCTGTTTTCAGCGCTGTTTCATCTGCCTTTAAACTGAGACATTTGTGTTCTTCGCTGAACTCAAGCGCTTCTCACTGGAGCTCGTGAGCGACACGATCGGAGTAAACGCGTCTGCTCTATTGAGCGACACGATTGGAGTAAACGCTGCTCTAGTGAGCTCGCGCTGCTGTTTGGACTTTGAGCCGAGCAGATAAATGGTCCGTGTGGCGCGCGCCGCGCGGTTCAAATGAGTTTTGTTCCGCTTTTGACGCATACACATTATCGAACATTTATCGACCTCTTGATATCGTTTTATCGAGAGAAATTATATCGCGATAATTATCGTTATCGTTTTATCGCCCAGCCCTACTTTCATTCCAAAACCTTTCATATTCCCATAAAGAGAAGTTTTGAAGAATGTTCATGCTGCTCTCTTACTTTGATTTACAACAAAAGTAAATGTGGACCGATGCTGTTGAGCACCAAATTGGACAAAAAAGGGCCATGAATGCATCAAAAAATCTTCTGAAGCCATATGAAAGGTTTATGTGGCAAAATGACAGAAATGTTGGTTTGGCAGACATGTTCACCATCTACTTCTCAGTTGTGTGGAAAAGAACAGCTTTTACATTCAAGAATATCTTTTCTTTTTACCACTGAAGCAAGTCATAAAGGTTTCAGGTGAGTAAATGATGAGAGTGGTCATTTTTGGGTAAACTATCCCTTTAAAGACTGCTCAGTTTTAGGAACAGCGTGTAGTCCAGTGTCCAAAGATTTCATGGGGTGAGGTCATTTGCTTTTAAGGGTCAGGGGTCGAGGCCATTGTTGCATGCCCTGGGGGGTCAGGTAGGGGTCGATCGGACTGCAGAGAGCTTGATCCCAGCTGTGTGGATAAATGACCCATCAGTTGGGACGCTTTGGGATCCAGAAAATTAATATTGACAAACCCTCCTGCACTTTCAATGGAATTGTCAATTATGCTACCTCCCAGCATTTTAAAGCTTTTACTTAATTTAGCTGTTATCATAAATATTAAAGCACTGGAATGCATCGGAAAGTTTTATCGACCAGAGAAGTAACGTGTTGTGAGCATACATATGCATTCACTCTAAATTCAGAGCAGTTTAGGTATCAATCAATATGTGTGTTTGATGCATAACCCACCACTATCTCTCCTATGGCACAAACCCCTTTCAGATCAGATCACCGGCCTGAGTGTGTGCTGGATAGTAATCAATCCTTACGCTGTATTTTGATCTTTTTTGAGGTAAACCCAGCACCGAAAATGACATTGTGATGTTTTAGTGAATCACTTTGGGGGGCGGCAGTGATGGAAACCGAGAAGCACAATGTAATCTGTCTCACTTTACGGCTTATTTGAGTGTTTTGCCAGCAGGTCTTAAAACTTTAAAATCAGTCACATAAAATGACGATCACTTCGGCGCTGAAATGCATATCATTTTTTAAAATAAAATATAGTCCTTCACAAAGGTCAGATTAGTTTTATCTTGATTACATTGAAGTTTAGCAAGGTCAGCATTGTCCTTTATAACACGATAACTCATCTGTCTCTGCCCGGTATTGATAATTGTAAATCTTAGCAGAGCTGTGCTTATCGGACATGCAGTACTGTCACGACTTTCCTTTTAGTTCTTATTTCAAATGAAATTTGTTCTGTCAGGACTAATTAATGGTAAAGCCAGGTGGATTTGGCCTACGACGGTGCTAGGGACAGAGGAAAGCGAGCCAAATAGCTCAATGACCGGTGTGGGTAACCGGAGACAAAATCCATAGATGCCGGCTGCTGTTGTTCACATCAGTGGCTTATTATGACTTCTCAATATCTTTAGCATTTTCCTCGGTCAGTGCTTCTCGTTAGCAGTAGATCAGCTTCATTTATAATTCACAGCTGGGTTATGCGGCTTAATATGCAGTATGTTCAGGGCGAAATGTGGTTGTTTCGAATCCAGCTGCAGGTATTTGCAGGTTCTGAGCGATATGCATCATGTTTGTGTTGTGTAGAAAGTGTGTTTGGTGGTTCAAATGGATTTCTCAAAGGGGTCTACTGGTACATCAAATATTAATATGCTAGTGTGTCACTGTTTCATGATAGGTCAACCTCCCCCCTCCATGCCAACTGAAGTCAATAGTGTTCAATGGGTCCCTGTAATCCACATGAATGTGACTTTTTCATGATGCTTCCTCAAAAGCATAAATAATAATTATATTCCCTCTCTCCAAACTTTTATTTATCTGTTTATTTTCACTGTTTATTTGCACTCTTCTAGTTACTTTTTAAAGTACCAATTCTTATTTTAGACCCCAGTATGTTTGTGTAATTTATAATTCATACATACATACATATATCTGTGTATGAGTCTCTATTGTATGTGTGTATAATGTATATTTAGATTGACTTTGACCCCTCCGAACTGCAGAACCAGGGAACACTGTGAACTCAGGGCTATCATGGCAATGTGTCCCCAGGGTGTGTTTGAACATCAATAGATCTATAGCTGGAAGACTCGGCCTTGTGCTATTGCTATTCTAATTTGAATTTTTTTATGCGGACATTTGGAGATCTTCGAACGAGGACACTATTTCCAGGTCACTAGCCTTTTAATTACCGGCTCTTGTAACTGAGAGTTTATTGATAGAACTCAGAGCACAAAAATGTTTACAACCACAGCGGGCGAGTTATCACCAACGCTTCAAGTTTAATTTCTTACGTTTTCTCTGCTCGCTCATGCAATTTTGGGTGGGACGCAGCCGCTTACACCCTGAGGACCACTTCGCTGTGATATTGCCACTTGTCATGTAGTTATGAAAATATGTTAAACATTGGAATAGACAACTATTCAATATCCTCTCAATGGACGTTCCCATTGCGACGGCTTAATTAAGCCAGCATGATTTAGGAATGATTTGTAAGTACTGTACGTACAGTTCATAATGTCTTTCGGATTAAAGTCACAATGACCTTTTTGTTTTAATTGTGGTTCGCAATCAGCAACCTTTTGTCCAAATGCAAATGTTTTTGTTTTGTTTTGACTAGTCCCTCAAATGGAAGAAGAGCGCAGGCTTTAAAGTGAGCCGTCTGTGAATTTGCATGTGCTGGAAAATCGTCTTGTGTCAGCACCGAGCCATTTCTACTGAGCCTCACCTTCAACAATGTAATTATGTCACAATGTTGTATCACTCTGAAAGCAACTCGTGCAATTTGAAGGGTAGGAGGGAGACTAATCTAGAAGCAAAGTGCTGAGTAATCTTAAGCCAATTTCTCCTTATTAAATTTCTCCTGAAATTTACCATTTTCCCAGTGCCCTGCTGAGCTCACAGAAGCAATTTTAACGTGCTGCTCTGTGTGTTGTTCGTGCAGTGTTTTCAGCGCCATTCCTGGAGTTTGCTCGAAAGTTTAATTTGATTAACATCGTTCATATTAAAGCATGCCTTAAAAAAAGCTAGCTGAAATGACGGATCAGTGGTTATGAAGGTGACCTTTAATTTTCACTGTTTATGGCTAACACCTATTAATTAGGGATAGGGTTAAGCCAAGGTCAATTTAATAATTGCTAAATGCAGGAACAAATTCTTCAATAGTAATGGTTGATGTACTCGTCTAGATTATCTTTGGCATTTAAGAGTTTTGTCTGTAATCCACACTATAGTTTTGTGCATCATTGCTTCATTTAACCATTTGTGCTGTTTTTTTACAACGGTTTCAGTATATGTACTGTACACCCTTTGCTACATCACTCAGCCTTAAGTACCCCCTCATCAACCCCAGACCAGAAATCTGTCCCTTTTTAACTCATATTACACTGTATATAATTTAGCATTATATTTAAAGGGATACTCCACTTTTTTTGGAAATAGGCTCATTTTACAACTCCCCCAGAGTTAAACAGTTGAGTTTTACTGTTTTTGAATCAATTCAGCCGATTTTCTGATATTTAGAAGAATATCAGTAAGCAGACAGTTTCTGGTCTCATTGACTCCCATAGTATAATTTTTTTTCCTACTATGGAAGCCAATGAGACCAGAAACTGTCTGCTTACTGATATTCTTCTAAATATCAGAAAATCGGCTGAATGGATTCAAAAACGGTAAAACTCAACTGTTTAACTCTGGGGGAGTTGTAAAATGAGCCTATTTCCAAAAAAAGTGGAGTATCCCTTTAATATTATTAAAGTGGCATTATTACAATGAGTCACTTTTAAACTAAAAGCAATCAATACTGTGGGTGAAAAATAGACTCACCCAGTTGCTTCCGCTCAAACTAAAACAGTATGAGAAATATAGGCTAGAAGCTTATGTTTTATAACTGCATTTAGTTTGTTATTGGTTGGTTTTATAGCCTGAGACAGTTGATGGGATGAAAAAAGGAAAGAGCGGTGTGTTGTTGTGAAGTGTGAGATGAGTATAGAGCACTGTTGTAGAAATTTACTTAAATTCACACAAATTGTCTAAATGTACTTCTATTAATATAGTTGTATTTCCTTAACAAAATAACTACATAAGCTGTTAACTACATACCATTGCATAAATAGTTAGTTATTTTTTAACAGCCCTGCTATGTTATTTATTGTTAAAATTTAAATGTCATTCTAAAAAAAAAATATATATATATATATATATATATATATATATATATATATATATATATATATATATATATATATATATATATATTAATGCCTTTATTCCTTTATTTAATATGACATTATTACATTATGAGAAAGCGGAGAAAGGGAAACAGGATCAGGAAATTCCACATGGAAATGATATTTCAGAGTGTTTTTTTTTTTTTGTTTTTTTTGCATTGTAAATCATTTCTGTTTTAAAGGTTTAACAAAACATTAAAATCTTTTAAAGTACTACCTAGTTTGGAATCCGTATAAGGAAATATTATAAGGTGACATGCGTCATGATGAAGTAGAAGAGGAGCATCATGCACGTTACAAAGATCAGAGATCAGATTTCGGGTCAGTCACTTCCCCCAAACAAGACCTTAATATCCATCCATCTTAATTTCTAATACAGTTTAATGGCATATTTATGTAAATATTTTCCAGTTTTGCTCTATATTAACGGTGAGAAATGTCAAAGTCCCCATAAAATAAAACAAAACCATCTTCTGGTGGAGTGGGGAGTTAAATTGGATTCCTGCAGCAAGCAGCCATAGTGGCGGGCAGCTGATGAAGGGGAAAATAGGAAGCACTTTGATTACATGTTGCAGCATCTTTACACAACAATCTCTCCTACACGTATTATTTACATGCCTTATGCTCTAATCCGTGCTGAAGGATACCTCTGTGATTTCCACCCCTTTCACTCTCTCTCAGTATTTCTGTCTCCCTCTCTTTTCAAGGGGAATGTGATTGGTCTCGGTAAGCATTCAGAGATGTGCGCTAATGTTTTCTAAGCAGGTCATTTTACAGTGTAAATTGTGAATCTCCCAGAACATCATTACATCACTCTTTGATTGGGCTTTCCAAATGTGGGTGTATATGTACTTATTATCTAGGCTTGCGTTAATTGTATGAGCTGTCCTTAAAGAAAGGTGGTTTAAAGAAGCTGCATGTAATCGCTACACTGTAATTACTGTGGTCTGTACAATTTTACCAATAATTCCCAAAATCGTACTGAGAAAGATCGGCAAACAAACATTTCTTTTGCTTTTTTTTCTGGCAGTTATGGCTCAATCAATATGTCTCAGTATCTTGATTTGATGTACACTAACAAGCATGTGGGTTAAGTGATGTCAACTTAGTGTAAAAGTAATCACTTTTCAGATGCGTTTGTTCTATATTTTGATCAAAGATTTTAAACAAATATTTTAAAGTAATATTTTTAATAAATTATTAATTCATTAAAAATATATCTTATTTTTTATTTTTAGTTTCATTATTTTATTATTATTTTAAATGATTATTATAATATTATTGTATTTTTTTAACAAAACATTTATAGATACACAGATAGACCAATGTTTTATAAATTACTATTCGTCTTTGTCGTTGCTGAATTCGCAGCACTATGGTACAATACTTTTTGTTGTAGCTTAGTATAAGGTTTCAGTATGAATTGAATGTTTTGTGAACTGTTGACTTTTAAGACAAGTCATTTTGAATCTGTCTAATGACTGTATCAATCAATGTATCATAAGTCATTACTTTCTGTCATTATGATCTCTGACTCAAAGAATCAAAATTTATTTGGGGGCATTTACACAGAACGCCTTATATAGCCTCGGATAAGGCGAGACGTGGACAGACTGCAAGGTCTTGTGACTTGTTTTTAAACTTCTTTTAACATGAACGCTGCGTTTTAGAATGGCGTGTCATGCGTTGCAAAGTATGCTAGATCAAAATTTCGTATAAAATCTATGGAAAAGCAGCGCAGTGGTGGAATACAAAACGTTCTGTGCACTTGACAACATTTAGTTAAGTGTAAACATATTCTCAACAGAGTTTTGTTTCTAATAAATGATATTTTAATTATGAACAACATTAAATTGTGTTCTCACTCAGGGGAAATCACTAAAAATGAAGTGTGCCCGCTGATATGTCGTTATCTTAAAAACTACAGGCTGAATTTCTCAGATGACTGCTAGTTGGCAGCGGTACAGAATTCACTGTCCTTCATTTACTGTCTCGCGTTGTGTAATCAAGGATGTAGTACTGTTTTCCCTCAGCTTTTCCAACAGAGAAAGTCATGGATTTTCTATATTGTCCAGTCACAAAATTCACCCAGTAGCTTCCTTTAAACCCGTATGTGGACGTCCGGACGAGACAAACCGCTAAGGCTCGCTGCTCAGATCTCTGACCTCGCTAGTGTTCTTCCTGTAGTCATTTCATTATGCTCAAAGGGCCATGAGGGACACTGGTGCACTGCAGGTGTAATACCGCTCACACCATGAAGGTAAAGAAATGGTTCATCATCCCTGATATTAATAGGAAAGAGTTTGCAAGTAAGGTGATGCGACTCACCTCTTGGACAGGAATGGCAATGACCAAGGCCTGCATAAAAGACAAAGGGATTGATGTGGTTATAAATTACTCCACGGCGCCACCTAGGCCAGTCGCTTTTCACTTTGTCATCAGGAGAAGGCGATAAAGCAGGAAAATGACCAGAGTCCTCCTTTTTTTTTTAATACATAAATGAATACGCTATGAGAGCGGTCATTATTTAAGGCATGCAATCATGTGGGACATGGACTTGACATGTGAAATCTCACGGAAATGCTCTCAGTGACCTCCATCTTTACGACCTTAAGTATTTTTCTTGTTGTTCAATCTGGTATTATTATTATTCTAATAAGAAGTAATATTCACCAAGCCATTTCATCCAAGCCTAGTTGGTCTGCTGAAAAAAGAGCAGCCACCTTTGACAGGCTTTCAGTAAGCACTTTTATAATTGTCCCTGTGAGCTTGTTCATACCCTATGAAGTTCACAAGTGCCAAAATTGGAGAACTGCACTTTATGGCTGGATGAGTCGCCTCATCACTCTTTAAAAAAAGGCTGGGGGAAAAAAACATCCTGAAAATAAGAGCCCAGAAAATAGAGCCATAAATAATACAGAGAGCAATGGGTTTTCCTTTAAATAAATACCGATCAGGTTTATGTTGAAAGACAATAGAAAACGTAGCCCAGATATGCAGTTTACAGTATTTATAGCTGTAATATCGTGGTGCCACCACCGTAATTTCATGCCCCAATGAGAATGGCAAGGTCAAAGCAAATGCTTCGACTGAGCATCTGCTAATATGGTGACTCATAAACAGGCTCTGCGTGTATCAGGTGCACCAAATAATACAGTATAATGAAATACAGAATAGCTTTCCATTATTGTTCTTTTTTACGGTGTCGTCATTAGATGTAATTTATGCCTTAAAAAATTTCAGCTACCGGCGGGTCGATCTGAAATGGAGGTCCAAGGGGTCATTCCACAGGTTTTGGAAACTGTAATAAAATTTCTTGTTTCCTTTTTGTGTCCTTTTCCTTTTATATGTAAAACTCACTCTTGTTGTCCTTCTTTTAAATTGGATCTCAAAGGTCTTTCATTTGTCGTCCCATTTTCTTTGTAATAAAGGCATCAGAGGAGACAAAACAGCTGAGTGAGTCCGAAAACCCGAAAGAAAAGCAAACGCGTTAATGAATTTGCATGCGTCTTATTCGGGTGCACGGCGGACCACTTTGTAGTTGCGCAGTGGGTGCTAGTTAAGAATTCAAATGACATTACAAATATGTACATATTTGTTCATTATGTCCTTAGAAAACGACCTGCTCGTTCTGAGGTGAACTCACGAAAACGTGAACTTCCTGATAGTGCCTTTACGGTGAGGTGAGTGAGAGGAAATGAGAGGGGGGCCTCCAAGTCTCATTCAATAGTCTGCCACCAAGCAGTCTGGTGTGGTCAGATGAATTGGGAGTCCAGGGACACATTATTGCTTATTGGACAGTACAGGCTGACTGCACCAGCTCAGCACATGGCCATGGCTGCTTCCTGGCACTTTGAATGCCATGCAAGACAGGATGACCAATATTTGCCTTAAATTATTCAACATTTTTTCAACCTCCACAGAAACTGCCCTCCTTTTAACTTTGACCTCAACCTAGAGTTTTCCGCAAGAGAGGTAAAACTGGCTACATGGTCATTTTATCGAAAATGGTGGCAGTATAAATTTTGTTAATATCATTCTTGACAGTAAAGGAGAATATGGTTAAATGTAGAGAGAGATGCGTCATAAATTCTGGACGTTAACGTTTTGCTGCCGTGTCCTCTTGCCATCTCAAGTGGAAACTGCCATTCAAAAACCTCCATAAACTGTTAAATAACTAGGTCATTTTTATCTGACTACATATTCGGATTGGATGAGCCACATCTGAAGTGGTTATAAAATACAGATAATTGCTTACCCGTGGTGGTTGCACGTTCACTGTTAATGTGGCTCAAGTTGCAACATTTGTTTTACAACTATAAAATCTGTAGTTAGTTTAAACTACAATAACATTCAAAGTTTGGGGGCAGTAATATATATCTCAATTTAAAATAACTGGTTTTTATTTTAATGTTACGAATGTCATTTATTCCTGTGGTGATTTTTATTTCTCCAGGCTTCAGTGTCACGAATATGCTGATTTGACGCTCAATCATGTCGTCTTATTATCTTTGTTGAAAACAGTTAAAACAAATTTTTTTTTTGTCAGGATTATTTGATGAACAGAAAGTTCAAAAGAACTACATTTATTTGAAATAGAAATATAATTGTATTTAATTAAATGTAATGCATCCTTGATGAATAAAAGTATTAATTTCTTTAAAAGAAAAATTAACTGACCCAAAATATTTGAACGGTGGCATAGAGGAGGAATGATTTGGTTGTGAGGATGATGAAAGGGCTTTAGCCACTTATTATTTTTGTTATGGACAGTAACAGTAATAATACCTCATGTTATGCCTACGGACAACAAGCCATTTTTTTGACGTAAAATTCCCATATTCCTATAATTAAATTCTCTCACGGTCATAAATTGAAACTTTTACTGGAAAAGCATGAAACGCAGCGATAAAACCGCCTGATTAACTATGCATCCCCACCTCCGCTGCGCTCTTGTATTGTTTTGCAGTGTTAGTGTGGCTCTATGAAGTGTGACTGGGATTTCATACCCAGCAGACAGGGCTGAACAGGCTCAGACTCTGTTCAGTGCCAAGCTCTCAGTTCTCCCCGCTCTATTTAAGCACATGTGGCACTGGCATTTGCCACATTTATGATGTGTGTATTACAGCGCAAAAACAGCTTGCTGTCTGCTCTTTAAACAGCTCAATTTGGAGCAAAGCTCAGCCTTTTGGCTCTCTGGCAGGCAGCCGTGCCGTATGAAAGCATGTGGAATAGAGTAGCGCAATGCCCAAGGGGATATCTCCAGTAAACAGAGCAAGAGCGTGCGAGAGAGAGAGAGAGAGAGACTAAATACGCAATGACAGACGTGACACACTCCAGTCTACTGTGGACAAACAAAGGTCAGAGGGAGTGTGTGTGTATTGTAGGATTCAGTAGATTTATTAAATTGATATGTGTAACTTACAGTTTAATAGAAACTGGAGCCTTTTTAAACCATTGGCTCTAAATGGAGATGTTAAAGCATTTGGGTTTTATGTGCCAATTGTAGAGGAAGCCCATAATGTTTTCCCCGCTTTTATGTCTTCATTAAATGTCAACGCACAAGTACATTCGACTAACAGGCTTTTTCCGCCTCTGTCTTTCCTTTCCTAGTGTTTCTCCGGTCTCTTGTTTGCGGTCTGCCCCATCACCACTCTGTTTAGGCCCGCATCGAGACGCTTAATCAAGACAAGACACAGACCAATGACTGCATGCAGAGTTGGAAATAAACCTGCTTTTTTTTCCACAAAAGGAAATATTAATATTAGATTTTTTTTCCCTCTCCTGTCATTTTCCATTAGAGACCTCTATGCAATTTAATCACCACTAAAATCATTAAAAAAGATCTGAAGATTAAATTATATTGGCATTTGCAAAATTATGTAATACATTTACATTACAATGAAGAAATTAAAATAATGCATTTTATCTGTCTGGGGTTCCGCTGAGTCTACCTGGGGAAATATAGTGGCAGGAAATGGACAGGCTCTGTTCTTGAGATCTGACTGTAATGGAGCTCAGAGCTTTGGACCTCCAGAGCCGCTCATCCGGGTCCTAGTCTGCCGCTTATAGTGCTATTAACCTAGTTTAGCAAGAGTTTTAACGTTTAGATTTTATTTGCAGTTGCAAAGGACAGTCAAGGACACGCTTCCTTTATATCACCACTTTTCCCTCTCCCATTACACAGTTTTTCACATCATTTCATGGAGTTTTCAGGCATTTTCAGCTTTAGACAGGTTATCTTTTGACAAGGCACTGATTCTTGAATACTGGGAGAAGAGAGGTCACAAAAGTGCAGAAAAGTTTATCTACCAAAGCATTATTTTGGAGAAATCTGTTCACCAACGTTTTTACCTACAAACCTTTTCTCAGTGTTTTCCTTTGCCTATCACTCATCAATACCATCAGATCTAGTATTTTACTAGCTAGACTACTTAAAATGAGGAAAACTATCTAAAAATACCAAATGATTTATTTGCAATGTCTGTGAATGTGACTACATAAAATATATACACAATTACCTTGTATATAAAAAACATATTTTTTAATGTTTTTTGTAAATATCTTATATTATCATACCACGTTCTTTCTGTGCAGGTCTGACCGATGAGGAGGTCGATCTAGCCATCCAGCGGTCCGGTAGTGTGGATGAGCCGCTGACTGTGGCTGTTCCCGGGCCTACGCACGTCGCTCACCCTGTTCCTCTGGCCCCGTACAGTGAGTATAACCTCAATCGCTTTTGCTAGGATATGTGGTCTTCCCTATAACCCCTCCACCTGTCCCCTCACTGTATGTTTCCGTGGCCCATGCGCTCCTTAAACATGACACGTCTAGTCTAGTAGATTTTCTCTGCCAAATGGTGCGTGACTATATTAAATGAGTCCCCCATCGAAGACATCTCCTCTGTGCTCCCATAATCCTATTTAAACCTTCGCCTATACATCAATTCAAAACAGACTGTGTGGAATACTTTTGAATATCACGCAGATATTTTTATTAGCACCCAAACATAACTGTTATCTTAAGCAAGTGGTTTTCAAAGGAAATGAGTGGTTGACGGCATCATTTTTGCGTAGGCACATAATTAATTCCGACATGGCCTTGCGATATGATGTCCGCACCGTTACGACAATCTGCGGTTGGTTGGCCTGCCGAGGGCCTTTCTGCAGCCTCTATCTTTATTACCTCTGCGGGTTATGAGCTTCAGGCCGGCCGCTGATTTACCAATCCTGAATGAAGTTCGCATAATGCTTAACCTGTATGACAATGATTCCAGATGTATTCCACCCTCATTTATTGCCACCCTGTCCTTGACTCCCCGCCATCTCATGTTTTGTAATGAAAGCGATGTTGATGGGATGGCCATGTAGTTAGGCTAGGCTAGGTTGTGGGGGGTTTTATATCAAAACGGCTATGAGAGAATGGCATAATGAGGGGAGAGTGAGGAGATCTTCGCGGGGGTCAGGTTGGAAAGAGGGGTCCCTCTCTTTGATGTCCTTGTTATGGGGACGATGCGTTGGGACCTGCATCCATCTCTGTCGGAGTAATGGATACTCTGATCTCTATTTTCAAGCGGCAGAAGGACAGTAGGGCCTTTTCTGAACCCAATAAATTTGAACGGAGATTGGAAAAAAGGGGAATGGAGGCCATGCTCACACCTTAAGTGACCAAATAAAAAGCAGGAGTGGAAAGTGGAGGTGGAGGTGGTACCGATGTGGAAGAAGGAGTCCCGTGTGGATCTCGAGTTGAAGTAGGAGATCGGTCAGATCGGTCAGGGTCTAAGCTCAAGGCCTTGCCCAAACTGTCATCATGGGTTTGCTGCACGCCATGCTCTCGCAAGGACACTTAGTTAATGTGGTGTTTACCATTGATACAAAAAGTGATGTTGACAGAAGTCCTTAAAATGGAAGCTTTAGTAAGTTGCAGGTTTTCTAATGTTTTGATGTGCTTGCAGACGTAGAATGTCACTGAGCTTCAGTCTTCAGGCAGATTTGATCCTCAATGCACTGTTTCTTAAGTTTTGGGAGAAGAGAGGTTACAAAAGTGCAGAAAAGTTTAAGCACCAGAAATTTATTTTGGAGCAATCTGTTAAACGTTTTACCTACAATTATTAAATTTTCTCACAAATGAAGCATTTTCCTTTGCCTATCATTCAATATGAATTAACAGCGTCAGATACTAAAGTAATGTCAAATATTTATTACAAATGTTTGCTACTGTAGCTAGATTACTTAAAGGAATAGTTCAGGAACATTCTGTCATTAATTACTTACCTTCAAAAATCTTTCATTCATCTTCAGAACACAAAATTAGATATCATTTTTAGTAAAATCTGAGCGATTTCTGTGCCTCCATTGAGAGTCTAGCAACTACCACTTTGACGCTTCAAAAGTTCATAAAGTGATTGTAAAGGTAATCCATATGAATTGAATGGTTTATTCAAAATTTTCTGAAGAGACATGTTCGCTTTAAATGATGAACAAATTGAGTTTAGGCTTTTATTTACATCTAAACTTTCATCAACGCATATGGTAAACGGAAGCTTGCTTGAGAAGCAATGAGGTTCATTCTCGTGTTACGCAGCGCGTTTGAGCTTCAGCAGGAGGTTTGTTCTCATGCATTAAAGCAGGTATGGTTCAGCTTCTGTTTATGTTCGGCTGATCAATGATCTCTTGATTCATATGGATCCGTTTTATGATCTCTTTATGATCTTTTTGAAGTGTCAAAGTGGTAGATATGAACTGCCAATAGAGGGAAAGAAATATCTCAGATTTCATTAAAACAATATCTTCATTTGCGTTCATTTGTATATATGAAATATATGATTTAAGGACATATGTATGTATTTCATATTATATACATATTTTAAAATATATATAAATATGTATATAATATGAAATGCATAAATATGTTTTATCAGTAGTATTTGATCATTAAATACAATTTTAATTCAAAGAAAAAAAACTACATTTGTGTTAAGAACAATCTAGTGATCTAGTGTAAAATTTAAAAAACTAATGGCAGTTAAAATTGTGGAACATGTTTTGTCCGATTTCTCAAGAATCAGGGCCGGATTGTATTTATAGTGTCCCTAACAGGCAGTTTTTATCTGATTAATCATATGAGAGGTCTGTTTAGTTATGCTCTGTCTGTTTAGCAACAAATGAAAAAGTAGTATTGCTTTCCTAGTCTATTAGCAAGCCTGTCTATTTGTATTCAGTAGAGCAGATTCAAACAAATTACAGTAACACACCTGTTCCGCAGACCTCGCTATGTTACAAAATGGAGCATTTTGTATCTGACATGTTGACCTGCCAGAGCCAGGCTTGCTTTAATTACTTCTCTGTTTGGTGTGCCGTTAAACATTTGCATGATAATTTCTCCCTCCTTTCTGTTGGCTGAGCCTCGCCAGATTGCCTCAGCGTGAATTGAAACTGCTGCTCTTGCTTTCACAAGCTGGTTAAAACATAACGTAAAGCTGAAGTTTCATTTTATGTAATTTTATGTTATAACACTCTCATATCCAACATAATATGCCAGCTATATGTAAGCCATTGGTAAGTTGATTCTCTGAAAAGACGCTTTTAAAACTTCGCTTGCTTGTTTGAGGTTCCCGAACAGCGCGACACAGCAGCATTGGCTCAACCAGTGATGTGAGTTTGGGGCGGGGCTATGTTTTTGCCCTGCTAATGAGTCTTGAGCTTTTCCCTAATGCCTGATTGTTCATTTTCTGATACTTGGGTGGTTTGACCATTGATTTTTCATATGTTTTATCATCAGAATGTTGACTTGTATAAATAACTTAAATCTTAAAGCTGTTAGCAGGATGTCTGTCTGATCTCACTTTAAAAGAAGAGCGTTTTCAGAGCATGTTCTTTGTTTTGAATCTGCACTGAACGAGTTTTTCATCTTCTGTCAGGTCAACTGTCTCTCTCAGAGAATGAAGGTGAGGGGTGAGGAGGGACTCTTTCATGTGGGCTTTCATTTCCTGATAGTCCCTGATAATACTGCGCTTATGTGACATTCACACCTCATCTCACCGCTTGTGAGCACTTCTGTGAGGTCTCAGCAGAAACCGTGCGAGGGATCTTTTAAACGATTCTCATTTCCATTTCTTCAAGATCACAATTACCATTAACAGTGTGATTTTTTCCCCTCAAATATTGTAAGCGGGAGTTTCCGTTAAGCTCAGTCATAGCTTATGAAATTGCTCATTTTCTGTTTTAGTTCAGATGTAGTTTACTTCTAGGAACAAGAGCTCTAATTCATATAGACCTGTATAAACTATAAACCTTAGTCCAGAGTTGACACCTTTTGTACAGTAGTTTGACTCAAATGATAAAGCTGTAAGGGGTTGAAGTAAAGTCAGCAGTTTCTATTGTTTTGTTTTGTGGAGATTATTTGTTATAAAATATATTTAATGTAAATATTTAACATTTTTAATTAAATATTTAACATAATATAAAAAAAAAAATAATATATATATATATATATATATATATATATATATATATATATATATATAATATATATAAAATATTTATATTAAATATTTAATTAAAAATTTAAATATTTACATTAAATATATTTAATGTAAATTGTCATATATATATATATATATATATATATATATATATATATATATATATATATATATATATATATATATATATATATATATATATATATTATTGCTGTATTATTTATTCTGCACTTGGATACTAATTTTTTAACCATCATTTTGACCAAACATCTTGCAGAACATGAGATTCTAAATATTTAGCTACAGTAAAGTATGCTTTACTTAGCTTTTTACTAAAACACAAGCAAGAATCATATTTACTCATTTTCAAATGAATACACCAATATAAGAATAAACAGCAATGTTTACCTACATGTATTTTTACTAAAGCTTTTTAATAGGCCTATATGAAAAAATATGAGGGGTGTTCTGTGAAAATTTTTGAATTGAATTATTACGATATTGATATTATTATTATTATTATGTCTGAGTAACCAGTGCCATCTTAAGCAAAAAACAAACAAAAACATTTACACAAATTATTTTACAATGATACACTGTATTTCTGTACATCACAGCTTTGCTTCTTTCATGTCAAATTAAATATAGTATCTCCCAGAAGGTCCACCACAGCTTTTCTCAGGGTTTGACTAATAGATGGGCTTGTTGTATTTGTGTGTGTGTCCCTGCAGGTCCCTCAGGTTACAGATGGAGAGACTACAGTGCCATGGCTGTCATTATGGCAGGAATGGCCTTTGGCTTCTATCATCTCTACCGGGTATGTGTAAGAGCCACCAATAGCAAATTTTTAAAAATGTATTCATTTTTCTGAGAACTAAAGCTTTTCCCAGCATTTCTGCTTTTGTGTGAGTTTATTTACATTAAGTAAATCATTGTGGTTACAGTCAATCTGTCCAACATCATCAGAATGAGCTCATCTCAACCCCTAGATCTTTTCTTTGTTTTCCCTTTCGGAAAAACCCGGCGGCAGTGCCGCTTTCCAACACTATCACCACACGATTTTGTGCGTGGGGGCACGGATGGGTGCGTGGGCACTCAGGCCCCGTCGAGTAAGAGAGAGACCCTGTTTCTTGATAAACCCACAATACCCACAGGGCATTTGGACTCCATTACTGTGTTTTATAAGAAGATGAAAATAGAGCAGTGGGCTTTAACAGAGCATTTCCAATGACATCGAATGGAACTCCCATGATGTCATGATTAGGAACTCATGTTTAGCTTCCGTCTGCACTCAGCCACTTCAGTCAGTCAGTTCCTCTGCTACTCTCAGCACATGCACACGGGTTTATGAAGTCTCCATCTCCAGTAGCCCACATGACTGCTGTTATTAATGTAGTGGGCCAAACCTGTGTCATTTTAACAGAAAAAGTCACATTTTCCTTTTACAAGAGTGTGTTTTACAGTCTGAAACTGTAGCTTGTTTAATACTCAAAATGATCTCATGAAAATGTGACATCAACTCTCGTTTTTATCAACTTTCATTTTTACTCATTCCCATTTCTGGTGCTTGCTCAGGAAGTCATTTACTATTGCTGTTTCACTGTTGCTGTTATTATTTGAACAAATCCCCAACCAAATATACATGAATGAACATCAGAGAATAAACAACATGAAAGAAACGGTATCACTTATCAATATCCCTATCAAGTCTCATGTAATCGCTCAATCTGTTTCAGCTGCGGAAAGATGTCAATAAAACGGCTTGTAAACAATGTCCCATAACATTCAATGTTACCTCAGAAAACGCATTCGGTAACCAAAACTCGATAGTTGGCTAGAAAAGTTAACTCTAGACAGGAGCGTTTTCCAAAAAATATGTACTATATTCATATTTTCCTCTTATTAAAGTTATTATTTCAGCATATTATAAAAAACTGCATTAAATGCAACTGGGTTCCCTGCATAGTTTACAGCATTAGTTGAGAGATTTTTTTTCCTTGAGAAAAACGAACATGTAACGCAGGGCCGTGCACAGGGGGGTGGCCCGGTGCATGGACGCGGGAAGTAGGGGTGCTGGGGGTGCTGTAGCACCCCCTGTTGGCAAACTGATGACAATAAAATGATAGCTTATAAATATATCTCTGGTTGTTGTTTCTGTTCCACAAAATTTTGTATGTCATGTTTGGGGTGTGGGATGAAGAGAGGGATATTTTTAGTGATAAATTAAATAATTTTTAATTAAATAATCTTCAGTGTGTAGTATTAGCCAATCAGGTGTATTGACGCGAATCACGCGATCCAGTGGCTAGAGCCACTGCCCCTCTGCCCTCCTCGACTGAGGTGCCCCTCTTCCCCACCCCCACCGCTCCGCTCAAAGCATCCCTCTGATTTTCGGCTAATATCTCTGTGAAAACACCACCAAAAATTCTAAAATTTATATTGTTTGTTCAGTTCAAGTAGACGATTCCAATGAGATGTTTGCGTTTTTCACTTTCGGGGCGCTGTATTTTGGGCCCATGGGGGGTTGGGCTCGTTGGAAAGGTCGTTGTAAAAATTTGTCGTCGATACGACCCGCCTTTGCCGAGTTATGGCCGTTTAAAGACGTTTGCAAACTGCATGCGTTCGTAGGCGGCCGTCCAGGTTCTGGACAACCTGCCATAGCCCTGCCCTAAAAAAGCACAGTACCAGTCATTGTAACAAATGGACTTCTGAAAAGGACAGAAAACCTAAAGCTCTACCTGATCTGTTCATTTGGCTCGAAGTTCATTAAAACAACATTTTTCTTGTTTATTTTATTAGTTAGAATATGTCAATATTTTATGATAACACAGTATTTTAACTAAATGCAAAAGCTGATTAATCGATCAAAGCCTACTGATTAATCTCTGGAATAATCTACGATTAGTTGATTAATAATCGTGAATAGTCTTTTATCAAAATAAGCGTTTGTTGTTGCAGCCCTACTGAAGACCGGAGTAATTCTGAAAAGTCAGCTTTGCAATCACTGTAAATAAATAAACAAAATAGAAAATACTTATTATTTTTAATTGTAATAATATATCACAATATTACCGGTTTACTGTATTTTTGTTCAAATAAATGCAGTCTGGGTAAATATAAAAGATTTATTTATTTCAACAACAAAACAAAAAATCGTTCAAACTCCAAACTCCTGAATGGTAGTGTATTGCCCATAAACCATGAGCAAATTCACAAAAAGATTGGATTTAAGATATTTACCTAGCAGACAATAAAATGTGCAAAAACATGATTAGAGATGACAATAATAGAGACTTTTGTGTGGGCTGTTTTGACTTGGACCTAGAGATGTTCTAGGAAAAAAAAAAAAAAACTGAGAACACTTTAGCAACCGTGTAGTGATGCAATAGCAACCGTTCACAGCATTGTGAAAGTGACTTTTGTGCAGGCAAGCATCACTCATTTTCTTTAGAAAATGCAAAAATGCATTTCTATTACTGTAACTGTAACACTCTTTTTCACTCCTTTCTCATTTTCGGTCTGTCTCTCATGCTCTCTCTTGCACACGCACAACACACACACACACACACACACACACACACACACACACACACACACACAACACACACACACACAACCACACACACACACACACACACGTTTGTTTTTGTGACCTATGAGGACATTCCATAGGCGTAATGGTTTTTATACTGGACAAACTATATATTCTATCCCCCTACACTGCCCCTGTCCCTAAACCTACCCCTTACAGGAGACATGCTGGATTTTAACATTTAAAAAAAAACATTGTTTTTTATGTTTTTTAAGCTGTTTGAAATATGAGGACGCATGCAATGTCCTCATATTTCACGTATAAGTTGTAATACCAGTGTAATACCCATGTCATTATACACATTTGTGTCCTCATATATCACAAAAACACACACACACACACACACACACACACACACAGAGTTTGTGATTCTCCAGTCCCCCGTGTGGGTCTCTGCTGTTGAGAGGATCTGTGCCCGTGGCTGGAGGTGCAGTTCCCTGGTGTGAGAGCTCTCACTGCTGTCATGTCAGAGGAACAGCTCACCGGTGCCACCATATGCCCTGTCCTCCACCTCCACTTTTTCTTTATGCTATAGAGCACATTGTAAACCACGCTCACAGCAGCTCTCTTATTAAATACCCTGGTGTTGACACTCATTCTGATTTTTTTAACTTAAAAGTGTTTATTACTTATGCTGGTGTCAACAACGGTTGCGCCGCTGTGAAAACCTGTTAAGACCAACTGTTTTCCAGACGGAGAGTCTGCACACGCACATTACGCTTTACAGCACCCAGCTATTCACCAAATGCCATTTTAATCTCCCCGTCTATGTGCTGTTTATTTGTCGAGGGAAACAAATCGACGTGCACTTTTGTAAGCATAACAGCAATGGCGTGAGAATCGGGCGGCAGCTAGTGGAAGCGTCAGCCATCTGACCTTTGCTTCTTATTCTCAGTGTTTGGAGATGTTGTTCTACAAGGCTTAACTCTGACAAGCAATTGTCCTCAGAAGGTGACATGTTCAAATGGAGAAGCCAGCCTGTGGGCTAAAAGACTTAATGATGTTGAACCCAGAGTCATGCCCCGATGCTTAATTCTTGGCCTCAGTGTCAACCATTGAGGCAAATTACTCTGGATGAAGTGAGAAAACCACAAGACTTTTGAGAGGGATTAAAAAAACAAAAGGTCCTGTTTTTTTCAGCATGAATGCAGGCCTATTAATCATAATTCATATAATGATGTTTTATCTGCCATTGCCAAACACAATACTGAACCTGATACTGTGAAATCAAGCACAAACACTAGTATTGATTTTTTTCCTCCTCATTTCTTTTATTTCTATTTGTTTGATATATTCTGCTGATGTACTAGAATCTATAGTAAAATATAGTAAAGCATAGTCTTTATCTACCCGCTCTTAAATATAGCTTTATTAAGTCTGATAATTACTTTTAAAAAAATTGTTTACAAGATTTAAGTTGTTTTAGGCCTTAATGTTTAGTATAAGGCTGCTGTTCATCATTTTCAACTTTTCTGTTATATACATTACAGTGCATCTTGCTGTATTTTATGTACATTTGTTTGCTCAAGAAATTGTCACCTAGTTGTGATAATTCAAAACCCCTCTTTGTTATTGTGCCAGAAAAAAATATTGACTATATTAAAATTGGGGGTCACTATAGTTTTTTTTGATAAGGATGCATTCAACTGATCAAATAAAATGACAGTAAGACATGTATAATGTTACAAAACATTTCTATTTTAAACAAATACTGTTATTTTTTTACTTTCTTATAAAAAAATGTATCATGGTTTTCACAAAAATATTAAGCAGCACAACTGTGACACTAAATACTGGAGTAATGGCTGCTATAAATTCAGCTTTGCCACCTCAGGAATAAATTACATTTTAAAATATATTAAAATAACATTTTTTTCTTTAAATTGTAATAACATTTCACAATATTTTGATAGTAAAGCTTATAGGGCTCTTTAAAAAAAACTCATGAACATAAGAAGCCTTCAGTGAGGGTGAAGTTTTGATTTGACTATGCTAATGCTAATAGATTAGCCCTTTGTTTTGTTAAGGTTAGCAACAGAGCATGTCTCGGTCCGCAGGCCTGTTTTCCCTGTTCCTGAGTGGAATTCTTATAGCGTGCCATGTTTTTAATTGCAGAAATACATCCTTCCCCTCATTATGGGCAGCAAAGAGGACAAGAAGCATCTGCAGCGGATCGAGAGCAACATCGCGGATATGAGTGGCACGCTGACACAGACAGGTGAAGATTAATATCTTCATCACTTTTTCCTCCTTAACATTTTCCTTCATTTATCTGTCGCCAAAATCTCCTCACATTTTACAAATGACGGTCCTGTCATTTTGCTTTAATTTGAAATTGCTTGTTTACTGTCAGCTCAGCTTCAATTAATTACGTTTCGCTGAAAAGCTCTTAACCTCAGAATATTAATGAGGGGAAGAGGAATGACAGCGTTTCTTTTTTTTTTTGCCTCCTTAACTGCGTGGCAAGAAAGTTCATTTTAATTTTCGGCGTGGTGGTGTGGCTCCCCGGTTGGGCCCGGAGTGCGCTGGTGATTAAGTGTGCGCTGACAGGTGCGTCTCCCGCCTTGGACAGGTGAGGAATCTCAGCTAGGCTGTCAGAGAGGGATGCCTCTCCTCCTCTCTCCTCCCCCTCTCTTTACCCACTACGCAGCCGGTGTAATTAAACATCCCGGCAACCATGAAAGCGGGACACTTCCCGAAGAAACTTTGTCTCGTTAGTGCCGCAGTCGACTTACAGCTGGGTGGCTCCTTCTGTGTAAACGACAATTCACTCTTACAACATGTTTTTTTTCTAAAGAAAGGCAGGACAACTTATGCAGATTTTTTTATTACAGTTTTTGCAAGGCTGCACTTATTCATTGTACATTCTGGTTAGGTTTTTTACACTTCTGCTCAACATGAACCTTAAAGAATCTTTTTGTATATAATTTCAGTCTTATGAGAGCTTTTTTTGTGTTTCTGTTCAAATTTATTTGTGTTATGTAAAGTTTTGAAGTTAAAATTAAGATTAAAGATTAGAAGTGATTAAAGTGAGTGAATATGGAATATTCGCTATTCGGAATCTAACAGACACTGATGCAATTACAATATTTGCATGCTGAATTGCAACTTGTCTTTTTTTTCCTTGCGTCTATTTGCATATTTGATGAATGGTCTTGTCTTCCTTGCATATATTTAACCATTAAAAATAGGTATGCTCTGGGAAATTAAATTCTGGCTGATACTGAGAAACCCATAATTCTTGATAACTGATACAAATCCGATATTAAACTCATTTATTATTTTGTATGATTATAATAGATTAAATTAAATTAATAAATGTTTTATATGCTACAAGTGAATTTTGGCTTCACAACATTATTAATGTACAGTATGAAAAATTGGGAGATTTGTAAAATTTACATTTTCACAGTGTTATTCAATTATTAGTGTTTTTGAAGATTAACCTTAGGTGAGCATTCGATTAGTACACATCTGAATATTCACCAGGCTTTCCTTTTTTCTGTTTTCTTTTTTTTCTTTTAAAAAAAAGGTTGAAGCTCTTTAATTCAAGGTTTCACACACTTTATTTTGTTCTACAAATAAGTGTTTCCTGCACCACTGTTCAGCGTCACAGCAAAAGACACATTATTGCATATTTTACAATCTTTTTATATATAATTACATATTTTATTTTCAGTTGTAAGCTTTCAGTTTGAATTGCGTGTAATTAATTAAAGGGCTTAGTACTAAACCGATTTCTGCTAGGAAATATTCTTCTTCCCAGTCTAGCTGAATACCATGAAAACATTTGAATTTTTTTTAAATTGTAGATATGTAACAGTCTGTGAATGTGTACAGTACATGCAAAGCAGGCACTCTTGACTTGTAATAGACAACAGACTTGTTGTTGTTGTTGTTAATAAAAAACTTTTTCAACTTATGCTCGCCATTCATGGATATTAATATTTGCATTATAAAACCATGTAAATGATCTAGTTCTATACATGGACTTCTGATCTCAATGTAGCCTTCTCTTATGTATATAGTTTTGTTTTCATTATCCAGGAGATCAATATAAGCAAATTTGGGGCATATAGGATAAAGGGCGAGTGATTTTGGTTGGTTGCGTCTCTGCATTATGTTTTCCGTTGCCTAGCTTTTTAGTTTGGGGAGGGTTACCAAAAGGCCAGTCGATTGTGAGCCATTGCGTGCAAGCTTGATGTGGGTTTCTTTATCTGATTATCAAATGAGCCTCTTCATTGGCAATTTGGTTCATATATGCAAAAAAAGCCTCCTTTGTGTTACGCTGCCAGTCTAGCGCTCGTTTTGTTTGGTTTTAACAGGATTCCTGTTTTGTTTAGCGTCACATTCAGATGATAAGAGTATTTATATTGTTCCAGTCTGAAGCTGCTTTTCATATTTCCTTTGTGAAACACTTGTTCCTGACCATTCTTCTCTCTCTCTCTCTCTCTCTCTCCTCTCTCTCTCTCTCTCTCTCTCTCTCTCTCTCTCTCTCTCTCTCTCTCTCTCTCTCTCCTCTCTCTCTCTCTCTCCCTCTCTCCCTCTCTCCCTCCCTCCTCCTTCCCTCCCCAACTCTTTGGTTTTCTCCTGGAAGAGCCGTACCTACCCCCAGTCACTCAGTCAGTCACGCCACTGATCTAATTTGCTGTGGCTGCAGTAGCCAAGTTGCTATTGTAGCTAATGACTGTTTCAGTTAACAGTTTGGGAGAGGGTTGCAATTACGGAGTGAGTTTCCCCCACTTAGCTAGTGTAATAGCAAGTGACTGCCGCTCTTGCCAATTGCCCGCACTCCTTTGTTAAAGTTTGTGTATTTCTCTAGTGCCAAGTGCGCCGGAGTGACGTATTCCTTTGAATGTGGCTCCATTACTCTTGCAGCCTTTGATTGTAAGCCTTGACTCCCATTATGATTTCCCAACAATTTTCCACACGCAATTAATGAACAGGTCTTGGAAGCAGTTTGTCGCTCACACTCACCCTTGTGCTGGCTGTAATGGAATTGTATAGCTGCTTGGTCTCTTTGTCTGCGGATAGCATATTGGTGACCAGCTGGCCAATAAAGCCACAGACAGGCCCGGACATATGCAGTGTACATTATATTGAGGTATTTACTGAATAATTTACGCTGTACACACTGTCTGCCTCCTTGTAGCAGCTGCGAAGCTACTTGCAGGATCTCAAATTCACCCAATTGTTTTCTCCAAAGAGAACGTTTGTGGAAACCCGAGCCACACTAAATGGAGGCATTATTCCTTGTGTTTTGAGTATGAAGCGAGTGTTTGGGGGGTTTAGAGGTCTAGTGCAGTTGCTGCTGATTCTCAGTGTAATATCGCAGGAATTGCTAAGGGTTGACGTAGGCTGTAGTGGCGTTCCTGCTTGGAACAGATTTTTACTTTATAGCTATTTTATTCAAAGGATAGTATGAAGATAACTGGAAATATGAGTAGAAAAGGATTAAAAGAAGTTTGTGAGATGTTGGGAGCTGTATTCAAACCTGCATGACCCATTTGAGCACCATGGCTTAATTTACAGTAAATTATAACCATGTGCTTCTAAAGAATATTTGAAATCGTAAATGTGATATTTAACGAGTCCAGGATCACATATAAACCCAGCTCTATAATTATAAGTAAATCTTCTTTTTTTTTAAAGGGCTACAGTAGATCACCCACGAATAAAAATTCAGCCATCATGTATTAGTTCTAAATCCCATATGGTTTACTGATGTATGAATTCATCTGTACTGTAGCCATATGATTGGTTTGTCTGGGGACTGAATTTTAAGTTATTGATAATTACATTTCTGAAAATCTTCCCCTCTGTCATTGCTTTCAAATTATTCACACACACTCAAAATTTGTGCCATCTGGACCAAGCAACCAGGTTTGTATGTGCATTCTGCAAAATATCTCATTTTGTGATCCACAGAAAACTCGTTTGGAACAACATTAGGTTGAGTGAATTAAAATATTGAGTTAACTGTTTTTTAAATGTATGTTTTTGAAGACAGGTTAATAAATTGGATTTCAGATCTCTTGTTAATACTAATATAGTCATCTGAGTTAGTTAGTACAATCATTATTATTCAGCAAGAAAACTGTTCAGCGTCTCGTATTGTGTAAGTAGTCACCTAATGAGACAGACAAAGGCTGTGAGAGAAAGAAACATGTAACAGCTCTAAAGCAGAAAGTGGAAAGGCTGTTTCTATGAAAGGAGAGCCCTGGAACTGTGCGCCGGAGAGCCAACAGTCGGCAGCTAATAATATCTGCTGATGTTAATCCAATTAGAGTTGATTTAACACTTTACAGAGCATGATTTATAGAGGCGTTTATTGGTTTTCTGTAACATAATGAGTTTGGAAATTTAATGCATTGTTTGGGAATGCATGTGTGACTGGAAACAGGGGGAGAGCAACTTGTGCTCTGGGTTATTTGAAATGATACCCCCATTAATAACACCAACTCTGGCCCTGCTAGGGCTGTTTTTCTTGGGCTTTCTCTAATCCTCGGGACCAGCACAATCTGACAATAATTCAATCTTCAGAGAGGGAGGAAAATGAGCTGTATTTAGTAAGATTAGTGAGGACAGTAGTGTCTAGCCCTGCTGCCTCCCAAATGAGTGGCTTTTTTTCCATCTTGTTGATTGTTTGGAGAGTTTGATAGAGCCAGCGTTTCAAACCCATGCTAATGGAGGTTAAGAGACCCTGATTTGATATAAGAGCAGACGTAGGTGATTAATCTTGTACAAATAGAGGTGTCTTATATTACTGATTGAGCTGAAGGCTAAATCAAAGAGAAAACCACTGTGTGTTTATCGTCGGTAATGCTTTCAAACAAACGGATATGTCGGTTTGCACTGGTTCTCGACTAAAGCTGACGTTTTCTTGCTTGTGAAGTTCTGGTAAATGTTTTGGGTGTAGACTTACCTTCATTTGTGTGTTTTTGGATGCAGTCACCCAGTTGCAGACGACCCTGGCTTCAGTGCAGGAGCTGCTGGTCCAGCAACAGAAGAAAATACAGGAGCTGACACAAGAGTTGGCCAACTCCCAGGTAATCACACACACACTTGATACAGTGATAGACGGATAACCTTTACATTTAAAAATGATAAAGTCAATCATCGATAACTTTTTATATATCGTTTCAAACCCATGTGTCTTTATTTCCTCCATGGACCACAAAAAAAAGATATATTGCAGAGTCCAGTAAACCAGTATACTTTTTTTGATGTTAGAGAGCTCCAAAACTGTCAGAAACCACCATAAAAGTAGTCCATATGACTACCTAGCTCATTTTGAAGTTATATGATAGTTATATGTGAATAACAGGAAAATTTAAGTTGTTATTCGGTGATAAGAAGGCTATTAAAAAAAGCTGCAGCAAGGCGCATTGCATCAGGTTTGACTTGAAATTGTGAAAAGAACTTGGCATTTGCCATCATTGATGTCAAACCCGGTGTACAAAAACGTACAATAGTGCCAATGGGGTTTAAGAGCTGCAACAGAGGGCAAAGTAGTCAGCCAATATCTTAAAGGGGCTCTAAGTGATGTCACACGTTTTTTAGGCCAAAAAATGTTTTGTCACATACAGGAAACATCTCCTCACTATCCACCAGCTGCCTGTCCTCTTAACACACTGTAAAAAGATGCGGTCTCTGCAGACACCCCAGGCTCCACAAACAGCAACAAAAACAAACTGTAGCAACCCACGCCACGAAACATTACAAACAGTTCCAGCCAATAAGCAACAAGAACGATTTAAGGGTGGGGTTTGGGGGTTAGTACGCGGATGAGGAGGAGGGAGGGTCTAGCTAGCCTCCGTTTTGTTTGACAATTCTTTAAACGTCAACAAGAAGTGACATCACCTGACATCACTTAGAGCACCTTTAATTTATATATAAAGTAATAATATTGGATTTGGAACGAAATGAGGATGAGTAAATTGTTTTGTTTTGGGAGAGTTATCCCTTTAAAGGTGCCATGTGTAATAATTGAGGTACAAATATCCAAAAAATGAGCTACACGCATCAAAAGAATGAGAAGAAATAAGGGCGATGATGTCATTAAAAAAATGAAAAGTTATAGTGTTGCAGAGATATCAACCTAAATTAGCATTAGCATTAGCATTACTAGCCCCGGCCCGACAGGTGTTGTAATACCAGTTTCGGCCATGGGAGGCGGTATGCGGGCAACATACATAATCACCAGCCAAACTGCAACACACGAATAACTCGCACTGCTTGTATCTCTTTAATCTCTAAAAATCTCCAAATGCTCCACGTGAAACTGCGGTCTTAAGGCCATTGCACACTGAAGTCCGAAATTTTCGTATGCGTTTTTTCGTGCTCGTCAGCCTATAATTTCGTCACGCACAGAAACCTTGCACACTAAGTCCGATGCGTATTTATTAAACCTTTGCGGAAAAAAACGCAAAAAAATACAAAATGGATTCGTCAAGCAGTGAGGATGATTTTGTTGCCCTCTCTCTTCTTTAAAAGAGAAAAAGAAGAAAAAGAGGGTCCATCCAAATGTGCCGAGAGGAAGGAGAGTTTCAGCTCGTCAAGGAGTTGCGCAATTATCCCGAGCGATTCAAAATTTACCTCAGAATGTCAATGGAACAGTTTGATGCTTTGCTAGCGATACTGGAGCCACATATTAAAAAGACGACCACCAAAAAAGACACACACACACACACACACACACACACACACACACACACACACACACACACACACACACGGCCGGCAGAAACGCTGGGCATACAGAACAGCTGTATCATGGTTTGTTTATCATACAGTAGGCTACTTTGTGCTGCGAGACGAAGTGTATCAACTTGTCAGATGCCATTCTGGATTGTGTCGTTCGCTTGTACGGTGGGTCTGAATAGTCAAAAGACCTCTCAAAATGCTGGCTGTGGATGCGAAAAACGCAGAAAATCGAACCTGATCCGAATTTTTTTATGACGGACGAAAGTTTCGGAGGCAGTGTGCAAGCGTGATTGACATAACGTGAGGTCGATTTTTTTTTTTAACGTGCGAAAATTTCGGATGCGAATTTCGGACACAGTGTGCAATGGCCTTTACTATCGTGTCAATTGATTTGATTAATATGCGCGAGGGAGAGAGAGCAGGACCGCGCTCGTGTTGTTTGAAGACGTGAGAGTGCGCGCTCTCTCTCTCTCTCTCTCTCTCTCATAGGCTTTGGCGGGACAAAGCGGACTATTTGACGGTTTTAGAAGATTAACAACCTGAAACTAAAAAACAGACTAGAGTAGGCCAACTTTTAGGAGGTATACTGCCCCCATCTGGTATGGAATATGTGGAGTTTGAATTGATTTTTTGACAGATGGCACCTTTAAAATGTGTCCAATAGTGCTGTGGTCTTAAAAGCAAAGCAGTATTTTGGTTTGATTCAACAGAAGTGACTGGGAAAAAAACAAATCATACAAACATTCCTCTAGGTTTTGCTATTCTTGTCATTACAGACCAAATGAGATCTACATATCCTCCATGGTGCATGGGTCAATGGTAGCCAACAACATTTTCCTGTCAGTGTTTTTTGTTGCATAGACATCATCAGAGTACAAAATTCCATTTGCATTATATAAGTTCTATCAAACTGCTTAATCGGCAGGATAGAAATGCATAAAATGCCTGTCATTGTCTGAAATAACTTTGCAATAAGAGAGTGAAGCTAACCCATGTAAAAGCGGAAGGAATTTAGCTATCTAAAACAGTTGCATTCCGCCCCAGTTATGTGAATTCTCCCAGATATAAGTAGACACTTGTTTTGTTGATCTGCTGTTTAAATAAAGACGTCAGCGTGCATTTTCATTGCGCGGTGTTCAGTTTCATGGGCGTAGCCTCTATAAAACAAGGCCACTTCAAGTTTAAAACAACACGGGGCATTTTTCAGTGACATTGAGACTGATGCCTAACCCTGATCTGAATATTAGTTGTGACAGATCTCATATGCCGTTCAGAAGAGAAAAATGTGCATCAGCAGGACAAGCCATGTCATGGGAGCTCAATAAAGAACATGTACGGCCATCTCCAGACCGCTCAAGCAAGCCATCCAGGGACAGGAAGTGAACCCACGCTGCCAACCCCTCCTGATCTCTCCTCAATCTGTCATTTGCCTTCTGCTAATTTCATCTGGGCTGAGAGCTCAATTAAACCCCCACCCATACTGCAACTATAACTGGACCAGTAAGATTCTCTTTGAGCCACAGTTTAAGGTGTGTCAATTAAAGAGTTACGAATGCATTACACCCATCACTGTTGATAATAAATAGCTATTAAATGTACCTGGTTTATGAAGCTAGCTACAGGGTTGCATGATAAAGAATGATTTCCCGTCATAATGTGGCAGCACAAGAATGTTAAATTGCATAGATAAAGCCACAGTCACATGCTTAATGCGCATTATGATTTTGTTGTACTAGAAAATTGCTATTCCTGAATAGCTTTTAAATATATATTTTTTTATAATATAAATTAAAATATGCAACAAATATAAAGACCACTATGCCACACAACCCACAGTAATAGACGACCGTAAACAAAAGAGAAGAACGCACAGAAAGATACTTGTCATCTTTGTCTATTGTGGCAGTGATTTTGTTGTCTTTATCACATACTAATTGAATGCATTATGGTGTCATTTCAGAAGAATGCTCCTCATGATGATAAGGCCTTCAAATCCTTTCTTGAAGACATGTGCTTATAATCTATAATGAATAGTCATCTAAGGAAAATCGCCTGCTGAAAACATTGCCAGAATGTGAAACTCTTAAGATACAGTTTGTATCTTGCTATACTGTGATAAATCATCTTGTAACAGGCTCCAAAAAGCGCTTTGGAATCGCAATCGAGGGCATGTTTTATGTCCACAGCTTGTTAAGCACATGGGTGTTTTACTGAAGCATCTGGATCCCGTAGGAAAGCATATGCAAACACATCTGGCCTGGCACAAATTGAAGTGAAAATATGAATCTCACCCTTCTGAAGTTTGCTAGAATTGCAGACTCACCACTACTCTCACATCCCCCTTCCCCAACCTCCTTCCGTCGCGCTCTTGAAGTTCGCCATCCATAAGCTGACCCCCCCCCCCCCCCCCCACACACCTCAGATGTGCTTCTGCTAGTTCCAGAAAAAATGCCACAACATTGATCTATTGTTCAACACACTTCCAGTCATCATCTGCAACAGCAGTCCTACTGTAAGTCAAGTAGAAATGGCTGAAATTCTCTGTCAAATTCCAGATTGAATTAAAAAGCTTCATTTGTTATGAGTGCCTTGCTGGAAAGCAGCAGTGTGTATAAAGTATACTTCACATCAAAAAGCCCATTAAACAAATCATAAAGTCTACTTCATGCTGATCTTAAATTTTGTTTCGAGAGATGTTGTCTAAAGCCATATGGGAAATTGGGGAAATAATTTTTTTCAGGTCCGGAGCATGAAATTAAGGACACGTGTTAAGCCTTTTGGCTGTGTATCGTTTTCAGTTTGCGGTTTTCTGAGTTGCCTTTTCGGGATTCTTCACTCTGTGCAGAATGTGCCAAGCTTGGCAATTAAACTCTTTAATGCGTAAATGTGTATTTAACCCGAAACACATGGTGACTCCTGTTTCCTCAGCTGCTAAGTAAACATTTCTTTTAAATATATATTTTTAAAACCACACAAATGAAGCATGTTCTGTTTTGTGAGCACAGTCGGCCTTTTTCTCTGGATGAGTTGGTGCTCATACACGAGTTTATGCTCGTTTTCTTTTTCGTCTCAGTAGAATAGCTACATACTTTGTGTTTTAATGTCATTATGCACACCTGAACTGTTATTCAAATGCTGATTGATAAAGTCGGTAACTGATAAAGAAAGTCAGTTGGAACTTCTAAAGAAGTGTAGTTTTATTGCATTGTCTTTGTACTGCTCAAAATACTTTAGTACTTTATCAGGTGACTTTTTTCAATAGTTGTATATTGTTTTTTATTTTTTATTTCATAATTTTAAAAGTGTAATGGAAATTGTCGTTACTCACCTTATATTTTTCCAACCAGTATGACTGACTTTTTTCTGTAGCTTTTTGTTGGAAACTGTGCCTTTAAGAGCAGAATCTGTTTTTGTTTATTTTATGGATTTGCATAATTTTCTCAGCTAATTTCCTGCGCAATGGATTTGAATATGGTAAAATGTTCTAAACAGGGCTTTAGAGTAGACGTAGACTGATATATCAGTAATATTTGTATCTGCATCCACCATGTGTTTATATCCTTGTTGTGTCATTTCCAAAATCTACCCACAGCTTTGTCATAATTTCTTTTTTACATTTATTTTGTGACTTTTGAGTAAATGTATGTATACATTTTATTTTCAGCAATTTTTTGTAAAACTAATTTGCTATCATTGAATTGCATTGTGGAGTAGAATGGGTATCTGTGAAGTAAAATTTAAGATTTCTTATTTTTTTTTAAGCTAAAGCACCTTGTTTTCCTTTGATAAAATGTAATGTTAAATAACAGGCAGAATGTTGCATCTCATTCTCCACATAAACCATTATCATCATGACTATTTAAGTTAAATTGCTGTGACGTTTGAATCCAATGATAGCTGTCTTTATTAGTGGCTGCGAGTGGAAGATTAGAAGCTCTAACATTTTTTTCTTCTTCCAATGCGGAAGGCCCTGCCACTGGGAAAGTGAATAAACAGGCTCAAATAAATTGTACCAGTGTTTTCACCAGAAAACTCTCCCTTGGGATTTATTTTCGAGCTGATTCAGCCATAAATATACATGCATTACGTGGTGGAAATAGCATCAGGGAGGAAAGCAGTGAATTAATTCAACTGCATTCAGACATTTCTTAACTCGACTTAAGATATTATCCGTTGTTAATGTTCTGCAGACATTTGCTTTAATGTATTCCTTGTCCGGCTGCGGTGTAAGTACGTGCATATACCTCTCTTGTACAGTACACTCTACCTCCTTAAATAATTACCCAGACTGTGGTGAAGCTTTGTTCACACTTAAGAGGGTGACGGACCCCGCTCACACTGCACTGACCCCTCTGACTGGATGGCTGCTCACACAGTCAAAGACATGCAGAGAAAGGCCTTTAGCAGCAATTAAACGGTCATCGCTAAATGTGTGTGTGCGTGTTTGTTCGGCTCTCGGAATGAAGAATTGCAACCGCGGAAGTTTAAACACCGCCGGCTGAGAGGTGCTTTGTAGCCTCTGTTAAAATATTATTTAGATTTTATGTCTGAGAAGTGTAAGCTAAGCCTCCAAAGCAATTAATTTTTTTTTCCCCGTTACAAAGGTAAAATGAGCAAGAGGTACATTCCAGCCTTATTATACCGGATGCCGTGGGGAGTGTGGGATTAAGATGGCCATAATGAGGTGAGGCCTGTAATAAGAGTGTCTTCACCAGGCCTAATGCGCGCGGCTCGGATCAGATGTGGCCTCTTCGAAAATGCCACGCTTATCTAAGGGCTTTAGGAGCAGAAAGGAGACAAACCCGCCATCCCTCCCCAGCCTTCACTGTAAATGAGTCTGATCCTTTTCAGATGTGATTCAATTAATTTATTTTAGATTTAATTACACGTGGAAGAGTCCGAGTTCTCCCTCTCCTCTCGATAGGGGGTCTCTGCTTTCTAACTAGCCGCCCCCGGTGACTCCGACGTTCTTAATTACACTTTTATTTTCCTTTTCCCCCCCAGTCCTTTTTTCCACTTCCTCTTCCTGCTTTCCTTCACCCCTCCCCCCTCGGTGGGCAGAAGAACTGGAATGGGATTATGGGGTAGATTGTTTGCTTGGGGACGGTTCAAAGAGTCAGTGGCTCCATGTAGCCGTACAGCAACGGGGTTTGCTTGAGAGAGCCTGGGTTGATCTGTCAGAACAGAATTGAAATAGAAATGTACAGGTGCTAAAAATCTCTCTTGAAGTGGGTTTCCTTTCATAAATTGGCATTGCCAACCACCTGTCTATTTGGAGGGAAAAAAAAATGATGGATGGATTTTTTTTGGAGCTTTTTTTCTCTTGAATTCATTTGCTATTCAAATGTTTGCTGGCCACTTCAATTGGCCATCACTCCCTTCAGCAATTCATCCCATGGCAAGCAGTTAGTGATAAGGCTTCTTTTAATAAAAACCTCTCCGACTTGATGAATACTTCCATTGTTGTGCCAGAGACCTCTTATCAAACACCTCTGTCCTGCTCAAATCAGCAGTCTGCAATATGGAAAAATATGTAAAAATGGCATGATTAATTCCCTTAGCCTTTTTCTGAAAGATCCTGACCTTACGGGTGGAGAAGATACAGTAGTTGGGACTCGTCAGTATAGTTGTGGTTTGATATCATGAATTTGAGGACAGTCATTGTCTCATATTGGCAGTTTGAATGTATCAGATTATTTGTTCATTGAGTGACTGACTAATACAATTTGAAAAAGTCACACTTTTACAGATCACTGACATCTGTGACGTTTTTGCACATGCTGCTTACTAATATAACAGGTTTTGTTTAAAAAATGAAATTAAAAAATAAACCAGATATGATTTTAATTCTAGGGCAGATCTTTACCTTTAAAGAGAGTAGAGGGTTCACATATTTTTAAACAATTTGTAGAGGTCAGTTTTTTAACCCTGGGTTAGGTGGCATTTTAAAAGATAATCAGGATTATGCATAAAAGGGTTAATAATGATCCTTGGTTTCAAGTCTTGAAAGTCCATAGTAGTAAATACGTGTTTGATGACAAAAATTATAATGATCATAATTTTTTTGTAATTCTGTCTCTTCAGGCCTCATCTACCACCAACCGCATGCTGGAGTCTCAGAGCATCAGTGAACTCAAGGCTGAGATTGTGTCTCTTAAAGGTCTTCTTCTCAGCAGGTAACCGTTTTCAATGATTAATCAGTTATAACAATAGACAGTAGACAATAACAATAGAGCTTAGTCAGACACCATATTTGATTTGACAGGCCATAATGAGATTGAGGGACTATAATTTTGAATTAAAACAAATGTTGTGGATGTGGATGTCAATCCTAAAGCTGATGCAACATTAAAATGTCTCATCAAAATCTTTTTTGAAAATTAGATGGAACTTGGACCTATTTTCAAGTAAATTAAATGTGACATCTACTCTTAAGGTCTGCCATCCAAAAGCCATTTATCTGCCATTACAAATATCTTTACAGAGTGCTCAAAAACAGCCTGAAAGAGGCATCTGGTAGATCTTCCAACATGCAAGTTTTGTATAATCAATATGTAAATGAGTGGAGAGGTGTTGTTTCTCACTCAGGGCGGCTGATATTTGTATTCCTTGGGATGTTTCGGCAGATAAATGTGTCTGAGATGGTTGATCTGTATTGTCATATTGTTCCTTCCCGGCATGTAGCTGAACCGCTATTATGGTTAATAGGCCTGATGCATCCACAGGTTCCCTCAATGCCCCAAGATGATCTTCCCTCACTTTCATTACTGTTTACTTGATTATGTATGTACATGCAAATTAAGATTCAAGTAATCTCATAGATCTGAATTTCAACAGGTAACCTTCATATTGCACTCTCATTAACATGTTAACTTAATTCACTTTCATTACTGTTTACTTGAATGTTTTATCTGTTGTCTCCAGATGTGAACTCTTCGCTGTAATACACAATACAAGCACATCTGCTCACTGTTGCCTCATATTCAAAAAACAACCTGACAGTCCCTATCTAATCGCTTTTGATTTTTTACTTGTTGTGAGACATGCTTGTTTTTAATCATGATGCCAGTTGCTCGATGGCATAATCTCTCGTGTAAATACCAATACTGTACAACATTTGCTTGTTTCACAAAGCACAATAGCTGATACTCTGCTTGTGCATATTTTCAGAATCAGGCTGATGGCACAATCTCATCGTGTGAGAGATCAGACAAACGTTTCCAAAGAAATACGCTTGTAATTTTCTATTCAACGGTCCTCATTGCTCTTCTCAGAGACTTTCACCAGTTCACCTTTCCGTTCCCTTCCAAATCTCACTCCTTCCCAAATCCCATCCTGGCAAATCCCTCTCAAACCAGCGTCACTGTCCAACCCGCCTTCAGTCAACCACACCAACAGCAGCAGCGACATCTCGCCTGTCAGCAACGAATCGGCCAACTCGTCCCCAATCAAAGAGGGCAACAGCTCCCTGGCCACCCCGTCCGGCTCACACTGCCTGAACGGAGACGTGGGCCTGGGCGCGATTCTCCCTCTGGACCTGAAAGACCAGGTCCGTATGGAAGTTCAGGGGAGGAGGAAAAGAAAGAGGATGAGGACGAAGAAGACGAGGATGATGACGTGATCCGTGCGGATGAGGAAGACCCCCTGAGCGTGCAGACAGAGGACAGGAGAGGAGGCGACGGACAGATAAACGAGCAGGTGGAGAAACTGCGGCGTCCAGAGGGGGCGAGTAACGAGAGCGAGGTTGATTAGAGAGTAACCCTCAACCAGACTTCATCCGTCCAATCACCTTTTCCCAGATTTCCTGAGAGTTAATTTAAGTCCAGATATCACACCCTCGTTGCTGTAAAATGGCTACCGTGAGCATCATTTAACACTGTATCAGAGCGGCAGCTGAGGTGGATTATGTTCCTTTCACTGCAGTTCTTTACCCTTTTGACTTTTCAACATGCAAACTTTCAACGTGCAAGCCAGACTGTCGGCACAAACCTTCTGCATGCCTGAACAAGCACAGCGACAGACATTTTTGGATAGACAACGAGAGAATTATGACTTTTCTTTTGCAGCCATTCAGTCCATACATTTCCCCTAAATGCTAGCTACTTATTTTAATAGAGACTGTCATGCTCCAAAAAAGTCTGTTTGTACCATAGCCCTTCAAGCCAATACAAACGTGAACAATTGCAGTGTAGGGACTATAGCAACCAATTAGAGGAACCAAAGAATCAGAAAGTTGGCTTTCTTGTGATCCGAGGCTGTTGGATTTGTTTCTATTTCATTGCTTTGTGTTTAGTTCAGCAGTAAAGACTAGCTCGCAGATTCCCAACACTTTTGGATCTGCTTATTCTTTATAGACCTTTTACTCTGTCGTAGTGAACCAACTTTCCTTCAAACGTTTGAGATTGTGTTGTACACGGGGCAGCAGCAGTCTGTGTAACAACGATGCCTTGTATTTTGTGATCAGAGTGCTGGCGGATTTGAGATTTCTGTGGAAGAAAGAAAGAAAGAGAGGGAGGGAGAACATGTTTGAGAACACAGAAAATGAGGCGAAAGAGAAATGTGTTTGTCTCGGTCGTATCTCTCCAGTCTCCAGCAGGGTAGCTGATTTGGTTTATGAAGTATGTTAATAATCAAATGATCGACAAATAACAGATGTATTAGTTCATGCGGCTTGAAATGTCAAGGAGGCTAAAATCGGAAATCTAATACTGAAAGCCTGTTATATTGTATTATATTACATGACAAACCCTCCAGTCCAAATTATATAGGCCTCCTGCAGTGAATAATCTTAACATGAAACGGTGCTGGGGTTTTGTAATTAAACTGTGTAAAACAATGGATGCTTCAGCAGAGGTGCTGACAGTTGTGCTTTTCTCTTTGGGGGCTTTTCTCTCAGAAAGTCATGAGAGGATAAAAAAAAAAAGACGAAAAAAAAACATTCCCCTGTGATGCAAATGGAGAGTAACGTATGAATATTTAACTAATGAAATTACTCACTCACCAGCTGATGAGAAACAAAGCCAGAGAGATCCTGGAGTTAGAACAAGAGCCTCACATCCATTGTGACTTTTTCACTTTTAACTAATGACCTTGAATTGCGGGTCTATGGCGGCACAATGCGAAGGCACAATGAAGGAGCTCAACCTGTCTGCCCATGTGTGTATGTTTTCTTACTTCCTAGACTAGGGTTGACTTAACACTAACCCACACAAGAATAGCATATATTTATATGTTACAATGTCAAGAGAAACCCGCTATGTTCGTTTGATATGCAGTGACTTTTTTTTTTTTTAAATTGGACGTTGATTTGAAAAGCTAAAAATCCAAATGTCATTTGAACATTAGAGGAATAGTTCAGTCAAAAAAACTAAAAATACAAAAATCTTTCATTTACTCACTCGCGTCATTTCAAAATTCAAACCTTTATGCTGTTTTTTGTTTTTTTTTCTGTGGAATGCTAAAGGATATATTTTGAAGAATGATCACACTGCTGTTTTGCATACAACCACAGTTCAATTTTGTAATTTAACAGACGTAGTGGTGTGTTAAACTCCAAAAATGACCATGAAAAAAACATTAAAGTGGTCTATTTATTCTGAAGTTGATCCGAGTCAGTGAGTTGAACTTGAGGACCATATCAGTCTGATTCATGAATGGTTTTCAAATGGTCTTGATTAAATGGTTGATCCGGCACATAAATCACACTAAACGGTTCATTCACAATTTGGACTGATCAGGTTCTTGTGTTAAACTGAATATGGCCAGAGCGGTTCTGGAGTTAACAGCTCAAGAATTGTATCAGTCAGATTCGTGAACGAATTATTCAGTTCTGCATCTTATATTGGAGCTTAACATCTGTGGTTCACTATACATGAACCGTCATTTAACACTAGAAAAACTTACATGAAGTCTTCAAAATATAACATTTTTGTTCCACCGAAGAAAGGTTGTTTGGAATGGCATGAGAATGAAAATAGATGTCATGTTTTGGGTGAACAATTCTTTTAATGTAATCAGAGAAGTCCATTTGATCTAGAAGGTTAATTGTATTGGATTGGTGTCTGTAGTGACATTGCAAAGTTACAGATAGTTTGCTATTTAAGTTAGAGGAAGGAAGGAAGACCATTGGCTTCAGAATGATTAGTGTGAGTGTGTGTGTGTGTATGCATGTACCAGTTTTGCTTAAAACCACATTCAGGAGTTCCTGCAACTGGCAGGTTGTTTCTGGTAGCGTGGCGGCAGAGGCCTTCAAACAACATAGTTTGCTAATTTTAGCTAATCATTGTAAAGCCTCTGTGAGGGCTACTGAATTAATCATGATATAAGCTACAGATTCAGTGCCTATATCTCTTTTAAGATGACATTCTCATCTCCAACTGTTTTTACGATCGTTTTGTTAGGAATCTTACTCATGCTGCTCAGTTTCAGCAATTCAGATTAGGGATTTAAGCAGTGTGTGTGTGTGTGTGTGGGTGTGTGTGTGTGTGTGGGTGGGATTGGTTTTATAAGTAAGCTTAATTCAAAGGTCTAACAGTTTGTCTGAAATGCCCAGCGTTGCTGTATGTTGATGTTGATGACACCCTGTTGGTATTTGTCATAGAGATATTCTGGTATGAAAAGACGAATGTACATAATTGTAATAAATTTGATTTAACACAAATATCTTTGTTTCTACTGTTGATTTTTAATTGAATTAGGAATAAATGTAACAATGTAACTTTGGTATCATGTTTTGATTGTGACAAAAAAAAGACAACATAAAAGTGTTTACTGTAAATATAAGAAAGGCGGTGAAATTGAGTATCCATTAACGAAATATTAATTAATGTAAGTGATTCATATATAATAAATTTGTTTGTTTGTTGGCTTTTTGCTGTGTTGGAACAGGTGCCTTCCTGATCTAACATTGGCAAAAAGCCCATCAAAAAATAAATTAATACAATTTCAATTATGCATTTAATTTTACATAAGTTCAAATTATTAAAAGTAAATTATTTACATATTTTATATATAATGTGCATAAGCAATGAGATGTTCAGCAACCTAAAAGAAAATGTGGATAAAGTTTGTGCAGTATCAACAAAGGACTTCATCTTACTCTAAATTTCACATTATTTCAGCATTCTTCTTGGCGTATTCAGTGGACTCTATTAAGTGAATTTCAGTCAATAAACCTTTATCTTAAAGCAGCACTGTTTAAAATAAAATGTAAAAAAAGGGCCCTATTCCACTGTAGTAAGCAATACAAATATTCCAGTGCATTATCAAGTTTATGAATTTAATTTGTCTGTCAAGGTCTAAATGATCAATAGCCTTGCACATATTGATGTGGTGTATAAACTTCTCAAAGGTTCGATACCGCATCCCTTTGTAATCCATTAACCTCTCCCCGGAGTTCAGGCCAGGCTCAGATTTATAGGGGCTGCTGTAATAAATGCACTTGTACATCATTTAGTGTCTTATGGGACAAGCAGTGCATTCCTGCCTAGAAAGCCTCCTCCATCCCAATCTCCAACTCTTTAGAGTGGTAGGTGAGACTCATTTTGCCACAACATGACAATTAGTAACAGGGTAAGATGTTTGAAAGCTGGAGTAGGGAACACAGGGAGGCCAGTGTCTGTATATCTTCCCATGATGATGGGAAGAAAGGGGTTTATATACTGTAGATATGTTGAAGGTGTCTGTCCTGCTATTGCAGAGACTCAGGAGCTTCAACCTCATCATTCGGCTTTACTAAACGGAGTGCGCTCAATAGGCTGGTGCTGTATTGATGTGTGCTGAACTCCATTGTTCTCCTGAACTGAGCACTCAGCAGGTTAGAGGGCTGAGTGTCTCCTTGGATCAATGCAAGGGTTGTTAGCCCTTCCTGCCCCAGGAGGTTCACTGCACACAGCCTGCGCTCACAGCCCAGGGTGCTCATGGAGGAATTGCAATAGGGACCACAAGTACCAATCTGGATTGTCTTTTGCCATCTGTAGCTTAATGAGCCATTAAAAAAAAAGAAACCAATTTCAACACCACTTCAATGACTTTTAATTCAAATGTTCTGATGTGTACTTAAAGGAAAAAAAGTATATTTTTTTAAATATATATAAATACAGTGTATATATATATATAGTAGATTATCCCACAGTTCAGCCACTCATCAGGTCAGGGAACTGGGACGGTCATGGCAGAAGCTTCATTTTCTGCTCCGTAACACATTTTTGTGTTGATTTTGATGTTTGTTTTGGATCGTCCTGAAGGAAGATCCAACCACGGCCCATTATAAGATTTCTAGCAGATTTTTTTTTAAAAAGATTTTTTTTATCTGTTGGTATTTGCTAGAATCCATGATACCATGTATCTGAACAAGATGTCCAGGACATTCAGCAAAAAATAGGCCCACAACATAAGATCCAGCGATATATTTAACCGTATAGGTATGGGGTACTTGTTATCCATGTTTGCACCAAACCCATCTGGTGGCTTTGCTGCCAAAAAGCTCTTTTTTTTAAGTTTCATCTGACCATAGAATCCGGTCCCCTTTGAAGTTCCAGTCGTCTCTGACCACTGAATTTGCTGGAGTTTGTTTTTGGACGAGCGAGGAAGGTTTTTCTTGAAACCCTCCTAAACAACATGTGGGGATGTAGGGGTTGTTTGGTTTTTGTTTTATAGGTTTCTGACCCCAAGACTCAACTAATCTCTGCAATTCTCCATCTGTGATCGTTGGAGAGTCTTTGGCCACTCAATCTTTCCTCCTCACCGTGCATTAAGACAATATAGACACACGTCCTCTTCCTGGCAGAATCGTAACATCTTTAGTTTATTGGAACTTCTTAATTATTGCCTGATGGTCAAATGGGTTTTCAATTCTTTAGCTATTTTCTTACAACCACTTTCTATTTCGTGATGCTCAACAATCTTTTGATGCACATCAGAACTACATTTTTTGGTTTTACAAGGATAAACAATGCACATTTATTTTTTACAACCATTTTTGATCATATTTACCAGGGGTGCCATTAATTCTGACCACAACTGTATATCATGTAATATAATTTTAATTTATACATGATAATTTATATAAATTAAAGATTATGTATGTATGTATATATATATATACCTTTCTGAGAGGTGTATATAAAAATTGTTCTACATCTGCTACAAATAAAACACTTTTAACCCCCATAAACTCATCACTGCTGTCATAAAGTGGAATTAGAACACCTATTAAAGAATTTAAGATACAAGGCGATGCCAGTCATACCTATCTTTATTTTTAACAATAGCACAGCAGGTGTCCCATTAAAGCATATCCCTGGACACAATCCCAGTCGCCAGGGCAGAAAACCTCCAAGTTCTCTCAGCTTTGCATGAGAAAGGTCAAGCCAAATTCTACAGGGATGGACCGGAGGGGTGACTTCCTCCTTCCGTCTCAGATAAGATAAGCAGGAGAGCACGCAGTGCTGCATGTGTAGGAGGGAGCCTGTTTGATGTTGTGCTAATGTGGGTCCAGACCTCTGGAACACCACTGGGTATCCTACACTCAAAGGGAATCCACTGATGGACAGATGGTATCATGCACTACAGGACGCTCACGCTCGAAGCTGCTGGAAGTCGGCGACATGCTATGATGCGCTTAAATCTGCAAAACACAAGAGTTTGGTTTCCATCATGGTCCTGCAAGTACTGTAGCTTGGGCACAAATATTAGGAAGCCCCATTGCCTATACTTTAAGCAACAAGGATAATTTGGCTATTAAAACAAAACAAAACATGGCAGTACCAATAAGTGGCTTCCAGTCAGTTTGAAATAAAAATCAGAGAAGTGTCATATGAATGTGCAGTGACATTAGCAAAATATCATGGGGAAAAGGAGCTCAGTGTCTTGTCAATAGTTTAGAAATGTGTGAAGCACAAAAAAAACTTGCGCTTTATTTTATGGTGTCATTGTTGTTGCAGTGTAATAATACATTTATGTATTAATTAACAATAACAACATGTACTTACTATAGGCATAGGGATAGGATTAGTGTTAGTTAATTATGCATCATTTACTGTTATTATTATAGCAAGTACATGTAACGTGTAACAGAAACTGTAAAATAAAGTACCCACCCCCCGAAAAAAAGATTTTTATGGAAAATTCTTAATTGCATGATTCCTATTGATTGTGGATTTTGCTTGTGAAAATTCACAGAACATCTGTAAATGTGACCACCCCCTAAATCTCTCTTTTTGTTATAGGGTAAAACGTATTCCAGCTGAATGTGGTATTCTGGTATAAAAGGACCACACTTCTGGGAGCTGGAGTTGAGGTGAAAATGGGCCAAGGTCGCATGAGTCCGCCCGCATAAGACCTTAGTGGGCTAAACCCAAGTGCAACAAAGCCGCATAGTCATAAAGCACTTTGTCATCACTTATATGATTGTTCAATCGAGCAGGATTGCATTTCGCCCTGCTGTGTGGCTGCTGTCACTTGATGTTCCTCTGGCCCTGTTTCAAATCTAAATGGAACAAATACCCGCCGCCGCCGTCGTCTTCATGCGGCAAGAGATGTGGCTCGGGTGCTTCAAACCGTGAGAGGTATGGAGGGTGGGGTATGAACAACAGAAAGCAGGAGGAAAACAATAGCATGGTGTAAAAGAGAAGAATAAATCTCCGGGGAGCTGAGAGGGCCCTGGAAGTGGTAATACTGGAGACAATATTTATGAATTGGCCTGTAATGAGCCATCAGCGGCATGGCGGATATGAGTGCTCCACCGGAGAAAAATGCCCTTGTCCTGCACGGACCAGGGAAAGCATCCGTGTTATAGTGGGTAGAATGGATTATCTGGGGGTGCTTGTCAGCTTGTTGAGGGCTCGGGACTGCAGGCGGTGACGGGGAAACAGGTGCGGCCCTCGCCGAAGCTTGCAAATTAGACAAATCGCATAGACCCTTGCATGCGCAGCACCTGAAAGACGCCGCAGGCTCTGAGGAGGAAGTGAAAGCCAAGGTCGGCCTGGTGCTGACTCTCCATTCGGTCGTCTTTCCTTATTGCAGTCTTTCTCTGCGTTTTACTCTCCTCATGCAAATGTAGACCACAACCCTGAAAGGATGTGCTGGATGACACTGACATGCTACGAAGCTGAGCGCTGCCTAAACCAACAGAGCTGCTTTTAGCTGAGAGCAGAGAGTTTATGCCTTAATTAAGACGATGAATACCACTGCTAACTTCCTCATCACAGTACCTGTGTAATTACACCAGCTCTGCTATATCCTGAAGCACAGCTCTTAATGACTGTGGAATAAGTAAGATGTCTGATGCCTGGAGAAATAACTAAGTCTCTTGTACAGCTGGAGGGTTGCTCTGTCATTAACGTGTTTATTAAAGACTGTTTAGAAATGTGCTGCTTGCATAAAATGCTGTGTGCTTTGAAACAGCGCTAAAATGTTGTTAGAAACAATAAAGCCATTAAGAGACCCAATATTAAGATTGGAAATGTGGTTTCATATAACATTCATGGCCCTCAAATGTGGATTTTCTCTTATACTTTGTTTGGATCAGGACGCACCAGTAGCAATATGTATCACGCTGTGTTCTAACCAGATGCAACGCCGTTCGGTTTCCATTTCTGCCACTTCATCCTTGTAGCTCCGCCCACTACATAACCTCATTAGTTCAAAATCCTGCAATCACATAATGTACAATTACATTAAACATTAAATATCTTCTGATTGGCTGTGATAGTGTGGCGTAGCTCAGCAGTTTAGTGTCAACAAACACAGACTGTCAAAACAAGCCAATGTTTTTATCATCTGAATTAAATTTAGCGTATATTTTAATTTGGCCAAATCCATCCATTCAGATATAAAGGGTCCTTCTGAATGACATGTTAAAATATCACACTTCACTGAAGTTTAGTGTAGTTTAGGGGATAGTGTTACAAGAGGATGTGTCAAAAGTATAGTTAAAGCAAATATATCTCTTTACATTCACCAATGTGCCACAAATTCTAAAAGGGATAGTTCACCCATAAATGAAAATTCTTTCAATGAGAATTTGATCTTCCACGAGAACCAATGAGATTCATTCTCGTGTTACGCAGCACGTTTGAGCTTCCGCAAGAACCAATGAGATTCATTCTCGTGTTACGCAGCACGTTTGAGCTTCCGCAAGAACCAATGAGATTAATTTTCGTGTTATGCAGCACGTTTGAGCTTCAGCAAGAACCAATGAGATTCATTCTCGTGTTGCGCAGAAAGTTTGAGCTTCCGCAAGAACCAATGAGATTCATTCTCGTGTTACGCAGCACGTTCGAGTTTCAGCAAGAACCAATGAGATTCATTCTCGTGTTACGCAGCACGTTCGAGTTTCAGCAAGAACCAATGAGGTTCATTCTCGTATAGGCGCCATTCACATATAGCGCCTAAAAAAAACGCTAGGCGCGCCGCATTCTCCTTTTTCCAAAGCGCTTGGGCGGTTGCGCTCCGGAGGCATCACATGCTGTAACCTACGGTGCGCTTGCGGCATTCTGAAAAGTTTGGATGTTTTTATCTCGATGCAGCGCGCACGCGTTTGGAAAAAACGAGCGCGTCGCTTCCATTATGAGTGTGCATACCGCGCGCCTACATTTGAAATAACAAACTTGAGCGCGCAAAAGACGCGATATGTGAACAGGCCCTTACGCAGCAAGTTTGAGTTTCAGCAAGAACCAATGAGGTTCATTCTTGTGTTATGCAGCATGTTTGAGTTTCAGCACGAACCAAAAATGGACTTCCTTTAAAAAATTACAATAAATGGGGACCATAAAAGTGGTCAAACAGGTTCTGTTGAGCTTCTGTTTATGTTCTCTGATCAATGTTTTATGTGAATAAAAAGCTAAATCAATCCGTTCATAATATAAAGCGATCAAGTCTCTTCAGAAAATTTGGACTAAACCTCTCAATTCATATGGATTATTTTCTCTTTTTTAACTTTTTGAAGCGACAAAGTTCCAGTTGCATTGCTGTCTATGGAGGGACAGAAAGCTCTCAGATTTCATAAAAAATACCTTCATTTGTGTAAGATGAACGAAAGTCTTTTGGGTTTTGGAAAGACATGAGGGTGAGAAATTAATGACAGAATTTAAATTTTTGGGTGAACTAACCCTTTAAATGTCTTCATGTCATGTACACAGATTTTTTTACCCTCCACACACAATATGATACATTACAGATGTGGATATAGATTTTTGTGATGACATTTGCCACTTTTTTCTTTAGTATGTATTTTTAATGTCAAATTAAATAAATGTGTTTTTTAATCTAATTATTTTAATGATTTAATTATATGTAAATATATATAATTTTTTTCCCCACTTCAAGCACTATCTATTATTAGTGTCGGCTAGGGCTGGGGTAAACGATTATTAACTAAACGATTAGTTGGGCGATTATTTTATCGATTAGTCGACTAATCTAACGACTAATTGGGCGATTAATATAAAGATTATTTTTCTGCTCCTCGATTAATAAAAAAACATAATGTATCTCAAATAAATACGAACTAGCGTATACTGAATCATGATACTGTAGCTGGCTAACGTTAGTCTATGTTATGTATTTGAACACTGTCATTAGAACTCTATAACCGCCAAAACAGTGTTATTAAAATATTTTGTAAAAACATTTTTTTATCATAGAGAATGTTTAAGTAGCTACTAATATCAGCTTACCAGGGAAACGGAGGCGGAGTTAGTGGTGCTTCTGCTCCTGCTGGAGATGATTCAGGAGATTCTGTTCTGTTCCCCGTTACCGATCAGAGCGCGCGCTGTCACGGAGCAAAGCCTTGTTTATACTCGACGCGTCCGCATGAGCGTGCGGCAAATATGACGGCAAAAAATCAGACCGGCAAAACCCCATATCGCGTGCACGTCTTCTTTTGTAACAGCGCGCGCGCGGCGCCGCGTCCGCGGATGAACGACTGCAAGCCGGATCTGCCCGAGCCGTACGTCTCACCGCACCCGCACCCAGTTTGCGCGTCTAAATTGCAAAGGTTTTTTTTTTTTAAGGATTTGTTTACTGTGTTTGATTCATTTAATGGAGAGCACATTCACTTCTAGTGGTCTTCGTCCTCCATTCTGCAATGTTTCGGTCTCCCACGTGTGTTGGCGAGCTGTACTGCCGGAAACGGTGCAAAAAATAAATAAATGATGAAGCGTCGACGCAAAAATATGGCGTCGACGTAATTTTGACGTCGAAGCGTCGACGTCATCGACGCGTCGCTACAGCACTAGTGTCGGCAAAATCTTTCCAATCTTCACCTCTTCCATTCTGCAAATATCACATTGCTGATGTATGACAGTATTTTAAGTGTGTGGAGTGTGGAGACCAGTGTGTTATCAACCACCATAATGTGACAGATTAGCACAAGCCTCGTCCCACCTGTTTTCACTTTTCTTTTCATAAAGGCCACAGCTGCTGCACCAAACAAGGCATTTTAAAAGCTCTTATTTACCTTGACCCAGTTGACAAGAATGCATTGGGAGATTCTGTCATGTCCTTATGGTCATCATGCAAACACACGTAGCTGGTGGCTTTAGAGACTGAGCAGAGCTGCAGAGCTCAAAGTCATCATATATTGTGCTGTTCGTCAAAAGAGCAGCTTTTCTACTTCTCTTTGTTCCCTCTCAATCAAGTCTGATTTAAGAGTCAGTTAAATGGACGAAATTGGTAGCTGGCTTTTATTTCTCCCTCCCTCTCTTCTTTCATTCAATAAGGTTCAATTTGAAAATGGTCTGGTTTGTATCCTTAATATATGAGCGTGCAGGTGCTTCTAATCACAGGCAGTGCACATACTGTGACAATGTGAAATATCGCGATTTATCGCTTGCATTTGCGTGATATTTTTCTGAGTTGATTGCCTGGACGTGTGATTTCACAGGGCCACGTCTCCATCTACACCATTTTCTCTAAGTATTGAACATTTTCATCTTTCTTCAATACAAGCTAATTGGATTAAGTTTGAGCAATTTTCATATTGCCATGCATTGTAGGGCTGCCAGGCTGCTCTGTTTTATAGCTCCGGCGCGCGCTGTCAGCCGCGTGTTCCTGCCGTCATCAAGGCGCTAAGGACCACATCAACCATCTCCGCTCATTCTCAGCAAGCCTGCTGGGTTTTCCCCGCAAGAAAACCAACCAATTCTCTGTGGAATCGTGCTAAATTAACCAAATTTACAGCTTAGCACTTAAGGATCTCCTTAGTTGGTAAGTAAATGGCCCTTGCTGGCGTGTGCGCGCGCATGTGTGCGAGAGAGTAATGCCTTGTTGCTCCCAGTACTCTCTTTCTGGAAGGAGTCATAAAGAGCTGAAACATCTCCCTAGTGCTCCAGAGACGGCTACTGAGCCTTGAAGAAAACTGCTCGTAATGTTACAGCTCCCAGCCCGAGCGCCAAAGTCTGCTAAACCGCTTTTATTCCATCATTTCTACATATTTTTTTCAGTCCTATTATGATTAATTCTTGATCGCTGACTTGAAAACACGCACCGGAATGAGGCCCGAGAAGAGACTTCACTGTAAGCGGCAGAAAGTAACGCAAGTTACCCCCCCATATTAAGAAATATTTATATAAATACAAGGTAAAACTTTAAATTAGGGTTCAATTACTATTAACTTATTATCTTATTAGCTTATTATCATGAATAACAATGGGATATTGGCTATTAGGCCTTACAACACGTAGGCCTATATTAATGCATTATTCTGCATGACCGTATACATTAGTCCTTATACCAATATACCCAGGGTTCGAATTATGATTTCATCTTTGTGGGGGTCTCTTTAAAAAAAAAAAAGAAAAAAAGTATCCCATGAGCAGGCGTGGTACATGTGATAAATAAGTGGCTAAATACTGCACTTCATTATTTTGAGTTCAACATTTATTAATACAGGAGTAGAGAATATTTGGGTGTAGTTTGTTACCTCTAGGGGGGTCCGGGGGCATGCCCCCCCAGGAAGAAAATTTTGTACATTTTAAAGATAAATTCATTAATCTGGTGCACTTTGAGTCACCCGAATCTGCTGTTAAAATAATCCAACCACCCAAACATATGATCTTTGATTTAGATCTGCATCTGATCATCATTAGCCTATACAATTTTTCAAATTCTCAATGTTTAAGCATGATAATATGGTAAAATATCACACTGAAGTAGGCTGATTTAAAATTAACATTTATTTAAATTAAAAGTTCTTCTTTGGCCAAAATTACATTTCCTTAATATCCTAAACAGAGACTTTTTACTCCCTTCAAAGTTAAATTGTCAATGTTTCATTACATCACTGTTGGCAAACACTCTTATCAGAATAATTTTTTTACCTTTAAAATAGGGCATTTTTCCCTTTAATTTTATGTAGCCTATGCTCCATCTTTCTTTTAAAATATTCCTTAATTTGATCAATACATTAAATCAGAATAATAAGACAGGCTGTTACCAATCAAATTGAATAATTTACATTGAAAAATTACAACTGTAGTAGCCTAAATGCCCTGATATGTTTTCCTTGATTGATTTTCTCTAAAGAGAATTACGTTGTTGAAAACGAAAGTAAAAGAGTGACGTTCATTGCGTTTTACCATGATGAGAGTTCCGTGTCTTTATGAAAATCAACAAATTATAATGATTTATCTGTCATCCATCCTCTATTAATTTGAATGTAGGCTAATTTTTGTATTATTTGGCTCGCCCGACCCGCGCAGCACAATCGGCAAACTATACGGTTTGATAATTGACACAGGAGTTCGCTAAAATATTGGTGGGGCCTACCTAGCGTCCCCCCAAATAATTTTTTTGCTAGTAGCTACTTATGTGTATTTAAATGTCTGAAACCTAAAATTAACATTATGTGGTTGAAAACACTGAATAGTTGTGATCAGTGATATAATGAGCGCGTCTGTCTGTGGCTCAGCGCCAGCCAACGCGCGAAAGCACGTTTGAATTTAGCAGTTGATCACGTGATGCACTGACTGTTCTAATCACACCGCTGTGAACGTACGTGCGAAAGGGTTAACAAATATGCTTCGATTATTGAAGGAAAAAGTGCTTTATTTGTAATTTAAAATAATGGTGCTGATGATTTTTAGAGCCCCCACAGGTGTATGATTTTACTGCTTTCATGGGAGCTCATCCTCTCTCTATGGGAGCTCAGCTCCCACTGGCTCCCACGTAATTCGAACCATGAATATACCTAACCTTAACAATTACTTGTTAATACAGCCCGATCTCATGAAAGTGCGTATGAATACTACGAATGTTATTTCTCGTGGCATTTATACGCCAAAATCAGTTTTGGCGTATATATGATACGCAGTTTTCGCGTGCATATGATACGCACTCCCCCTAATCCTACCCAAGGGATTTCCAGTGCGTAGCATATGATTTTGGCGTATAAATGCCACGAGAAATAACATTCGTGGTATTGATACGCACTTTCAAGAGACTGCGTTGGTTAATAAGCGGTAATTAGGAGTTGGAGGCAAAAGTCATAATATTAGTGAGAATTGTAGCTACCCTAATCTAAAGTGTGACAAAATTCAATTTCTGCATATTCTTACTGGGCCTTTATACAATATATTATATATATATTAATTAAAAAAATATGTGTGTGTATATATACCCATAACAAGGGCATTTATACCTTTGTATTACAATTTGAATTTGCTCATTTTTAATGTTTGTGATGACGTTTGAGTTTAAAAAGATTTTCACGCTTGGTAAAGTTACAATTACCCATTGGAAAAGTCTTCATTACTAACCCATGCAGAGAGAGAAGACTTGTTATCACATGCACCAAATTGTTATTAAAAGATTGTGACTTGGAATTTGGCACAGTGAGTTTATGTAAGCGTGTATCTGAGATTGAAATTCTTCACTTGTTTACCTGCAGCTATGCAGCTTCAAGCAAAAACTTGCGTGATTTCGACAGGTGTGCCTTTAGTGTAATGTTCAGATAAGAGGATATTAAATCATTCTGAGCCTTGATTTTGCTTTTGTGCAACTCTGATTTGCCAAAAATGGATTTTTGTCTCTGACTACACACATTAAGAGTCATATTTATGCTGAAATCTCCCCTGATCCAGAACATAATTGAGCATTTCTCCTCATTTCAGTAGACATGAATACAGAGAATAGCATTTGTACATAGCGGGCCTGTGACATTACCGCCAATAAGGTCTTGTTAAAGTTAAATTGGCTGAATGTGTGTCTAATTCTCTTTTTCCTTTGGGGTCCCTGAACTTAATTTTTTCACACAAGCAACAGCTGCTACCAGAGGCACAGCAGCTTCCTTATGAATCCTTTTTTTTTTTTTTTACTCTGACCAAAGGTCTCTTTAAATAAAGCCATGCATGAATGGAAATGGCTAAATGAATGTGAATGCCAAAGGTTATGAGGAAATGGATGAGATTTACAGACGCAAACTAAAAACAGAACAATGCTGCAATTATATGCTCAAATGAAATGATTCTTTTTTAGTGTTTATGACAAGCATATAAAATGTGATTTGTAAGCAAACAACTGTACACTTCTGAATGGTCATAAATACACAGTTTAGTATCATTTGTTTGTGGGTGTAATGCAATTAAACAACTCAAAAAGAAACTAAATATACACACAGCTTTTCCCGTAAACTCGATAGCTTGAAGCGTTATGTGTCATTCTTGTGCATCCTAATAAGTTGTGTGACCAGCGCTACTGTGACATATGTACAAAACACCTGTGGCATGTTTCTAGGCCCCATTGCTCCTGGTGTGCTGATGCTGCTGGGTCTCACACAACCTGTTCCTGGAACATCAACCCTCAGTACGAGTCAGATCCAGCCCCGGTATGACTGCGCACACATGGTTAATTATGATGGAAATGACAAAATATGGATGAGATGTGGAAATAGGTCCGGTAAATAAGGACTAAAATGTATGAATTTCATTGCATTACAGAACAAATAGAAAATCAAGTGCAAATACAGTAAATAATATATTCTCTCGTAATTAACCATCTAAACTTATCTGTTTTGTAATTTAAAACATTTTTTTTCACAATATAGCTAGTATTGTGTAAATGTGCTGTATGCCACACCTTATTTTAGTGTCCTTGTAATAGCAGTAAATGATACATAATTACATGCAACTAACCCTAAACCAAACCCAAGTACATGTTGTTCATTAATAGTACTTAAATGTATAATTACACTGTATCAAGGGCACCTCAATATAAAGTGTAACCAAATTTTTTTTTGTTTAACTTTATCATTTAGAATCTTTTGTGAAAAAAAAATTGTGTGAAACGCATGCTTTTGTGTGTGTATGTATTTTTTAAGTTGTGGCTTAAATGTATGGCAAATACTTTTTGGAATTATGTTTGCTACAACACAATTTACATAATTGGATGCAATGTATACAACAAAATTAGAAATTATTCTGATTTTATTTCTCCCTTATTATTTAGACAATAAGGTGATCTGTTGTTTCAACAGCAGCCTGCGCTAGTTTGGAGGTTGTTTCCGTCTGGTTTTTGTGTAATATAATTTCCATAGTTTTTTTTTTCTTTCTTCAAGATTATATGCAGGATGCCAGCTGGCAGACAGATGGTGGCGGCTTTACACGTTTTTATTTAAAGACACATCAGAAGGAAGAGGAGGGTGAGGCAAGAGAACAGCTGTAGCGAGTGGGACTGGATGGTCTACGCTGGGCAGAGCGACGAGCAACCTGCACAATGAAAGAAAACAATACAAAAAAAACCACCACCCAAAACCCTTTTAGAGTGCTAGAAACTTTCCCAAAATGCACCAGAGAGCATTTGTCCCCTGGCTCCGTGACTGTCGGAATTTGATGCTCTATTGTTTGTAAATCTGTTGTATGAAATGCTCAGTTCAGACTCGGAGAGAAATAAAAAAGATGTTCAAATACTGTGATCCTCAGCGCTGCTGGGCGTAGCACAGACTCGGGGCCCGGGGCCCGGTGCCCTTTAACAGCGAGAGTCTCAGCGGGAGCTGCTTATTAACCGCAGTCTCGTTAAACCATTTCCCTACAGTACAGCTAAGACTACCACACTGCATTTTGGGAGAGAAAGCCATGATTTCGAGAAACACCGTGTGGAACATTTGCATTGTTATAATAATTAGAATTTCTTTATTTCGACTCTTTACAAATCCTGCTATTTTACACACATAAAATGTATTCAAGTGCACAGTATCTCCCAGGCAAACAGCTGCTTCAGTGTGAGTCCTGCGCCTTTGCACTCGAGACCAGAGAACAAACGGCCTGTGAAAGGGGCATGCCATATGCAAAATACAGAAGTTCAATTAAATAAAACAAACACCAAAACAATAGCAAACAAAGAGTTGTGGATGGTATTAAATTATGCAGATATCATCGTTATTGTGATCGCACATGATGTACAGCTTTGAAAATGATGACTTCCTTGCGTATAAGGTAGAAATACACTCCACTGTTCAGTGCTACAATAATGTGACTCGTATAGATTTAATTACCACTAATTCCTCTAGCACTATGGGGAAACCATGGTAATAACAACAAAACCTCACACACACGCTTCCATACTGTCTCTCACACACACATTCAAGCAAACTATTCTGGTGTTAGTTCAGTTTTTAACTTTTTATTCTTTATTTCTCCTTGTTTTCTTTTTAAAGGAAGCTTTTAATCAAAGAGCATTTTTGTTCATTTATAGTTTTTACAGAAGAAAATACTATACAACCTTTTTTTCCCTCCTGAAACAATATTTCAAAGATAACCATCTACACATTTAGTTGCCTATATTCTGATAGTTCGTTCAAAGCCACGTTTAGGAAATAATTAATTTCCTCGCCTTGCTTTTCTTTGATTATCTTCAATGGAGGTAAACAAAAAATCTTGTTTTTTTTTGTTGTAATTTGGAGCGAAGCACTGCAATAATTTCCTCTGTATAGAATTCATTTAAATTACAGTCATCATTAGTGTTACTTGTTAAGCAAGCCAGGTTCTAGCATGCCTGTTTCATATTAAAACCATCCAATCTTGGAAGCAAAGAAAAAACCTTTTTCTCTCTTTTTTTCTTAAATAAAACACAGAACAACAGTTCTTCGTCACACTGAAGACTATTTGTGCATCAAAGCAAAGTGAACTAAACAACGTTGTAAAGCAAATTCCCTGTCAAAAGATATATGCCATCATTTCAAAAGGTAAAAATGAACCTAAAAAGTGCATAAAACACCCTAGAATTTTCTCATTGCAAGGTCACATAAATATTAAATAACTTCTTATTATTGGAGTGAAACCACAGCTGTTGTAAATAGAAAACAAAAGCTTGAAACATTGTTTTCTGTCTGTACAATTCATAAAATCACACACTTTCCGAGCAGCGCTATTGGCGCTAGCATTCATCATGGTGCCTTTGTGATGCCTGTCCTCCATTCAGCCCTCTAGAAAAGAAAGTCTCTCTCCATGTTTCCTCTTCTTTTAGAAATAGATACATGACGCTTCTGAAAAAAGAAGCTTCAAAAAGCCAGTCTCCATCCTCACTTTGTTGCAACTATTGTTTTTTTGTTTTGTTTTGTTTTTTTCTTCATGCTACAGAAACTGTGGAGGGAAAAGGAAAGAAAAACAACACCTACAAACGTTTCCCTACATTCAGAGACGCATGTCTCCTGATCTGTGTTTGATGGACACTTTAGGACATCTATTTGTGGAGCAAAACAAAGACAAAGCTGTAATCTCCTCCCATTCTTACTGGGCAGTAGCACCATCATCACATTACAAACTCTCCGAAACACAGGGGGCGATAACTCTCGCCGTCAAAACAGACCCATTTACAGTGAGACACCCCCACATCACCTGGTCATGCCTGTGCAATTAGAGAATAATGCAAAAACAAACAAACAAAAAGCCATATTAATGCAATCATGTAAAAGATAACAAAACGTCTTAAATAGAGGCTTGCGTATCTGCTCTCATCTATACAAAAGTGCACTATGAATATGCAATGCCAAATGGGTCCTCATTGACAAAAGGAGAAGGAACAGAAATCAAGTGAGAGTTAGCATTCACTGAGATCAATGCTTTTATGGTCTGAAGCTTTGCAGTCACTGGTCATTGTTTTTGTTTGTTTTTTGTCCTGAAGTTGCAGGCGAATGTCCACATGGAATGGAGCCTATGACACCACTGACCATGACAGCAGGTTTAAGTGAGAACTGTGATAATTGTAAATAATAATAATAAAAAAATCATCTGATCAACGGAGAAGCATAGAACTCAAAGCACTGATGCAGGCCCCTGCACAATAATAATATTCATAATAATAATAATGACACAGGGTATTTCTGAATCCGTTATTTGAGCAACATTCTTTATAAAAGATTTCCTGCAATGTACGCTTTTCGTTGCTTTCAGGTTGGTATGAGGGTCCTGCAATCCAGTGACTGCAATTAAAATGTACATTAACATCCACACACATCTACTTTATATAGATATTCATATATAGAGAGATTGTTTTTTCCTTATTTTTTCCACACACAAAAAGTAACAAATGAAATCGAATAAATTAAAGTCAAACATGCACACACACACACACACACACACACACACACACGCACACACACACAAAAGACTGATGTGTAGGAAAAGGTTTACATAGCCACCCATGTGTAAAAGAGGGCCTCGTCTGTCTATTTCTCTGTTCATTTTTTAATGCATAATTAAATTAATAATGTTGGTCATCTTGTAAACATCATAATAAATCATTTTGGGCCTTCACTTTTCTTGTAGTTGGTTGTTTTCTTGTCATCTGCAGCGTCTCTAAGCATGATAAATGAGGCCACTCAAACTTGCGTTTGTTCAGGGAATTCATAGTTCTCCTTCTACAGCATAGATTAGGGCTCAGCCTCCGGCTCCTCTTTATCCAGTTGGGAAGTCTCTACGTGGTTCCTGGAAGCATCTAAACTCTCTCCATTGTCTTTGTCTACTTCTGGCTCTGGCATGGAATCTTCATACGAGTCTGTATTCATGTCCTCGTCTACTTCCTCCTCTTCCTCGTCATCATCGTCATCATCCTCCTCGGCTAACGGCTCTTCCTCGGGTGATAGGTCATCTTCGGGATCGCCGGATGTGTCGTCCTGAGGGTTGCTCAGGCCCATTGAGGCAGCAGGGCCAGAACTGGTGGCCAGGGAGAGTGGCTCCCGGTGCATCTTTTTGCTCAGGTCCATGGAGTCGCTGAGGCCCAACCCAGCAGCGTTTTTCAGGAAGAACAAGGAGTTGTTGGTGTCCGTCCCCAGGTTCAGAGAGCTGTCAAGGTTGAGCGTTGAGCCCGAAAGCTCATACTCACCAGTGGCGCCTGCCGAAGTGAGGTACATGGCCATATTGTTGTGGGTCAGCCCCGGTGTGCCGGGTGAGGTTGGGTGCAGATTCATGGGCATTGGGGGCACAGCTAGGCCAGAGTGGTGGTGGTGGTGATGATGGTGATGGTTGCCATCCTGGTTGGGGGAGACCGAAGGCAACTCCCCCCTTTCTTGCTTCTCATGCTTGCGCTTGTGGGAATCCATCTGGGACATGCCCACCACTGTGTGCTTGCACTCTGGGTAAGTGCAGTGGAAGTGCGAACACTTGAGCTTGTACTTGCAGTCGGCCACCTCGCAGTCTACGCTGGAGCTGAACTGACAGAATCCAGCGGCGCTGATCACATCCTGCTTGCCGTGGTGCTTGCGGTGCGCCGTCACCTTGGTACTGTCCGTACAGCGGAAGCCGCACCGCAGACAGTGGAAGTGGGTGCTGTTGCCAGAGAACTGGCAATCGGGGAAGTTACAGCATAACGAAGACTTGAAGCGCTTGAAGTCATCCAGGACCAGGTTGTCCACGCGGTCATGGTGCTGGGCGTGCTTGTACATGTGGGTGCGGCCGCAGAACTTGTAGCCGCAGTTCTCCCGTGTGCAGTGATAGTGGGTGACCTTCAGGGAGAACTGACAGGCCGTGTCCTTGCAGTCCTCATAGAGGTCGTAGCGGCGGAACCCTTCCAGCATCATGCCTTCATCCAGCATCTTGCGAGACGAAGCGGTCTTGCGCCGCTTGCCGAAGGGTGACATGTCCTCGATGATCCAAAAGCGTTTCTTGGCGCCAGTTGCCGCGGGGATAGAGATGGTGTTACCTGATTGCAAAAAAGGCATATACAAGTTAGACTTCAATCAGAACAACAAGAAGCAAAGCAATTCTGCAAACAGGAGTAGCCACATGCCCTATCAAAGCTACCTACAGCAATATACTACATAATGTGATTCCATGCCATAATCAAACAGAGACAGTCCCATTTGTATAATGTACTGGTGACATTTTAACGTGATTGTCACGTCTAGGCATTGAGAGAGTTCAGAGGTGCTTCCGTGCATCTGGCTTTATGGGAGAGCAGGATACCCTCCCATAAGCCTGAGGTCAGTGCTAATGATGTGTTCCCTGTCCTGGCCAGCAGGAATCACATGACTCGGCATGATTAAACCAGCCCTTTACAGCAGGCTACTAATGGACAGCATTTTAGACAGTGGACCTAATGGCAGGTGTGCAATGTACTACACAAGTCTAAAGCCACTACCACAGTGACTTGTATGAACTGCATTGCATGTGAAAAAAGCTAAAGAGTTGTAAACAGCTAATGCTTTTTAATGGCTTTGTAACTGCTACCCATAGTACAAACTACTGTAACTCTAGAGCTGCAGTGTTCGGGTGGAGAAGAGATAGGTACCTGCAGCGTCCTGCACTATAGGGACGTCATTTTTAACCGAAGACGAAGTAGGAATGATGGGGCTGAAAGCTGGTGTGTTGGTTGGCATGACAACACTCCTAGTGGCTCCAAAAGAGGCGCTGAGCAGAGAGTATGACAGACAGGATGGGGAGAGGAGATATGGGAGTGAGGGGAGTGGTGGCCGGAGCAGAGCTGAGGAGAGAGATGGAGGCTGACTCTGGAGGGCAGGCTGATGAGGAGGTGGAAGAGGAGGTGGAGGAGGAGGAGGAGGTGCAGATTGAGAAGGAGGAGAGTCAGCAGAGGTAGTGGTGGCAGAGGCAGGGACCTGACAGCCTGGTCCTACAGAGACATGGTGCCAAGGAAGGATGGTAACAGAGAGACAGGAAGGTACAAGACACAAGGGTGGGGAGGTAAAAAGGGAAAGAGATCAAGTAATGAAATAATGAAAGCCAAATGGTAACCAAAGTCAGACAACAGACGAAAGCAACAGTGATGAGAATGGAAGATAACATTTAAAATCAAACAGTAAACCCATAAAAAAAGTTCAACAAAGGAAAGCTCAGATTCAAAGAGCAAAGGCCCAGATTTAAAGGTGCTGATAGCATTGTTAGCCAGTTTGCTAACTTTTGCCAGTGAATTAGACCCGTTGCCCCCCTTCAACCCCGTCCCCACAAGTTCTCTCCAAAACCCCACCATCCACAAGTTTTCTGATTGGCTAAAAATGATTTAAATCCAGATTATTTTTGCTGTTTATTGTTTTTCCCAGGACACCCATTATATTAACATCTGTACATTTTCTATGTCATACCCCCCCATAAATCCCTTTAAGCACCTTTAAGCCTAGAGAAAATGAACAACTTGTGCTGCCTCTGTGTGTGGCTGATTTCAATGACAGTAGAGATGAGAAAAGTCTGGGATGCCTCTGTTATGTACTCGCCACAGGGATGGCATTAATGTGAGTTATGTGTGGAATACTATATGACAAATTTAGTGCTTTATAATTTAATAAATATCATTACAGTTGGAAACATTTGGTGGCTCTGATTCAACATATGTAGCTTTATAAGTCAGCTACAGAGAATTCAGTGAGACATGGTGCAGGTTTTTATGTTTCTCTTTTCAAAGAAGGACAAAAGGCCATCACAAGGAAGACAATGAAATTTGATTGACTGATTGACCAAATAAATCTCTAAAAATTTGCTTTACTGGCTACACTGAGCATGTGGTTTCCTTTAATCTCTCTCATATATTGTCAAACATGCGGGGCTGAAAATGTCTATTATTGCCATTAAATAGTTTTGTTGCTGAGGTCGACTCACCTGCTGGCGAACTATCGTTGCCCACGGGGGTGCTGGTGCAACTGCGGTCTTGATTGGAGGACTCTGAGGAGAGGCCTAGTGGGCTTCCTCCACCGGTGTAGTCCATGTAGTCATCATTGTCGTCCATCATGCTGGAGAAGTTGGGGGTCATATTCGGGTGGCTGCCTACGATGGCAGACGAAGCTAGACCGGCCATGTGCTGCATCTCTTCATGTCGGTGGGAACGAGAGACCTACAAATGTCCATTGGATAAAATCATTTTATCACTTTAATGGTTCGCAAACATCAATTAATGTTGAATTCATGTAAAAAAATCAATAAAAATAAGATTCCCAAAAGGGGCTGACTTAAAATTATATAAAATTTTGAGAGTAAATAAAGAGTTAGCTTTATATTATATTGTGCTTCAAAGAGTTTCGTAAATTTCTTCGTACCTGGGAAGGAACTCGGTCGAAATTTTTACCCAGCATCCTCCTCATGTGTTTGCGGGCATGGGAGGTCATCTGGTGCTTGAGCAGGAAGGAGAACTGACAGCCCTCACGGATACAATGGAAGTGGCTGTTAACTTGGTTGTATTTGCACCCTGCAAGAGACGAGCGACAAAATTAACTTGAGCAAAGACCATCTTCATCGCGCCCGGGTTTCAGGGACAACATTTATCATGGATTCTCAACGAGGTAATGAGGACATTGTGCTTCCGTCCCGCGCCTGCATAATGCAGAGAGACAGAGCAGATGAGTCCAGTGTCACACTGGGAAAGTCGAACCTTTTGAAGATTAGACCTGTGGTGCTCTTTTATTACAATGACATCTTTTATTCAATTTGGAATTTACATAAATACATTCTGCATTTGGAGAAGCAATAATGCACAACCCTGCAAACCAAAGTAAACACACAATTATTTCCATATTAAATTCATTTTTCATGACCTATCTGTTGCTGGTGTGTTTCCTCCCCCTCACGCCTGTCCCTTTGCTTTTTATTATTTATTTTTTTTCCACACAAAGGGCCCTACAGATTTTAATTGCTATATGTTTTCAAATTTAAAGACTGCCTCTGCGCACTAATCAAATATTGTAGGGTGCTCATAATAATTTTATTGTGAATAATGCGTGCTGAAATAATTGAAAGAATAGCATTCAGGGCAGGTGCTGGCTTGTCCGTTACCATGGCACCCGTGGCGTCATGCAACAGGCCGCCTGTTGTCAGACTGCTTTTGTACACAAGGGTGATATACTTTAAAACGGCAGAGTTGAGTAAATATGAGCACATGTTGAAATATCAGGGCTCTTGTGCCACCAGATCCTGGTAACCTCATCGCCGGTGTTCTGTTTAATGTAGCTGCCATGGATACCATTTTCCCAGTCCAGCTGAACCATCAATTCTTTATGACTCTATATGGCTTGCTTTTGTCATATGTCCCTGGTTTATACCACTAACAACGCAACAGGAGAGACCTTATACTCTGTGGACACTTGTGATACTTTCCACTCTTCAATAAATGTTCTTTTCTCGACTTAAAGGGATAGTTGACCCACAAATGAACCTTCTGTCATCATTAACTCAACCTGTTTTATTCAATAGAACTAAAATAAGTTGCTCTCATACAATTAAAATGACTTGAAGCTTTATATGGCTTCAAAAGACACATTACAGACTACAGACAAGTTTTGTTGTCCTTTGATTTGTCAACAGCACAGACCCCATTCACTTTCACTGCACGGAAAAGAGCAGCTTGGACATTCTACCTAACGTCTCCCTCTAAAGAAGAAAATCCGATGGGTTTTATTCGCAACGAGGGTGTCCATTTTTTGGTTGACTTTCCCTTTAAGGGAAGGGGAGTAGAGAAAATAAAATACAAACTTTTAATCTGCCTGCTTGTGATGATGATCGAGGCTTGAAAAAGAGCAACACAAACAGACTGAGCTCGACAGGCACAGTAATTAACAAACATATGTAATTGCTCATTCCTGACAGGTTAAATATACCCAAGAAAACAACCTCTGTTTGATTGCCTACTATAAATACTGAAGTATTAATGTATGACAAAAAGGCAGACACCATTTTTCTCGGCCCGTTTTCTGTAATATAAATAAAACGTCCCCAGTTTTACAATGAGATGCGACTATCTTTATTTCCACCAAACGTGTTTGTTCTGCAAAATGCAAACGACTGCTAGCGCCGACTCTGTTGTCAATGTAAACCATTCACTTGACAAAATATCAATGCACAGATACTAATGAGATAACAGCTTCTGAGAAACATACTCAAAATTCAGTGAATAAGTGTGAAGCACAGCCGTTTCACGCCCTGTACTGTTTGTTGTGCTGGAAACAGCGTGGCAATTACCAACTCAACAAGGAGAACGACACTTTTCCTGTAGCCAGAGCCAATGGAAAAAGTGTTTTTATAGCAGGTGATGGCATCGATTTGAAATTAGTTACATCATCTCTGATTTCACACCATCTCTGATCCTTCCAATTGTATTACAAACAGTGAGCTTGCGGTCACTGCGTTAAAATAACGTGGGAGAGTGAACGAATGAACAGAGTGTGTTTGGAAACATGAGTAACTAATGTGAACAGTGATTGAAACAATAAAGAGTGTGGGAGGCTGGAACATGTAAGATTTGTAAGATGCTGAATTCACTAAATTACTTGGCAAACCACACTGAATCAAGAAAATCACATTTTCAAAAGGATTGAGGGGGATTAAATGAAAATATGGTCATTATTTTTTCACATTCATGTCTTTCCAAACCAGCATACAGATTACGAACTAACTACATGAGGTTGAGTAAATAATGACAGAATGAGCTCTGTGATCTGTGGCTTCTTTTTAAACATGAAAGGTTGGTTCTTACCAAGTCTGCCACATTCTTCTCTTTTGGTGAAGTATTTGAACCCATTAGCGGCACGTCTTTCGGCTTTCTCGTGCTTCTTGACGTGCCAGGGCAGTTTGGTGGTGATGTTAGTGACGAAGTAGCAGCCAGGTCTCAGACAATGATAATGGCCCCTCATACGAAACTCACAGTGCTGCAGAGAACAGCAAATAAACAAAACTCAGAGCGAGAACATCTTGTGCAGCTGTCTATGTCTCAATGGTTTGGTATTCTACACTTAATTCACAACCCAATTATTAGATATTACATTCATTTACAAGCATTACTACACCATCTTTTGAACCAAAATGAGGTCTGATCATTTGTCAGTTAGTTACTCATTACTCAGGGTACCAAAAGAAGAAGTAGGTTACGTCTGCTCATTAAATCCTTTTTCTCTTTCTTTCTCAGAGCATGTGACAGGACCAGCCTCACTGACCAGCGAAAATCTGAAGTTTAGGTTCACGTTGTAGCCGCTGACCCCAATAACAACACACCAATTAGTTCATTTGGCGATTCATCTATTTCTAAAACAGCTCTTTTATCAATTCATTAGTCTGCGTGTGCGTGCATGTGTGTGTCCTCTGCAATGTAACCTGTTTCTGCACGACCATCTGTTTCCAGAGAGGCAGTTCCCCCAGGAGCACATAAACAGAACCCACTCTACTCTGGAGAGGAGGGGGAGCTCCGAGAAGTGGGGATGGGACGCATAAATGAATTCATTTAAACAGGTTTTGCTCCAAATGCAAGTTGCAGTAAGGGGAGGGCTTTTTTCTATTAATGATGGAATTCTTGATGAAAAGCGAAACTTGTTTATTTTATACAGCTTTGGGGGCTCCACGGTGGTTTTCGTTTGTTTGTTTATTTGTTGTGGAGAAATAAATATGTGCTTAAGTCTTTGTCTTCTGAGTTTTAAATGCAATTTGTACATTTTCTGAGAAAACAAAAAAGGAAAAAGCATGGTACTTGTGTATGCAAATAAGTGGCTTTAGCAAGTTGCTATGCATTGCAATGGCATAAATGCAAGGGATTTATAGTTTTGTTATTTTTGATCATTAAAATCATTTTATTATTTGAGAAAGTCGGTCAAAATTGAATACGTAGGATAAGTGATTAGTATTTTAAGTAATGCATTCAATTGATCAAAAGTGAAAGTAAAGACATTTTTGAAGTTACAAAAAAATTCTATTTCAAATGAATGCTGTTCCTTTGAACTTTCCATTCATCAAAGAATCCTGGAAAAAAAAAACAGTTTCAAAATTGATAATAATAATAATAATAATTTCTGAAGGATCATGTGACACTGAAAACTGGAGTAATGATGCTGTATATTCAGCTTTGCATCACAAGAATAAATCCTTTTAAATTGTAATAATATTTCACAATATTACTGTTTTCCTGCATTTTTGATCAAATAAATGAGACATGAGAGCATAAGAGAAACCTGAAACCTTTGAAAGTGTATATGCCACTAAAAAAAGACACAATAAAGAATGTTTGATAGAATATTACATCTGGAAGTCACGCTCACCTGATTAGGACAAAGACACTGCAGAGAATAGTAGGAAAACTGGTCTCGCACATTCACCAGGTTGTTGTTGGGGTTAATGTGGTCCAGGCAATGTGATTCAGCCTTCCCGGATGTCTTACACACATATTTGCAATTTCCAAACAGACAGTGGAAGTGGAACTTATTCGAGTATTTGCAGTCGGTGGCCAGGCAAGGATCACTGTGGGACATAAGTGTGACGAAACGTCTGTCAGATATTTAAAACTGCACAGAAGACATGGAAATACAGGCAGCAAAACCCATTCAAATCACACCACCACGGTATTATGGATTTACAAAAATGGCAGTGTCTACTCACTTGTCCTGAAACTGCAGGAAGCCAGGCTTGACCTGAGGCTTGGCGTTCTCCAGCGATGTGGTGGCCAGAGGGGAAGTGGCTGGCATACTGGGCATGGAAGCTGGAAGCTGGGGGATCGATCCAGCCAGCTGCTTCCAGGCATGGAGAGAGGGGGATGAGCTGAAACCCCCTGACAGAGCCTGGCTGGGCACCTCCATGGGAGGCGTCTTGGCCATGGAAATGGGGGCAGCCATCTGATTAGGGGTGCTATCGTTGGATTCCTTGCTCTCGTTGAAAGGGGGCTCCGATTTAACCTTCAGGTTGGCTCTGAAGTGGAAGCTAATGACAGAGAGGTGCAACACCCATTAAATGAGCTCTAATAGAGCCGCCAAACATAGCAGCAAATTAACATTTCTAGATCATAATCATGTAAATTTTGTGTGTATGTGCACTTGTGTGTTGGCCTGAACTCTTAACATTTAAAAACTTTGATTTAACTTCATTATGTTTGATTGTAATGCTCCAGAACCAGAGCGCTCCTCACTTGGCGTGTTTGATGGCTCCGTCCAATGTGCTGAAAAGCGCCCCACAATCCTCCACCAGGCAATGAAAATGGATCTTGTGCAGGAAATCACACTGGCCTTCACAGAAATCATCAGTGTCATACCTGTACAAACATGTGAGGAAATGGGGAAACTTTAAAAGGAGCTAAAGAGTCTAATTGCTCGTAAATTCAGGTCAGTTACTCAAACACACTCTTGTATTCTCGGTTTAGCTCATGAGGATCTGACTTTGAGTAAGGTGGTTCTTTAGGTGAACTACGCCTGAGCCAAAAGCAGAGTGTCTCTGGCTGGGACCTTTTGCTAGGGCTTTGTAACTAAATACTGTACATAACATCACATGCTCTGGATAAATCTTCTCTTTCCACATAACAACCTGGGAACAAACACTGTGGATGGCACTGACAAGCAAAAGGGTACATCATAAAGACAGATGGTGACAAAAACCAGACACCAGCTTCAACAAAACACAGAGGATGTGGAGCCAAAACACGACTGTGTTCTCTGTAATGGAAGATCTATTTAGGCACACGTGTTGATAGTCACTGACATAAATAACATGTCCATGATTTAAGGTTACAATTTATATACATGTATAAAGGAAAGTGTATACTTCAGGTGTATTACTGTTCACCATTTCTTTTCAAGGTTTAGCTTTAGTTCACTTAAGTAAGAAAGAAAGAAACAAAAAATGCCACATAAATGTAACTCACAGCTAGTGTGAAAGAGTTAAACAAGTCTAAAAGAAAAGTAGTGAGGATGAAACATTGAAAAGTAAAGCTGAAGCTGTAAACGACTCTATAGGGACACAATATGATTTCAGGCACCTGCGCAGGTAGGTCCTCCACAGCTCAGTGTGCTTCTCTGGGCACGACCTCTTCATTACCCTACTGAGATACTGAGCTGCGTCTGAGCCGTCTGCCGCCTGAGCTCCCTCCAGCTCTGACTTCAGATCCAAAGCATTGAAGAAACCAGGATTCATCTACAGAGATAAACACATGCTGAGGCATGCTTCATCACAGTAACACTAGTTCTACTCAAGGACAAACACACAACGGTTTCTGTGCACTCTATGTTTGAGGCTTCAGATGTGTTGCAATTCGGTCTTGTATATGAACCAGAGCGAGAGACAGGAAGAGAGAGAGAGAGAGAGAGAGAGAGAGAGAGAGAGAGAGAAGAGAGAGAGAGAGAGAGAGAGAGAGGAGAGAGAGGAGAGAGAGAGAGAGAGAGAGAGAGAGAGAGAGAGAGAGAGAGAGAGAGAGAGAGAGAGAGAGAGCTGAGCTAAGCCGTCAGGAGAACTAGAGCGAGTTTTATATTTAAATCATCAAGGTAATGGTACATGCAGACTATTTATACTAGTCATAGAAGATGTATGATTAAAACGATGTCCATTTTAATCCCCACAAAAACATACAACATTTGAATATCTGTTCGCCACCATTTCGTCTTTTTAAAAAATGAGCGTGACATTTGCTCTTTTTTCTCGGCGCTGACTTTTTAATCAAATAATTTACAAAGTCCATAAATAAAGATAGAGCAGATGGAGGAGAAAAAGAAGAAAGCCAGAGAAAAAAAATGCACGGAGAGTTCAAAACAGCTCATCAAAAAACAAACATCTCTATATATCTGCCGTGGCAACCGGCTCCTGCTTCATTATATTAATTTGCGAGCGGCGGACTGAAATTACACTGTATGAAAAATGGCTGGAAAATTTAAATGATACAAACTCATCCTATTAGCGGTGAAACATTAAAAAACAAACAGCCCCCTCTGCATCCTGCTAATTTGTCTTGGGATGAAAAGCGTTTGATGGATGAATCTTACCTTATTCATAAGTGAGGATAAAAGAGATGTATTTCCCGGCGCAGGGTGTCCGTTTGATTCAGCGCTACAACATGCAAAATGAACAGTGTTTAGGCAGGATTTGCATGAGAACAGTAAATATTATAATTTATCTGAGATTGCGAATATACAATGAAAAAAAAAGGGAACGAGGCTGGAAATTAGGGTTTATGTGAACACGCTTTCATCTAAATGAATGTGCAAACATGTCATGCCTCATACTTGACGTGCATTATGAAAAGAGGGTATTATGGGAGAATTTTTGCATTCATATGATGGATTTCCTCAAAGGAGGCCTCGTGGTGGAAGAAGGAGGGAACGTGTAAATCTCGTCCTCCTTGATCACTCCACAGACCCACCTTGTGAAGGGGGTTTTAACAAGAGCACTCACACTAATTAACACAATACGGCATTATTTGAGAGATAAATCACAGCGGGGCGGGGCGGGCCTGTGCGTGAGCCGAGAGGGGGTGGATGATGGGATACCTGTGGTCTTTCTTGCTCAGGTCCAGGCTGTGCTCCTGGACAGAGGCTTGGGGGCCGTCAAAGCGATATCCGCCGGTCCTGCTTTCACCTCGACCGGATTAAACCGGCCTGCTTGAGTCTGCTGCCCCATCCCTGAGGAGAGAGAAGGAGAAAAACAAAGTTATTGTTGGTCAGCATTATTCCGCCGTGATGAGATCCAATCTGACTTCTGTCCCGGCCAAGGAGAAGACCAGGAGTGATAATTATTGCGGAATTATGTCAGGCCGTCAAGGCGTTTAAATGCTGATTGAGAGGCAGCAGGAATGAGGGAAAAAGACTCCGTTTTCAGCAGCGCTTGTCACAACTCATTTGCGGGCCTGCCTCTTAACTGGTCATTAAGAGGCATGCTAATGCTGAGGGAAAGTGGCAGATTCAGACTGCCCGCCCCTCCCTGCCGTCGCAGTGTGTCCTTGTTGGTCGGCGATGGACGAAGGAGCATGCCCAAAAGGAACATCTGCTTGTCCGTCAGATTAGAGGTGACAGCCAATCAGATTGGTTCAAATAGCGTGACCTCTCGATCGGATTTTGAAAATAGGTATGCCGACGATGTGGAAAGGAGGAAAGAGACGGGAGGGACGCTGACGGGAATGCGACCTGGCTTTTCCTCCAATCCCTAAATGATTGAAATATTAATTTGTCCTCAGGCTATACAGAGAAAGCCGGCTTTTGGTAGCCAGTAAGTGGTATTTTATTAAAAAACAGCTAGGAGTTCAAGACACAAAGATGGAGCGATGAGTGCATCAGCAGTGATTGCGAGGTCGGGTGAATGTTGTTTAAGACACCAGGCCCGCTGAGGAAAAGTGACAGCTAGCGCCCACCCTGCCCTTGGCCTTCAGTTCAGAGGGCATTTAACCATGTGAAAAGAGAAGGGAGACACTCCTCTGGGTCACAAACACAAACGCCCACACACAAACACAAGTTTATCAGATGTGTCACTCTAACTTTCCTGACGCATGTGCTTTGATTCGTTGTGTTGGTTATGGAGGTGAACTAGTGACTCATTGTGATGTGTCTGCTTTAGGCACATCACATCCTAATAAATCCGGTAGCTCATACCAGCCTTATTTTCATTCTTTTACTGTGTGTAACGCTCAGTTGACTAATTACTGCCTGTCTTTGAACCTAAAACTAGCCTAGTTCCTCTACCTCCAATCCATCCAAATCTGTGGTCGTACTGATATTAACCTCACCGCCTGTCCGTAAATGACTACTACATCAGCCCTCTACAAAGCTCTCGCTTTTTCTCTCTCAATTTTTTTTTGGGTATAACCTGTCTGACGTTAACAAGGGACATTTAAATAACAACCACGTGAGGAGAGACTCATTAAACCTTCAGCTTTGCAGTTTCTATGATAAAAATCGGTGATGATCTAAGAGAGCGGTGTGGTAGGGGGGCTTGGGGGGGGGGGGGGGTGCACATGCTCACAATGCTGTGTTTTTCTGGAAATTATCCAAGAATAATGTTACTGTGTAATTACCTCAACAAAGTTACTGAACTCACGAAAGATCATTTGTACTGGGTGTCTAATTAGCGAACCCCTCAGATTTCAAGATCCTCTAAAACACTCTGGGGGTGAACGTAGATTTAAAAAAAAGTGAGAATTCAACTAGGAAATAACACCACCTGAACAAATTAGCAATCGGCTCTTTTTATGCAGCAAGACTGAGATGTGTTTCTCTGCAAACTGGCCCTTGACTACAAAAATAGTCGGAAAGAAAACAACAAAGCTGTTGAAAATAGTCGCAGTAAACATCATTCTCTCATTTCTAACGCTGAGCTCTGACCACATCCTCTTCATATTTTACCCAAATGTCCTGTTCACACGTCTTTTCTGAGCAAACGTGTAAAATTAGCAATGCCACATTATGATCTGCACTCTCAATTCTGTTTAGTAGGGGATTTTCTTTCTCTACTTTTTTTTAAATTACCAAAACTAAATACAAGGTGCTCACACATGAGAGAATATGCTAATGTTATTTGCCTTCTTGTAGGGCAGTAGGACTTTTATAAGAAGATCTGATCTTCTGAAGTCTACACCTGCAAAGAGACAAAGAGTAAAGGCTATCACAGCTGAAACCCTTTAAGGATCTTCTGCAAATATTTTAGCTAACCCTAAACTTACATCCAGGATCCTGTTGCCATACCTCACAAAAAAGAAGCATTGGCATGTTACATGAATATGGTAATCAATCAGTCAACCCTCACAATACAGTATTTTATTTTTGTAAGGAAACCCACTAGCTTACCAGCCTAAAACGCCTAGAGAGTAAAGACTTCACAGACTCCACATCAGTGTTTTCATACTGAAACAAGTAGTGCCTTTATATACACACCATCACATACACACACAGCCTTCTCTGAAGCGCTGAGTCATTTCTGCTTCACCGGTTTCTGATATTTCTTCCTCTATATCAGAGTGCATATAAAAAGCTGCTTTGTACCTCCAATTTCTCAACTTAATATTATTCAGGCTCCATTTGGTTGGAACGAGTGCACGCTCAGATAAGAGGCCGGTGATGAGGAAGCATGTAGAACACAGGCCTGGGATCCTCCTGAGAATGCTATTAGAGGCAGCTTTACAGAGCCCACTCACTAGTTCAGCACTTATCTGCTAATGGATTGTGGGTATCATGACAATGATCGCTGCAATAACAAGACTAGAGCAGCAAACCAGCCCTTTAATATTTTGCCTTAATCCTGAAATCAGAGTTTGTGTAGCGCCTGTGGATAGCATGAGCAAGATGACCTGAAAGTGCCCTTTCACAGATGGGTATAGGTACAGAGAAAGAGAAACACATGGGGAGAGTGACACAAAGAACTGATGTTTTCACGATTAAACGCAGTGAGAAAAACTGATCCTTTGATAGAGTATGCACACTTGTTCTAGATATAAACATTGGGAAGATATATTCCATGATTCTCAAATGGTTTTATTTTTTATTTATTTAGAAAAGATAATATAGAATTTTACTATCGGCCATTTATTGGTTATCAGCCATTGTTATTGACCAGAATTTTACATTCTAAAATAAATGTTAAGTTGTAAAAATCTTTATCCTTTTGTATGGATTCTAAAATAAAAAATGTATATAAATATTTGAATTATTATTAAATGTTATTATTTTAATATTTCATATTAATGACTAATATTTACATGAATAAATATACTAATACTGTGTGCAACCCACCAGTTGAGAATCACGGATCTGGATGATCAGTTGATAGTTGATACTGTGGAAAGATGAAACAAACCTGCATCCAGATTACTGGAGGGCTTCAGAGCAGCGGCTGCCAGCCGGGCCATCATGGGCGATATCAGACCCTTGCTGGCCGACATCTTCTCCATGATGGATGATGCAGCGAATGAAGTCGGAGTGGATGCTACGGTAGCAGCAGCTGGGTCCCCAGTCGGGGTGGAGGTCTGGGGTAGAGAATCGCTGGGCATGGAGTGAGGTACAGAGGTGGCCACGGATATCAGGCCAGCGGCAGAGGGGGTGAGCGTCATGGGCATTCTGGGAATGAGCGAGAAGAAAGGGTTGGAAGCACCTGCCAGTGCACTGTTGGAAAGTGCCAGGGCCATGGGTACATTGCTCGGTAGAGCCTGGGACAGCAGGGTGGAAATGCGGCTGGCCGGAGGCAGAGCGGCAGTGGGCTTGACGCTGTGGCTGGAGGACATGGTGGTGATGGGAGTGGACATCAGATGCGGTACGGTGGAGGACTGCTGGGTGGTTGGAGAAGCACTTAAGCTGGAGTTCTTGCTGCTAATGGCGGAGTAGTCCATGAGGTCATCATTGCTGGACTCATCCTGATCATCTTTGGGCAACAGGAAGGAGGAAGCAAGGCCCAGCACACCCGAGGAGCGAATGTGGCGGCGCTCGTGTTTGCGCTTGTGTGAGGTCATCTGGCTGGTGGAGGTAAAGGTGAAGCCGCAGCCTTGGCGTATGCAGTGGAAATGGTTGGTGGCCTTGCTGTAGACGCAGCCTTCGTACTTGCATTCCTCGTATTTGTAAAATTTCTTGAAGCCGTCCTTGGCGTAAGCGTCATCTTTGATGTGATAGCTCTTGTGCTTCTCAATGTCACACTTGTTCTTGAAGGTGAAGGTACAGCCTGGGCGCCTGAGAGGCGGAAAGGGCGAAGGATTAAACTCTAAAATGGTATTGAAGTTGACATTAAGTTGACAGATTAAGTTGAGTTGGAGCGACCATTGTACCTGCAGTGGAAGTGGGTGGTCTTTTGCCCGTAGAACTGGCACACGACCGTCCCACAATCCTCGGTGGCGCGAAACCTCTGGAAGCCATCGTTGATCAGCTGTGCATTTTTCTTATGGAAGTTCTCATGAGTCATGACATCAGATGTGCTCGTGTACACCTTGTTGCAGCCCACCTGACAGACAAGAAATGATAAAAAAAAAATGCTTTGATGAGACAAAGCGTGAGCATGGTTTAGAAATAAACACCATGTGTGAGTTTCACTTTGTTGCACTGGATGAAAAATGCTCAGTATGAAAAAAAGTGGCTTGGCACTTGAGCTCTTGTAGTCTGCAGGGACATGAAAACAACAACTCGAGATGTGACACAAAAATAGCTCAGTTTGGCGATTAACTCAATGTGGGGAGCAAAGAAACAGGTGACCTAAAAAAAAAGAACAGGAAACATTTTCTCTAGATCTGAGCTTTGTTAAAAATATACTCTTGAGACATCTCATAAAATATGAAATGCAAACCCTTTACCCGAAAAAAACAGGTGCGCGTTTCATAAAAACAGCTTCAAAGAGATAAAAGACAGGACTATATTTTGCGATTTGCAATATGTGGCATGCGAAAGCAGCATGGTGAGGCAGCGTGTGGTTGAAACCTTTTTCCATTTAAGGTTTTAAGTCTATATTAGAGGTCTATGCTTTAGTAGAAGAGTCAGGGGGGTTGTTCGGGAAGACTGTCACTTACTTCGGCTCTGTTACTCAACAGCAGCACTCAGGAGCCCTCTGGGAGCAGACGAATGTGAACTAATGTTTGAATTAAAACCAGCAATTGTATATCATCTCTGGCACTTTTCACCCGTGCAAACAGGGTAACTTGGCCATATTCAGTCAAACAATGAAAAAAATGCCACTCTGTTTTTTCTCCGTAAATCAGGAGAACGGGTGCCAACATCTGCCAGTTCTCACTGCTGTTAAAACAAGAGCTGAAATGTCTAATAACAATTACACCGTTAGGGAGGCTTAAAAAAAGAGAATATATCTTAAGTCCTGGGCCACTGTTGTCTGTGGTGAAAAAGAGCTCGGCTCAAAAGTGACACCTTGAAAATAAGCAGATGTAAAGAATTAAACAGATCTGGTGGGAAATAATCGCCACTTGGTACTAAAAGATGAAAAATGTTGAGTTCATATAAACAACTCACAGATTTTTATCCATGCCAACTAAGGAGTGAGGGAGAAAGGTGGTGAGGGGAGAGGAGGGCCACATCCTGTTCATGCCTATATTTTAATTTGATTTATTCTGACACCTTCTGTCTTATGAACAAAAAACTGATCTTAAATGTTCATATAGGCCTTGAGGGAAATGTCAATATAGATTGGATTGTACAAAAGTCTGTGCTATTTGCCTGCTGCTATTAACGTAACTATTGTGCAAGGAAGGTAGATGTTGTTCAAATTTTCAAGACCGCATTTCGAGTAAATGTATCTTAATGTTTAAAGATGTTTAGATATTTGTATTGGAAGATATTCATTTTTTGCAAAGCATGAAACATTTAATATCATGACTTTATGAATTTATGAACTTCCGGTCCGATTTAAGACATTTTGTGTAAGGGCGAATTAAGATTTGTTATGAAACCCTGAAATATATATTTTTGGTAACACTTTATTTTGATGGTCCCTTTTTGAATATTCTGTTTACTATACTGTAAGTAACTTTGCAACTACATGTCAACCTATTCTAACCCAAACCCTACCAGTCTACTAATACTCTACTAAAACTCTAATGAGAGTTAGAAGACATGAAGGTACAATGTTACTTATAGTCCACAGAAGTGTTAAAGGGACCATCGAAATAAAGTGAAACCATTTTTTTCTCAAATCCTGTACAAGCACAGGAACTGATATTTGAATGTGTCTGTATAAGGGTGAATGTGCAATTTTTTTTTTTTTTTAAACTAGGGGTTTCTGCTGTGGTTTACCTGCATGCAGTGGTAGTGGGTACTCTTGCCGTTGAGATGACAGCCGTGGTAGTACACACTGCAGTCATCCAAAGGGCTGAAACGCATGAATCCGTGCTGCAGGGAGTTGTCCCTCTTCTTATGCATGTTATAATGCCTTATCACATCCTGCTTACTGGTGAATCTCTGTAAACAACAGATATACAGAGTTAGTAAGGTGGGGGAGGTGTTGTGTAGGTTCTGAAGGAAACCAGCAAAGCGTTCTTTTATTTCTCATGCAACAACTGCAAAGCATTGCAGAAAATTGCAGCCAGGTGGGTTAATGGTGCATATCGTAGCAGCAGGTATAAGGTGAATTTACTTTTTAATACTCGCATTGCAGAGTTAGAACAATTAAAAGTGAGTACTTTGAAGGGCGTATTTGATTCAGAGTTTGCCTTATAGACTCCCTATACACTAACTATGCGCACCCAAATCATAGCATTATTACTCAAATATGACTTTGTATTATTTTCTAAGCTCATCTGATGTTTGAATCGGTGCATGATGATGTGCTGCTTCAAAAAAAAAGGTTCCTGAACTAGACTGTTAATTACATTTTATTTCACCATTTCTAATTAAGATGGATCACATGACATACGAGATCACAGTTGTGATATTCTCCGCTTCTGAAAAATCATGTTCCATGCAGATGGTTTTGGAACGTGCACGGGGAAAAGACAACAAACAAACAAACAAGGCAACCAAAAAATGTTTCTTTTTTAATTCCCGTCTGAGATATGATTCCATTTTTAATTAAAGTATTAAAGCACAGTTTTGTGCAGGGTTAGACAATAATAATGAGGAAATATGCTAAAATACCCCTCCTCCTCAAAATTAGACAAACCTCCTAGGCGATAGACAAAGCGATGTAGGGGAAAAAACCTCACTCTTGAGAGATCAGGGCAACCAAATCTGCAGTAATTGGGCTTGAGCTAATATTACAGGAACTGAAACAAGAGTAGCTGAAATCAATGAGCCTTTTCCAACTTAAATCCATATTTTCTACATAAATGAGCAACAGGAGAAAAAAACGTGACAGAAACATCCATAAAACCTCAATGCCCACATATGAAGATAATCTTACAGGCAAATAAAAAATAAACTAAAGATATATAAATACAAAAAGATAAATACTTAAAGCTTGGCTATATAAAGTGTTACATTTCCATTCCTGTTTCAAAAGGAGTGTAATAGATGATATATGAGCCAATTTCCAACAAACGGTGATGACAGGAATTTGGGATGTCGACAAACAAATAAAAAGAGATACTGATCTAGATCCGGCCACACTGAGCGGAACTGTGGAAAACAGCAGGAAATTGTATCAGTTGGGCTTCTGTACTTATAAGAGCGGCCACACGGTCGTGTGGACATTTATTTTAGGATTCCCATCGCATTGCAGGATGGCCATGAAAGGAGAGGCAGGGCCGGTATGGAGTGGAGCAAAGGCTGGCAACCGCAGGATAATATTCCACCACTGTGTCATGTAACATTTTAATGACTTATCAATTCCAAAAACAAGTTCATCTGAGCCTCACCTTTCAGCTGGGGTACGCACAGCCTCCTGTCTGTCATTACTAAACTGCCAAGTTGCCTTTACCAGTACAGGAAAATTCCAATATTAATCCGAATATGGTCATATTCTAATTTTGTAAGCATCATGTAAATTCCATAACCTGACTGCCAAAACCAGATTAAGCCAAAGATTCTGGGTTTATAGAAATCTGAATAAGATTGCTAGTCCCATGCTCTACTGTTTAAGCTGCACCAATGCTTATGCTTGAATTGTAAGTCACTTAAATTATATTTAGAATATTAAGATTTGCAAATAACAAGTAGATTAGAAAAAAAATCTAAGAGTAATGGATGGATGGCTGGATGGAAACGTCAATGAACTATTGCGCATAAAAAACCATATGAGCTCGTTTTATGCGATATTCCAATTTAATGTGGAAGTTAAAATTGCAACTTTGGATGGAAACATGGCTAATGAATTCTTAAGCAACGCAAGTTCCAAAAACGGAGAGCTTCAAAGGGACTTTTGAACCAGCTCTGCTTACAGTTTGAGGAATTGTACTTGAATAACAAGAGGCAGCCTGCTGAGCTGAATAAGTCTCTTTTAGATGCAACAGCTGCCCTGTTGTCTTCAGCAGGATTCCTGGATGTTTATAATGAAAAATGTAATCAGATGATTAAAAATGAAGTGGGAGATTATGACTAGAGAGGACTTGATAAAGAAAAGACTGTGCGGCTCTCTTTGCAGGAGGATTTTTGATGTATTCGACAAATGTGCCCGTCTTTGCCTGCTCTTTTCCACCATATGCGCATGAGCCGCTGCTGTCTGTGTTCTGATCTGCTTAATGCTGATTTTGCTGTGCTGAACATGACAACTCTGGGGACATGGATCAGATTAATAATGTGAAAGGGGTTTATGAGTGGCCCAAGAGTATTAGCAGATGTCCTTAGGAAAAAAAGGAGGCATCTTTTGAAAGTATTTACCATTAACTCTGAAAAAAAAGGAAAGCCATTGTCAGTCTGATTGAGTTTTGGGAAATAGCCCTCATCTATCTAAACCTGTTAAGCCAGTGTGGTGCCAAGATAAAGGTCTAGTCCGTAAGGTTTTGTTTGGCTGTTTTCTTGTGTGTACCCTGGCACACTTCAATCATTTCCTCTAATAGTTAACTTCCACTCCTGTCAGGGAGTGATGGGAAAAGTGTGAAGGTGAGCTTTAAAATGGTGTTGTGACACTCTCTGCATTATACTGTTGTCTTACAGAAGCAAGGCGCTTAGATTTCCAGCAGTAAATCGATGGATATTAAAGTGTGTTGAACCGTGCCCGTCAGATTGCAAAAATTACCCATCTGACATAATCTCATTTATCGTCAAAAATAAGGGAAAGGACACCCACTTTTTGCATTTGTATTCAAGATAAAATTCCAATAGATAGATAATATAGATAGATAGATAGATAGATAGATAGATAGATAGATAGATAGATAGATAGATAGATAGATGAAGATTAAATAAAAATAAAATTAGCGTTTTGCAACACTGGCCACTCGTGGGTAAATTAAGAAAGTTGCAGGCGTTTTTATTTGTGTTTTGCACTTGGTGAGTGTTCATTTTAAATCCTGCTTGTGGCTGTTGTACTCACCTGATAGTTACATTCGGGGTCCATGCAGTGATAATGCTCTCTGTACTGGTAAGCACAGTGCACATGGCCACAGTGCTGGCTCCCAGAGAACCTACAATCAGACAGAAATATATGTAAAACACCGTAATTGTTACTGTTTTGGCCAAGTATTCTGAATCCAAACATTATTATCATATTGAGCTAAAGATAAACACGATTTCAAAAGCAGCAAGTGAGATAAAGAGATCATTTTATAAGAGGAAAAAAATCAGTGCTTACTGAAAAGGAGTTGCATTTCGCTATCTCTATTCCATATACAAAACCTCTAACAATGTGGGGGCTGATCTTGAAAGGGCAATTTAGCCTTTTATCTCCGCTTGATAGATGCCCTAACACTGACAGTGTCATCTTCACGGAGCTCAGAGTCATTACCAAGAACTATAAACACATAGAAAAACAGGCCTACGCTTCCTCGACCATACGATTGCAATTCACTCTCCAGCCACAGCAATCTCCACCAAATTAGTTCCATTCCCTTCAAAGGCAGTAGGTAGACTCTTATTAAACTGTAACCCCCGACATAATTCGCTCATTTGCTCGTGCTTTAAGCCCTGGCAAATCAGCGTTCGGCTCTCCAGGTTAACAGCCTATGCTTTAATCAGGGAAAGGTTAGGCCTAATAGAAAGGTTTGAGTGTGTCTCCATGTGGCTTCCTCCTCTTCACTCTCGCCGACTGACTTGCCCGGTCTTCCGCGGATTGGCGGCGCTTTAAAGAGGCACATTTCCTGAGTGTTTACAGGCTGATTATAACCCTGACGATGATGACTGTTAAAAACCTCCAATTACAGCTCAAAACACACAAATAAACATTCGCACCGCCGCTGCCAAGAGCACCATCTGCTGAAGTAGAGAAAAAGCTAAGTAATTTTTTTCCCCCTACTGCCTGGATTATCCCTAGACTGCTTTTACAAATCACTTTGCTAAGTTCATTAAGCTAATTGAATGGTGAATCCACTACCTGCTAAACGTGGGTGGTGTTCTGAAGGGCTGGGGAAGTGGCAGGCGCTTAAGTTGGTTTTGTTTGCATCTTAAAGGAACAGTTCACCCAAGAAACAGTAGATTTCAAGCACCATAAACACATCATAAATCATATCTATGCGACTATATTCCAAGTCTTCTGAAGCCATACTTGTTGAACTCATGAAAGTTCATGAGAGAAGTAGTAGTATTATCAGGTTTGTGGATGAATCATTCATTTAGTTGGACTCACTGTTTTAATCACAGGAGTTAGAAGCTGAAAAGAGAAGTGATCAATGAAAATTTTGGTCCGCCTCTCACGCACAGCGATTGTTTGGATTCCAAAGTTTAAAAAATATAGTCAGAGGAAGAACTTTATATTTTCCTTTTTTATTTTTTGAAACTTTAAATCCTCAGTCCCCATTCATAGTAATTGCATGGTAAAAACTAGCAGTACAATATTTAAAATGTGTCTTTACATTCCACAGAAGAAAAAAAGTCATTTGATGATTTTGGAATGACATGAGGATGAATACCTGGTGATGATATTTTCATTTTTGAGTGAACAATTGCTTTACAAAAGAGATTACAACACAGGCTACAGTACAGACTTTATATATCGCACTCATAATGCATAAATGTACACATTCCACCATTAGCAGCCCCTCTGTGTCGCACTCAAACATTCCCGGCCCCATGTACACAGAACCCCCCTGGGATGGCAGCCCACCCCAGCTGTATCACTTTGCCTCTGGACAATTCCCACTTGCCGCGTCAGGGGGCTAATGGGCCACGCTGCTATTCAGTGGCGGATTAAATATTAATATCGCCACGATACAGAGATTGCCGCACATCTCCCGTTACAATAGAGACATGCCGATCAAAGTTTGGTGCAATGCTGGGTACATAAAAGCATTTAGGAGGGAAAACAGTGACTAAACACTACCAGGGAAGCTCTTTAAACATCAAACCGCGGCAGTGTGAGGAGATAAAGAACTTTTTCCCCTTTTGTGGGGGGAAGGTGGGTGTAGACAAGTTTACAAAGCTGCTTTTTAGCACGACTGTTCTCTCATTAGCGTGGATGATTCCCCCCCCCCCCCCCCACCCGATCCTTCAACAACCCCCCAATACACCAGGCTGCATTTGCCCTTTTTATGAGTCCTCATTTTTCTTTTTTCCCCTCCTCTCTTTCCTTTCTTTTTTTTCCCAACACGGAAATTGAAACTGTATCTGGGCTTATCTACTGCCTCCCCGCGCATCAACTGCCGAGATGTTTAGACAAATTTTATGCATTATGCAGTGCAAATATCAAAACAGTTCTTGGCAGTGCCAGCAGAAGCCTCATTAAAAATTCCTTAATTAAATCTTCTTGCAAAATGTAATCAGTCCAAGGAGGGTTTTTGTGTGTGCACAAGGATGTGTGTGTGTCTGTTAGTGCCAGGGCTTTGATTTGTGGCCTTCATGTTACGGCTTGGGAGAGTAATCATTAAAGCCAAAGCCACTTTGCCTTTTGAAATGCGCCTTTTTCTCTCTTTAAGGCAAGAATAAATAAACAAATGATAATCACCTTTCTACTGGCATGACAAAAGGAAACAGAAGCCGATATTAGAGTGCGCTGCATCTATCTCTGCGCTTTGTCTGCATTTGCGAGTGCCTGTCATTTAGTTGATTCAGTATCTTCATTTGAAGTGCAGATATTAGAAATGAAAGTCTCAACTATCTGTGCAGTCAGGCCCAATGACACACAGGCACATGCAGGGCAGTCTAATGTGCCCGATGTTTTTGCAAACATTTCAAGCTGTTTGCTTAAGATTTTAGAGAGTTCAGCTTCAGCGCTGGCAGGGAAACTGACACTGGGAAAAAATTACTCACTTTCCAGCCTTTAATTCAATTAATTTTCCTTAGTCCATAAACCTGGCGTGCTTACGCGTAATTTATCGTCCACACAGAAAGTGTATTTTTGCAAATCTACATCCTGCTTTATTAAACTGTGAAATATGTCATCGATTAAAGAATGTTGTCGTGAAGTTTTGTGAGGCTGAGGATTTGCATACCTGGCGATATATTTCTGGTATACGTTGACGTCCTCTGTGACAGGTTTCTCGGGAGGAAGGCCATTCCTATCATAGCATGGAAAAAAGAGAAAAGGATTAATGGTATGCATTTCATCAGTAATAAAAACAAACTGACGCAGTATTTACTTATGAGCCATTTCAAAGTTTGGGCTATCAATATACATTTTCTTCAATGGAGTAGCGATTTGGTTTGGGAATGAATTAGGGAGGTATATAGGCACGCTATGATGCATGGCCTCCCAACAATGACAGCACAGAGAGGAAAAAATGTTTTTGAATGCATAAATTATTTATGTGTGTTTTTGGAGAGAGCACAAATGCAAAGATGAGGGTGTGCGGCGAGTGTCAGAAAGACAGAAAATGGCTACATGCGTTTTATTTTGTTTGATTGGCCCTTGTATGAGGGATGACTACAGCTTTTAGGACATCCTATTTCAGAAACAATTCTCATCGATTTAACAGTTACTTAAAAGTCTGGGTTTGGTGGCTGCATTTGACTTAGCATCCCACCTTCATTGAATAAGCACTTAAAAGGAGGAATTCCTAATGTAACACATTATAGTATGTGCAAAGCATTTTGTATTCAAGGTGGCAGCAGTTCAGCAGCACTAACTCAGGACTAAAAACATGAGCAGCTCCAGCAGGGGATGACCTGGGGTTAATCTGCCTCTTTAGGGCTGGTTCTGACAACAAATCACAGTATGTGTGTGTGTGTGTGTGTGTGTGTGTGTGTGTGTGTGTGTGTGTGTGTGTGTGTGTGTGTGTGTGTGTGTGTGTGTGTTTTGCACATGGCCACACTGCTGGCTGTTCCAGGGACTTCTGGAAAACAGCCTTAAGGATCTTGCTAACCTGAACTATTGACAAGGTCAAGACAACTCATAGAAAGAGTGCCAACCAAGCCCCTAAAAAACTTGCAATCTGACTTTAAGACCAGCAGAGGTCTTCTCACCCACCCACAAGGCTCAGGATCCCTATGCGAGTTATTGTTATAAATACTGTAATTTCCTGTCAATTTATTGTCCAAACAGTTCATTTCATTTTTAAAAGTGGCCTTACTTGACAGAAGAGACGGTTCCAGTAGTAATGGAGTCAGTTTTGGAGAAGCTGGACTTCATGAAGTCAGTGTTAAAGCCGAGGTGGCCAGCCTGGTCTACGGGCAACCCGGGAGGTCCCACGACCCCGGCAGGAGCAGCCGTATTGATGACTGGTGTTCCTGGAGTCCCTGCCGTAGCTGGGAGAATGCTCGGCATCATCGGCGGATCAACTTTCCCAGGAAGGAACTTCTGGATGTTTCGTACATCGTACTTTGACGGCCTGCCAACCTTGCCGGTCTTAAAAGCGATGGCACCGCCCATGTCAGGGTTGCCCTCTCCAGGTTTAAAGAGGTGCAGGAACTTGACGTTTTCCAAGTCGTACTTGGAGGGCCGTTTGTAGGAATTGCCATTTTGCTGTCTGAGACTTTCGCCCATCTTCAGCTTCTGGATGAAGTAATCATACTTGGATGCACGGGATGCTAGGTTCTGGATGTGTGACTGGTTTGTTGGGGTGGATTGAGCGAGCTTTGTTTGTGGTCCATTACGGGTGGAAATATCTGTCCCTCTGACCCCGCAAGGGCCGGCTGGATGAGGGCAGCGCTCTTCTCCGGTGCCATTTTGGAGTTGAGCTCTTCAGGCTTGGTGTTTATAGGCCAGGGCAAGGTCTCCCCAGCCTTCAGCTTGCGGATGTACTCCTCGTACTTGGAGAAGCGAGCTCGACGGGTGGCCTCCTCGCTGCTCAGGGAAGAAGGATCTGAGGTAGCTGCTTTCAGCTTCTCAAAGCTGATCTTCTTGGCCAGCTCATCCCGAACCTGCTGGTCATCATAGCCAAACATGTGTAAAAACTCATTCATGGTGTTGGCGGCGTAATCGCGTAGTGCGGAGGACTCTCCTATACGAAAAACAAAGATAAACAGTTGATTTAGATAATACCCCAGAATTGCACTGATAACAAAACTGGATCTGAAAGTATTAGAGAATGATTTAGCTAATAAAAGTTAAATAAAATTAAATAACAGCAAGGCCCAAATAGAAAAATGGAATGGGGTAGTTTAATTGCAGTGTAGTGAAATTAATTCTGGACCATTAACTTTCATATAGGTCTAAAGGGAGGTCAGATAGACCACCAAAAGGAGACAATTTGGGTTGAAAGCTTCCCCTGCTTCTTAACCAGCTCATATAAAGGCCAAATTCATGCTCTTTTAAAGTATATTTGTGTATGTGTGTAAGCGAGGGACACAAACCCCTCTGGCACTGATGCACTTAGTGCTTGGCTCTGATATAGTGTTTATCACAGTAGATGAATGCAAAAAAATCTCATCATGTCTCATTTTGTCTGTCAGGAGAGCTACCCTGGTACAAGAACACTACTCCAGATGACAACTTCATAGAGGTGTCAGATAAACTCCCTCTCCACCCTGCCATGACCCCAGCCCTCCACCAGTCCTTTTCTTTATTTATTTGATTGCCTTTTTCATTGCTGAGCAAATGAGATGGTTAAAGGTAACGTTAGCCACGGCCATGCGAATTAATACTAAAATATTTCAGCTTTGGTCTCATATTTCTATGTTATTGCTAAATCGGTCTCTCGCCCGTGCTTTTCACATCTCCTTCTCAGCATGTAAAATAATCCCCAAATTTCCATTGCTGCATTGGGGCTAGTCCTAGCCGTGCTACATCAGTATGAAAGGTGATCTGGGAGATCGAAAGAGCATGAAAAATGTAAGAGAAATGTATCAGGTATTTGATAGGAAACTCCCTACACTTTGCTATGCATCATTTTAGCAGCTATAATGTCTTTGAGCACATACAGTAATGTCATCTTATGCTCAAAGGTTAGGGTGTCATGACAGTCCTTACAGCACTCATTTTCTCAACTCAATGCTGCCTTGGAGTATTACTGTCACACTTACCGATATGCAAAAAGAAGGAACCGAAAATTAATATTTGTATTCTACAGTAGGTGTGAAAGGTGTGTATAACTCTGGTTATAATTATATATAAATATATTTATACAATAAATTATATTATATTTTAGGGGTATAGCTGACAAAATGACCAGAAAATGTGCTAAAAGCTATGGGTGCAGCCACGTGAGATTTGTGCCTTTAATGCTTTAAAAAAAAAGTCATTAGACACCAAAGTGTACTGCATTTGTTAAAGTGGCTGCTATTTTGACAGCATTTTGACAAAGTACACTCATTTATTGTTAATTAGCCTCAATTTAATCACTGCTGAATCGGCCACAATAAAAACTATAAAAAATAATGAGCTATTATTACATACTGAAGGATATTTAGTGCTACTGTATGTATCCCCAGAACTTCAGTTTGGCAGCGCATGCTTCAGCCATAAATTTGGCATCCAGTGACTATATTTTTGTATAGGTCACGACTGCTTAGAGGGGTTTTGTCAGGTCATGTGACTTTACACAGCTTTAAAGTCAGGACAGGCTCTTTAATCTCTGTCCCTGAACATTTTCCAAGGACAGCAATCAAAGACACTTCTGCTTTAGGTAATTGGACATATTCCATCTGTACCTTTTTTTCAAACAGTTGGGAAATTCCCTTCATTTTCTGACAGAAATCCCCGTCTCTGAGTGTTATCGGTCTATCATTAGCATTATTATTGGTTTCAAAAGTCATCTGTAGGTAGGATATGCATCCACTATTCTCTTTACACTATAATATTAAAGGGATAGTTCACCCAAGATGATCCACTCAACTTCATGTTGTTTTTTATTCTTCCGTGGAATGCAAACATTTTTTTTACCAGATTTATTTTATGTTCCAAGGAAGAAAGAAAAAAACAGGTTTCGAATAACAGGGATTGTTGTCAACGAAACGGCATTTTTGGGTGAACTTTCCCTTTAACAGCTTTTATTTTTTGAGTGAACATTCTCTTTAAGATCAAACTGTTGGTATCGAAAGAGATGTTGGTTGTACTACACAGAGGAAAAGTAATAGCTGTAGCAACAGTAGTAGTAGGTGGTAACAGTAGACAGGACGAGAAGTCTAGCATGCCAGTGGGCGGCTCTGTATGCGTTTAATTGACTATCAGTGTCAGGAGAATGATTGGACTTAAACTGCACACATTATGCCAGGACCTAAGAGGAGATAACCTTTTAAAACAGCATGTAAATGAGTCCCCCCCCCCCCCTCCCCCCCTCCCCCCCTCATCCTTATCTCACATGCTCCAAATGATGTCATGTGCATGAGGTTGGAAAGCCATGGCTTTGGGGAAAGGTACGATTTGCCTGGCTGAACTCCCAGCACTCTCTCTCTCTTCCTCTTGCCACTGGAGAGTACAAAAAGAAGTGCTTTTAATCTCACCACTTCATACTGGCAAATTCCAGCCTGTGACAAAGCCCTTGTCTACGTTTGAGGCAATTAAAGTACGTTTTTCCCTTCGTGGTGTGATAACAAATGGACATTATATCTCCTTTCTGTTTACCAAACATGGCCATCAGAAGCATGCTGATTGGGTCTTCATGCACTCCAGAGGGGGTGATGATAAGGACATGTAAGGATCTATTTCTAGATATATATATATATATATATATATATATATATATATATATATACACACACACATACATGGACTTATCAAGGGTCCACTTACAACACTTTAAAAGCTGTGATCTTAAACAGAAATTTCTGATAGTAACTAACTTTTAAATAAACCCATTCAGTTTTAGATTGAATTCAACAGTTTATATTTTGAAAGATGTAGACTTGCAAGTTTTTCTCCAGAAAACACCACATCGAATTTGCTGCCATATCCAGAAACCACTAAATAAACATCAAAATATTTTAACAGTGGATGATATTAGCTTCTGGTGAAGCTAAGTGTGTAATGTGTATTGTTCATAAAAGCTAAATTTGAAGAAAATCTCGAGCCGCAATAAATTCAATAAATTCTATTTTGTTCTATTAGAATTCTTAGTGTAGTGTTCTAACTACAATAAATCGCACAAATAAAAAATCAAAGAATGTAAGAAAACAGTACTAGCTTTTCCTCACAGATTTTTAATTATATGTTTTTTTTTAAAAATCCATCTGTTTATTGAAAAAAAAATACATATATAATTACAAATCTGACAGAATAAGCAAATAGTCAAAAAAGCTTTTAGTAAAAGTACACAAATCTCACATATAGTTAAAATATGTAATATATGGTACATTCAAATATAATAAAAAAATGTATAATTTTTTTATATACTTCAAAAAGATACTGATACTTTTACATGATCTTTTGCTTCGCCTGGTTGAGAAGCATGCATTTGACTGCTATGGGAAAGGCATTCTGTGATTTTATGCTGATAGGGATTCTGCTCAGTCCCCTGATGTGAGGAGTTAAATGTTTTGAAGGTCGCAGTTTCTCTCATTGATCTTGCGATGTTTGTTAATTACATTGTCACTGATGTTGTGAGAGATAATTAAGCCACTATGTTTATATGCATAATTATGTGCGCTCCGCATCAGCCTTTGAAAGACAGCAGCACGAGAGAAGAAAAAATATTTTAATTGTGAGCCGCTCAGTAACATGGCAGTATAGATGCCCTAGTTACAATCAACAAAGAGAGAGAGGAGGGAAAAACAACTCAAGACAAGAGTGGTGACTAATGTCTGCTCACTGCAGTCTTCAAATGCTTTTTCTTCATTTTAAGATGAGGAAGCAAAGGTGTACAACACAAACACATATTTACAGACAGCTTTCTTTATGACCATGAAATAAACACAAAATGACTGATTAAAACCACAATGCACTCATGTTTGCCGGAAAATACTTGATTTTCTGAGAAGCTCTTGGCCTCACTTCTGTGATAGAGGCCACAAGCATATAGGTGCTTCTACCGTCAGAATGGAGAGAGAGAGAGAGAGAGAGAGAGAGAGAGAGAGAGAGAGAGAAAAAAGATACATCAAGCAGAAAAGAACGCAGAAAAAACTGAAAGAAGAAAGCATTTAACAAAAAAAGCACCCACTTAACCTGATTTTGGTAGAGAAATGAAAAGTTTTTAACCAAAGTGATATCTCTTATCTCCCGTTGTCATCTAACATAGTTTCTGTCTTATTTTGTGTGAAGTACCTTTGTCGAGTCTTCCTGAGATAGTCAGAGGTGAAAGTTCACAGAGGTTTTAAAATGGAGATTGTGTCGGTTTCTGCAAATCCTGCTGGTTTGTTATCACTTCGTGAAAGATGGCAACACAAGTCACGTTATCTAGATGATTGTGTTGCAAATACAGTTGTCATTTCTTCCCATACAGATTTAAGGTCCACTCGTTGGGCTTTTGACTCTGAATCTCTAGGATTTAATCTCCTGAACTACTAGAGACCTAGAGTCTTGGCAGAGCGGGTCTACTATGTAATTGGTTCCGGGTGGCAGCTATGTTTTGTGAGCTTATAGAAAATCAAAGAGTCAGAGTGTAATCCTGGGCGTAATATGAAGCTTAGCCAGTCTGCCAACACTCTTGGCCCCTCGGCATACCCGGCAGTCTCTAGAAGTCTCTTCTAAAAATTTATTTCTTCTTTTAGTTCCCGTTTTCCCCCAATGCAGATTGTTTGTATATGTTTGCGGGTGGCAACAGAGTCACTCTTTCATGTTAATTATAGATTTTTCTTTCCAAGAACTCCACTTGCATAGTTGTGACACTGTCATATTGTTACTGTAATTATGCTTGCAAAAAGCCCAGGTAAAGTAAGACCTGTGGAAACTGAGCTGACAAGCCTTTGAGGAGAGATTTTATCTTGCTTATGTGCACTTTGTTTTGGCTACACACAGACAAATACTGAACAATGTGATCTTTTTAGCATTCATATGTATTTGTACTGTACTCTGTATAATATTTTAAACATTGAAATGCACAAAATCAACTTAATGACAGCATCTAAAACGTATTTTAGATCTTTTATGTATCAACAACTTTGGAAATGAACTGAGATTTATATGATAATGAAATCATGAAATTGAAAGGTTAACCAACATCAGTTAAATATGTTTCAAATTAAATATTTTTAGTGTTGTCACATTAGTTTATCAATTTACAGCATTTTAATGTTTTATCTATAGTTTATTACTACACATTTCTATTTATTTATTTTTGATTTATTTATCCATCTAAAATCATTTATAAATAAATGTTACAAAATAATTTTCTTCATCCCTTTATCTTATTCACCAGGAGGCCCTCGGAGAGTTTTGAAAATATTTGTTCTGACCTGTCGGAATTTTAAACATATTTAGGTCTAAAAAAAAAAAAAAAAAAAAAAAAAATCATATATATATATATATATATATATATATATATATATATATATATATATATATATATATATATATATATATATATATATATATATATATATATATATATATATATTAAAAAAGTTCACGTTTTAGATGCTGTCAAAATGATGAAATTGTACGTTTCTATTTGAACATTCAAAAATGTGTCTGTAAATGTTACGATCAAATATCTATGGATAGTAATGACATCATCCTAAAAGAAAGAGGTGATACCTGGTGTGGAGAAGGAGGCTTGGCGAGGGGGGGCTTCGCTAGTGGGCTGGTAGCTGTCGTCCTTGTGCGGGCTGCCCACCGAGTCCTTGTCTTCTTGATAACTGCCCTCGTGAGAGTTGGGCATGGTGTCAGCATCTTCTGCGATGTCTTCTTCATCGCTGCAGCCTTTGGGCTGTACCATGTACACGCCTTCAGGGGGATCGTCGTTTATATTGTTGGGTTTGAGTCCCCTGTGCTCACCCCGTTCAAAGGATTGAGGATCGTCGGCATACTCGCCATTCACCCACTTCTCAATGGCCTCGCGGCGTTTCTGGTCCTCCTCGAGGCTCTGGCCCAGGGTCAGGACCTCTGGGAAGTCGCTTTCAGGCCTGTCGCCCTCATCATAGAGCAAGCTGCCCCGCTCGCTGTTGTCCACTAGGTCTGAGTCTCCCTCGGCATTCTGGGAACTGCCGTCGTACACCACTTGCCGGCTAAGCTTGGCACAGATCGCATTCAGTTTTAGGCCACCTTTCCTTTTGGCGGCCATCGTGGATTTTCCTGAGGTCTTTTCAGTGCATAAACTCCTCTCAGCTGTTAACAAAAAAGAAAATTCATATTGAATTTTTCTCTAGTTTTTATTTTACTTTTTAAAAAGCATTTATTTAACAATTTAACACCATTGTATTATATTTTCACTTTTTAAAATATTTAATTTTATTTATATTTTACACATGTGTATGTATTTATATGTCTGGATTTCATTTATATATACATTTGATAAAAGAAAAAGGAATATTTTAGTGGTTAAAACAAAGGATTTATGGTCATCGTTCACAGTTAATTAACTTGCTCAATGAACACAGCTGCACCATCCATGAATACTGCAAGCAAACCACAATGCCTCTCGCTAAAAACCACAAACCTGTTTAACTAAGTGCGTTTCAACTAAGTTTTCGCTTGCTGCTACTCTTAGATGCAGACATAGACACAAAAATACAGAGCTAAAAAGAAAAAGTCACGTGTGTCTGTAAGATGTCATTCACACCTATGAGAGAAGGTGAGAAAGGGAACGAGAGAAATATCTCTCCCTACAAACTCGATCGCAATCAAACCCCCAACAGTGTGTCAAGCCGCCACTACAGTGAGATATAATCCTGAACATGACAGCAGAATAGACACAGCCTGACACTGAAGACTCTCTTCACCTAAAGAGGCCCAGCGTCCTGCCAATGTGAGCCTTAGCTCTGACAACATGAGGATGAGAGCGCAGAAGACTATAAGAAAGAACAAAAAGTGCATCGGGAAGTAGAGAAAAAGAGACAAGAGTGCATAAAAGAGATAAACACAGAGAAAAAAGTAGCTGCCATTCTCTCACCTCACATCACCTCGCTCGCCCTGCATGCTTTAGTCTTTCACTCAAATTCACTGTCAGCCCCCTAAACCTGCTCTTACAGTGCAGAAGACCACCACACCAACAGTGATGCACCACAAACACATCTTTTCTCATTTCAGCTAAGTCAGACATACACTTCCTGTGAATATAGACAGTTGAGAGTGTACTGGAGCTGATCAGTCACACACAATAAAGAGATTCGGTCATAGCGTGGCGTGATAGACTCATCACATATTACCTGCTGCACCTCATATTACCTTACAGCTGCTTAGGGCAGCGTGAATTTCCACGCTTCGACATTCCAATAATTCTGTGGAAATCTGCATACAAGATTCCGCACGGGCCTGGTCATTTGCTATTTCACCCCAATGTGCTATCTATAATATCTCTCCCAGAGTCAACTCCCCCCTGCAGCTGTTCTGGGTCCGTCCATAACCAGAGATGACTATTTAAGGGCAGAATTCGCTCACTGCTAAGTCACCCTTTCGCCCGCAAATCTGATGCAAAGATTTAGCAAAGTTCACTTTTAATAGGTTTTCCAGGCTTAAAATCGAGCCCGCTCGTAACAGTAGATGTTTATCATGCAGTAAATAAAAAATGGGAAACCTGCGGGACGTATAATAGTCTGTGGAACGCTTTAGCTGGTAGTTAGACGCTGTGTTGAGATGAGCTATTATAACCGTCCCATGAAGCTGTCAATAAAGCTGTTTCGATTCGAACGGATGCTTTAACAAGAAATTCTCTCATTGTTTTTGAAGGGAAAGTAACTTTTTTTTCTGCATAATGATCTTTTCAAGGGATTCAAGGTTAGCCTGTTACATTGTAGATGTGCAGTGCACCCTGTGGCCCGGCACATGCTTTCTCAGTTACTGTATTTACACTCAACACTTCCTCTCTGAAACAATGAGCTGAGGAATTATGCTCGCTTTGTGCTGCACCAGATGCATCTGATCAGAAGTGCACATTTTTACCTTAGACAATTGCAAGGCCCGGGTTGAAGAGGTCACCCAGTTGAGGGCGGTAAGTTTGAACCCAAAAAAAAAAAAACAAAAAAAAAAAATCAGCTGCAAAAACTATTAGGAAGTGGAAACATAAATTCTGAAGTATTTTTTCAGAACACCTCCGAAGGAAGATTGAGGTCATTTGGGTGTAACAGTACAGGTCATCTACTGTTTACCCTGCTCAGTATTTCAAGCTTTAACTAGAGATTTCCTTTGCATTGCAATCTCGCTTTTCCTTGTAGGAAATGACCCCTGAGAAGCGATCTCGTTCCATTACCCATAATTTATGTGCGTTTTCCCCACCATCTAAAATTAACACTCGCCAAGTGGCAAATGCAAGTAAAATTTTTCTTTGGTCAGTAAACTGCTAGTCAGTTGGCAGGAATTTTATAAGGAACTGCAACACAAATATGTGTGTGTATACCAGTGTGTGTGTGTGTATATATACTGTAATAGTATCATAAAAAGTATTTTTTGTAAAAAAATAAAATAAAAAAAAAGACATAGAAAAATGCAACTACTTTAAGCACATTTATCTATAAAAATGAAGGCTGTGCACTCGAAATACATCTTTTCCCCCATTTTTTTTTTTTTTAGAGCTGACATCTGAGGTTTTAAATGAAAGAGAAACAGGGCACTAATGAGATGCTCCTCAGCTTAAAAAAGATCATGGAAAATCAGTTAGTAGCTGCTGCATTAAATACATAACCCGCAAAAGATATGCCTCGGCTCTGGCCAACAATGGGGAATCTCTATGGTAACACTGCTGTTTACTCCAAACCGTTTGTGTTCATGATAGCATGCAGTGCGATAAAATCAGTGGGGACACAGATAAAAGAACAGCCTCTCCTCTGGGATCCCTCCCACCACTCTGGGGACTGACACTCATGTTAAAAAAATAGGTGTAACAAACAGCAAACCTCAATGATTTGATGCGTCCAAACGTGTTTCGGTGAAATGCTATTATTTCAGGCCCTCGAAAGACGCCTGTCAGTGCTGAATAATAAACGAACGGTGGGGATGATCACAGCTAAAGCTTGTTTTCTTTAAGAGGTCCTGTTTATTTTAATGCTGACAATATTTTTACTGGAAATAGTGCAGAGCTGGAATTGCCATAATGCTTTTACTGTATAAGGAGAAAACCTTTGCGAAAAAGTCAGGAAACTATTTCAAACAGATTCAACAATAAGAGTGAGAGAGCTTCTCCTTTTTATCTGCTCGCACATCAAAGGCCCCACAAGCCCTGTTTCTTTTCAGAACCATGAGGCGGAGGACGCCGGGAATGACAGAGAAGCTGCCTTGAACGTGGCTCTCCGGGCCCTGCATGTCTCGTTTAATGCCGAGCTTCTGTTTATGTGCCGGAATGATATCACGCCCAATCAAGTGGTGTTTCAAATCCTAATAATGCCATTGGAAGTGCATTATTTGTATGAACGTGTGCTGACTGCAATCAGCCCACCAGAGTGAGGAAGTGGCTGTTAATGACTGCTTAGATTGGCGTGTCCTGTTCTTCCCTCTCTCTCCAGTTCTGACAGGAAGAGTATGCAAGCTAAAGCTGGGATATGACATACTCCTTCTCACCTGGCATTCACTGCAGCGATTGTTCTAGAAACAAACTCTGTTTACTCGGCTAAACCCTTGACTTAACAGTGATCTAACACTCTGATCTGCCCTGTCTGATTTCATGCAGACTTTCAAAATACGTTGACTAATGCAAGAACAAAACCCTGATAATACAGAGCATTCGTTAATGCAACAGGTCTGGACAGCGTTGGATTATTCCTCATTAGTCAAAGATCCTGATTCTGTTTTGACATTTTGTTTTCAAGCTTTATTCTGATTTTTAAAATCCTTTTGACAGATTAACTGACCTGGCATGTGTCTGAATGAACTCTTTTTTGTTCTAGGTGGGGGACCTGGGACCTCTGCAAATGTAAAATGAATGAATGAATATGAAGTAAATGTGAAATTAAACAAAGAAACGAAAATTGCTCATTATTGCAACAAGATGGGGCCCTCAAAGAGGCAGGTTCCCAGGTTTTTCCTCACCTACTAAAGCTCGGATACACACACATGCTGAAATAATCCCTTCTGTTTTTATTTAGCTAATTTACAGCTTTCAGGAAGGAGTTCGTTTCCCCCACCGCTTCGAGGGAAGGGGAGCGGAAAAGTCAGCGTCGGACCTGTTCTCCACAAACCCTCGTTCCCCAGCATCTGGCCTCTCTTTCGATTTTATTACACAAGAATAACAATAAGCAGGTCTGCGACCCCGTCTACAGAATTTGCCGTATTTTTTCCAACGGTCTGTGCTGATGCTCCGAATTTCCATTTTCTGCATGCATATTTAATTGAGTTTTGTCCCAGTGGTGCGGAAATGATTTGTTTTTTGCTCTCTGTTCACTTGACTCCTCTTCGGAGTCGGTAACCCTGATTAAGACGTTCACGTTAATTTCCCAGCGCACACCTTTTTTTGTGCATTAATGGTTCTGATCGTCTAATTAAAACTTCTCAGCTTCGCTGCTGATCACCGCTCGTTGTGCCTCTGACCTGAAGTTTTAATTGCCGCGTCAGAGGCGATAATAATAATTTCTGGGTTCTGATGATTAAAAACAATGCCATTCCCAACTGCCGCTTAAAGCGGGAAAAGATGGAAGGAAAGGCTGAGGTGAAGCATAGAGGAAAAAAGAGGTGAAAGAAAGAGAATTAGAAGGTAAAAGATGTTTCGAAACAGGTTTGTTGAGTATCGCAGTATGAGAGGGGAGGAATGGCGCTAACAGGGCAGGTTTATCAGGTTTGTAGTGTAAATGAGGGCAAATATGACTAAACAAAGAAAAAAATTCTCAGAACTGCACTAGGTTATAAGAAACATCTATATGATACTTATTTGAAATGTTTTGTTCTTGGTCTTAGTGCTGTAATATGACACTGCTGCGGTATCTGATGCCCAAAAGTAAGTTGTTGCATTAAGAAGTTGTGCCGAAAATAAATCGTCAGCTGACATGTGCATTAATGGCAAAACTATGATGGGGTTTTATAAACTCCTCATATACACTCTATCATTCTGCCCTTTTTTTGTCTGATGGGCTCTAATGGATTTTTCAGATTCCCATGCAGGGATCAATTTTTTTAGTACGAGATACACATCCGGACAAAACAATTATGCTCATGAGTTTTTTTTTTTTTTTCTGACTTTAAAGTTTTGTTGTTGTTTTTTGAGAAGCAAAATATGAATGCAGAGGGCATGCACACACTAAAGTACACACACACACACACACACTCAAATCTGTTGTATTATTAATCAGTCCGTTGCACATCTGCTTGCTTGCAGTGTGTGTTTTTTCCCATCAATAAAGCACTTATTGCTTTTAGTCTGGAATGTGACCTTGCATGTTGCATGCTGTCTTTGGACTGACCTTGAAGGACCTACTTTGACTTCTCCCTCTCTCTTTTTTTCTCTATCTGCCAGAATGGAACCTTCTGCCACATACAATAATTCAGTTACATCCCGTTGCAGGTAACAAAAACAAACAAGCCGAGGGGAAAAAAAGGCACGCACATACTTGCCGCCGAGGACAATGGACAGAAAATGGCAGATGCATATTTTGACACACAGACGGAAAAGGAAATATTTTGTTTAACCAGTGCAGTTAGGCAGCAACCCTTCAATTCTGAGAACAAATACATCTCTGAAGGCTAATTATGAGACAAAGCATTTAAGATGTCCCCTGAGGATAGAAGGCCTGGACTAGTGAAAAGTAAAATCTGAGGTAATGTGAACGTCTCTGCACGTGCCCTGATCACACTTGTTAGGGAAGTTGGTCTCACAGCTGTCACAATGAATAGGTCTGATTCCAACTCAAGAAGATAGTTGACCAAAATATGAAAATTCTGTCATCATTTACTCAACATGTCGCTCCATTTCTTTCTTTTTTAATCATAAGACCCCATAAAAAATTAAATAAAATAAAAAACACTGAGGCATTTTTCAAAATACAATACCGTTCAAAGGTTTGGGGTCGGCACGTTTTTTAAAATGTTTTTGAAAGAACTCTCCATTGCTCACTAAGGTATCATTTATTTGATTTAAAAATACAGTAAAAACAGTAATAATAATGTCAATATGTTTCTACTGTATTGTATTGTGAATTTAAAAGGATTTTTCTAATTAAATATATTTAAATGTAATTCATTACATCTTTGATGGCAAAGTTGAATTTTCAGTCTTACGCGATTCTTCAGGAATCATTCTGATTTTGTGTTGAATAAAGATTTCTTATTATTATCGATTTTTAAAACAGTTGTGCTGCTTAATATTTTTGTGGAAATCGTGATACATTTTGTATTATTTGAAATATAATTTTTTTGTAATAATGAACTGTAAAACTACTGTGACCTTGCTGACTAATTTTTTTTATTTTTTTTTATCTGACTGTCCCCACACTTTTGAATGACAGTGTATTAAGTGTGTTTATTGTAATTTTCTAAAATAAAGTTTGGAATAACAAACAATGAGGGTGAGTAAACTTTGGGTGCACTTTCCTTTTAAAAACATCTATGGTTGTAGATGCCCTACTTTACATTTTTACATCTAAAAATAACCCATGATGGTCTCATCACCTGCTTGCTGGAAGTTTGATTGAAGCATGCCCTGGCACACAGAGTTAATTGACCGAGCTGCCATGTTTGACGGGCAGCCCGAGTGCAAAGCAAGAATTGACAGGAAGCAAGGTTACGAGAACAGGCTCCCCATGCCACTGAAGGGCACTTGAGCTGATATCTGCACAGATTAACTGCTTGAGATGTATTTTTGTCACGAGGAGCCGTGGTTAGCGTGGGGCATTGGGGAGCAGACGCTGAAGGGGGTGGGCTACTCTAGTTCCTCCAGTGCAAGGGCACAACGAGAGGTTGGTGGCCACTGGAGCCGCCCAGACCGGAGTCTGTCACTCAGAGTCATTATCTGTGGGGATATATTTAATTTAGTGGTTCCGGAGCTGCGCTGCTGAGTAAGCCAAGCCACCATTAGGGCCGTCCTCTGGGGGAAACACAGCACACGCCGCTCGATTAGTTATCAATTAAGAGTGCAGAAACCTCCACCTGCCGTGTGAGAGAGGGAAAGAGTGGCAGAGAGGAGCGGGACCCAAATGATGTCGGACTTTTTCTTCTGTTTTCCTCTGCCTCGTTCTCTCTCGGGCCTTCGAACGCCAGGTTAACCTTGATATGAAGCGCTGTCAGGCCAGATAACGTCAATCAAGGGGGCCCTTTCAGATAACCTCAGTGTGAAACCTAAAAAGCAACCTGTTTAGATGTTTAGACATGCCCCCTCTCACCAGCATATGAATTTCATGAAAGAGAAATGAGTTGTGGCACTTCTTTAACAAGACTCTCAAGACACTTTGCTCTTAAAAAAAGAGGAATTAATCCTCTAGTTAAGAAATTAAAAGAAGTTTTTATGTGTTGAAAAAGAACACTTTTCACTTTCTAAACTGCTATTTTATACCATAGAAGAAATGGTCAGTTATAAACTCAAGAGCAGAAGTCCTTTAGACACTCTCAGAGACCCTAAAGGGACCTTGCATCTCACTTCCCAATATTCCAGCCCAAATCATCACCCACCACCTCCTTGCTGATGCCAGTCTTGTAGGGATGGGGTGGCCATTCATCCAGAAATCCATCCATCTAGACCATCCAATGTAGTACAGCATTTGTCAGTGAATAAAACTATTTCTACACCCACTGTAAACGTTTCTCTTTGTGAGCATTGGTTAGGGGTGGCTGAAATGCAGCTTTATGTACAACTGCAGCCTGCATGGAGAGGTTTTTGAGACTCCAGCAGCTTCAAATACCGGTTTGCTGCTCAACAGTGGCTTTTGATTTTTTTTATAGCTGCCTTTTTAATACAATTCATTTGTTTGACAGAAACTTCTCTTAATAAGCCTTTATTTGACCAGGTACTTCTGTGCTCTAAAAAAAAAAAAATCTTTTGACAGTTCAACAATCTCTATTCAGTTTTTGCAAAATATTAGTTGTTTTTATGCCTTTTGAAAGACATTGCACCATTTCATGCTTTTCATCTTCAGAAAGATCTTTCTTCCTCATCATATTGCATGAGAACTGTGACTTGCTTAATAATGTGGAACAACATCTACTAAGTTTTCCATTTACCAAAGAAAATCTGGCAAACTACTTAACAAACCGGTCTGAGACAGATACCAGTTGTCTAAAAAGATAAAATAAAACTTCTTATTTTTATATTATATATATATATATTATATATATTATATATATATATATATATATATATATATATATATATATATATAGTATAAATATCTGCTTGTAGGTTGTCTAAATGATTTCCAAGCTGCCGTATTTTTTATTTATGTTTTCAAAGCAACTTTGTGAAATTCTGCTTGCGTTTTAACGCACACCATAGATCCCAGTGCATTTCTCTTTCAGAAACGAGAAAAGAATGGTGAAGTTAAGTCAAAAAATACTACATTACCAGACAGGAAGCCTCGCTGACAGCTTCGATCCCTGGCCACCATTAAAGCATTTGCTCTGCTTCACAGACTCTGACTTTTTTTCTTCTTTTTTTTTTTTTACATTTTATGTACAGAGGAACAATTTGCAGGTGTCCCCTGAACTTCTCAGGTTCAGACACTTTTAGTTCTTTAAGTTCCCTTCTATCAACAATACCCCTTTAAAACCAACCTGAACTCTTTTAATCTAGGCTTTGTTACAGTGAAGTGCGGTCAGTTGACAAGACTGAAACATCTGAATCATCTTGTGAGTGGCATAATTCTCAAAAAGTGCTGGTTAAAAACACTGTCATAACACACTCAAATTTACTGTAAAACATTTCATCAATATGCAGTGTCATTTATGCACACTACCAGTCAAAAACACTAAGTTTGCATTGATCTTAAATTTGTATTTAATAATCTTATATATATATTTATTAATTTATTTGATGCATTAGCCTGCCAACAGCATTTATAGGAACTCCATATGTGCTGTACACTTTAAATGCTTAACATCCAAGCTTTTGTATTGTCACTGGTTTCTTTTTTAGGATATATTTATTTCATGATTTTATAAGAGTCATTCTCAACGATGGCAAATGTTTTTGCAAGAACATGCAAACTTTAAGTTCAAAATGAGAACATTTCATAACTGTGTACAGAAACAAAGCGATAGTTTTCTGAGAGAGAAAAAAAAGCTGTGGTTGCTCTTTTTGGAATCATCATGAGTAGAAAGAAGCTTTACAAAAGGTGAGCATGTGTGTGTGTGTGTTGTGCTATTTTGGTCAAAGAACACAAGAGGAAGTATTGCATACTGACTCAAACAAAGAATATGCTTTTGATAAAACCACATCAGCTTCTTGTATATTCTACACTAAAACAGGCTGGTTTCCTGATTTTTTAGATGTGATGTGCCCTCAAACGGAAGCTACACAAGTAAACAGCACAACAGCTCAGTGCACAACAAAATGAGCGGTGCACAAATGATCACAGGCATTGATAACAGTTTTTAAACGAGCAGCGAGGGCAATATCATTAACACGCCATTGTTTTTCCTGTGCACTAAAAATGGCACAAATGCATTTAGAGCTTCAGCCACACACGGGTCGCAATTTTGCATTTCACCTGCATTAGCATTCGACTTATTATTATTTTAAAATGAAAACGGATTCTCTGTTGAAGTGCAAATCTGATGAATTACTGTAGCAGATTGCTGTTATCAATTATTAAAGCATATTTTATAAATATTCAGGTCTGTCATGCATCTAATAATGAAGGCTTTGGAGAAGGTTACTTCCTGTGCGCATCCTAACGTGTCAGAAATATCACTTTTAATCACGATTCTGTCAGGGATTTTGCATTTGAACCATAAAAAAAAAAAAAAAAAAAAAACCCAGCACAGCTCACTCTCTCGCTGTGTTTCTCCTCTTCCGCTCATCCGGGATAGCCAGTTGCATGGCCACATCATTTAAAGCCCGGAACAGCCCGTGCACACACATGGCTGCAGTGCGCTGCTGCACTACGAGACTGATCATTTGAGAGGAGAATAATGCATTAACGTGGTTCTACCTTCTGGACACACCTAGTCCCAGAGCAAGTGCAACCATATGGTGCGATGCATATTCATATTCCTCTGTCTGCACCTCTGTAATGCTTAAACAGTACTTCATAAACTTCAAATGGAAGGAAGAAAAGATGAAAGGGAAAGACTGACAAAAAGATGAAAAAAAAAGTTTTTACCCCACGTTTACTGTAATTTTTTTGGTTTCTGCTGTGGTTTGTCTTTGTGAAAAGGAATGGATGGATGCTGAAAACCGATCCCGGTTCAGCGTGTGTGTGTGTGTGTGTGAGCCTGAGGTGTCTGGCTGTGGGTAAACTGTGTTGTCAGGTGGGCTTGCCGCTCTCTCCCCAGCAGGGTAAATACCAGGAGAGGACGATGTGGAGATTAACGCTGTCAGATCTGCAACAGTAACCCTTCATTATCAGAGCACCAGGGCCTACACACACTCAGTCACTCACACACTGTCCTCCACTGCCTGGGCACAGAGTTAGTAATTACCAAACCAACCTCTTCCTCTCTCTCCCTTTCTTCCCTGTCTCATTCTGCTACAGTCTCCATGTTTATCATTCTACCATCTATGTAGCCTATGTCAATCATTTTGTCACATACATACACATTTTCACTGTCAAAGCCATGTACTATAAACATGCACTATATAAAAAAAGTGGCAAGTGTGGTTGGCAGAAATTTACACAAAAACATGATGGTGGCAGGCTTTATGAGATTATGAAAATCGTAATTGTGTACAATAAAATATAATTATATGACAATATATTTAACAATAATAAATGTTATGTATTAACACTGGTAACATCATTTAGGTAACTATAAATAATTTAAATAATTATAAAACATTAAAACAAATAAATAAAACAGTTGTAAATAAATAGATATAAATATATATTTTTTGTGTTGTTAAATATAAAATAGATTTTCAATAAAACATAAGTTAGGGTAATTATGATATAAATTATAAGGTAATTCATAGTTTTTAATTACAATTTTTATTAATTTAATACTTTAATATATTTTACAGCATTCTACAGTAAAATTAAATGCATTGATATATTAAATCTATACATATATGGTAAATGACATAGTATGAAATATGGTAAAAAAAACAGTAAATATCTTAATAAAAATAAAATATATTTTCATTAAAACATAAAATAAGGAAATTATATTACAAATTAAAAGGTAATTCACAGTAATTCATAAATGATTTAATACCAAAAAAAATTGAATGTAATTTATTTTTAATAATTAATAATAATTTTTTTTGTATGTTTATATTATTATTTAATTATTATACATTTTATAGTATTTTACAGTAAAATTAAATGCATTAATATGCTAAATCTATACATATATGGTAATGTAGAGTAAAATAGTGGTCTAATGGTTGTATATAATTGTTGTAGTGTTCATGTGGACGATGTTTGTGTCCAGCTCATGTCATTTCCTAATAATAAAATAATACAAAAAATATTACGGCATGTTTAACTGACGGCCCAGCCTTTTGCTGGGCGGCCTGACACACTTGATGCCATGCCAGGCGCGGTCACAGTATGTGTGTGTGTTTGGTGTATTAAGTGGCGCTTTATCAAATTAGTTTGGTACCCAGCTGATGAGTAATAAAGGTACAGTGGAGCCCCCACTGACTCTCAGACATCAATCCTCTGAGCGGGAGCCAAACGCAAGGCCTGGCACTGCCTGAGGCGTACAGAGCGCCTCTCCCCACTGATCAGCTTATGGACTCTCTTCAACCAAACTAATATTAACACTGGGCATGTGGAGGGCTTCAGCTGTCTTACCACTTCGAGGAATAATGCGTAATGGATGCTGTAACAGGTAGGTCTTTTATACAAACCATTGCTGTGGGCTTTTGTTTTTCATCTTGTTTACCGTCTTTATCAGAGTCGATGGCCTGCCGCTGTACATTTTTCCAGACGTCGTCCTCTTAAAGCATTGGCTCTCAGGTGTCGAACAGAACGGAGACAAGAGGGGAGATGATAGTGAGATCAAACGGAGGACTAGAAGGACGACGAGAACAGAGAAGGAGAGAGAGGGAAGTACCGCCGCACAACTGTAATCTCGCTCGGCGTTGGGCTTTTACACAAATACAACAAAATGCAAAGCGCCAGAAGAAGGTGGAACGGAGGGGAGGGTGGGACATCAGAGGGCTTCAAGCCCGTGGAGGAGTTGTGCGTGTCAGTTCTGAGCAGCCGCTGGGACTAACAGTGGAGAACAGAAGGTAGCAGCAGGCGGATCACAGCCGATCAGGGGCCCTGAGAGAGATTCTGTCTCCTCCACCCCAGAACTGAGCTCGAGTCGCTCTCTGCAGTCACATAATCATCTCGCCCGACTTTACACAACACCCTCTGCAATACAATTAATACTAATTTCACAAGCTTTCCGATGTTTAGCTTGATGCTACTCCAAAGTCACTGTGATGTTTGAACCTTCGGACCCTGTTTAATATCTTTATGGAGCTTTGATGAGGTTAGAAAGTTTCTGGCAACAGATATTGCCAGGTTGATTGGGTTATCACTAAAATTGTTGAGGTCTAGGAGTACATTTTTAAATTTGAGTAGGCCAGTGGTTCTCAACCTTTTTGACTCCAAAGGCCCCCTTTGTCCAAGACAATATTCAAAGCCCCTTTTATCTGAGCTGACATGTACCTCTGGTACTTTTAGCAGTTTAATTAAGTATATAAATATAAATACTTTTAAGACTAATTGGGGTCCCCCTGGAAGTTTGATGAGGCCCTCTAGTGGGACCCAGCCACCTGGTTGAGAGCTAAATATATCCAAATGTCTAATAATAAATACATATTTATATAATTTCAATATATAAAATAGTTGAGAAGAATGGTTTCAGATTGGACACTGTCTCCAGCATCTTGATTAAGCAGGGCCTGGGACAATGTGCTTGGTGTTCCCACTGATGCTGGCCCTGCCAAAAAAGAAGCCTCCTTGTGCTTAAAAAAAAAGTTTGGCCATCAGCAAGCGCCACCAACAAATAAACTCATAATTCCATCTATTTTCCGATTGTCAGAAGTCTATGGCTGATAAAAATGGCTCTGATGAGGGTTACTCTTTTTCAAGATGGTGAGAGAGAGATCTGAAAGAGGCAGCTGTCGACGTGACGGATCTGATCGAGCTGAAACAAAGACAAACAAAGCTCTCTCTGCAATATGAGTTTAGTTAGCGAGAGAGTAAGAGGATGAGTTACGGCCAGCATGCTGCTGGGGAAGGTTGTATTTATGGGGGGATTGAGAAGGTTTAAATCCCTGCTAGGAAATAAAGTCATCCCTGTGCAAACTGGGGAAACATTTCCCTTCAGCCTAAAACATCGTTTTTTTTTAAAAAACACAAGACCTCTTTTTTCCTAAAAGCAAAAGTTTTGCCCATGTGCTGAGATGGAGGGATGGCAGAATATCACATTCAGTGGAGAATGAATACGTTCTGGCTGAATATTTCCCAAGACACAGAAATGTAAATGAATAAAGTTGCTGATTCCTTTAAAATAACATGCTGTTTCAGTGGGAATTTCATTTGAATACCTGCATGAACTTACACTTGTTTCATCGTTATGATAACGCTAAAGACTTGTACCATGTCAAGCCTTGAAAAAGAGCCAAGAACTTCCAATTAAAGTCTTTATAAATTTGATAAAATTCCAAGCTATTCCTTTCCTCAGACTCTCTGTTTCCTTCACAGCGTGCTCAAATACACCTCTGGCTGAACGCCCGCACATCCCTCCCTACCCCCCGCCCAGTAATCACAATTATTACTTAAAAAGGCTCTATTTCTACATTAACTTAAAAGGCCTATATCTTTTTCTTCCCCTCTTAGTTGGTGCACCCTCACTTACTCTAAGTATCTCAATAAATCAGCAGTTACTGTTAACATGTACTCAACAATTCAGTCATCAATCTCCCCCAGCTCAAGAGTGAAAACAGAGGGGAAATATCTACTCTGTAAAATCTCCCGTGCCCGTGTTTATGCGCGGAAACACACACACACACACACACACGCACACACACACACACACACACACACACACACACACACACACACACACACACACACACACACAGACTCGCTATCGCACAAACAAACAAACCAATCCACTGGGACATCGGAACCATTGCCAGATCACCACGGAAACGCAAGCCAAATTCAATTGTGACCTCACCTTTCACTGAGGGCTCAATTCCATCAGCAATAGAAACAAATCAACAAGAGGTTGGAAAAGAGACAAACTTCCTTCCTCCCCTCTCTCTCTCTCTTTCTCTCTCTCTCCCGGCCTCACTTTTCAGGCCTGCACTATGGGCCCGAAACTGCATATTGCATTCTTGGCATCATACTGAGCTTCATGCAAATGTGTGTTTAGATTTAAAGACACTGTATTTATTTAACAAAAAGCGGAAGATCTAATTAAGCGATGGAAAAGAGCGCATCTTCCAAACAGAAGCTCTGTGGAAAATCCTCCAGTTGAAAGAACAGCTGTATCTAAACAACACACGAGAGCACGCTCAATACCGGCAGTCACTCGCTTAGCTGGGCAAATAATACCACTTGTCAACTAACTGAGAAATTCTGAGCAATCACTAGCTGAGGCCTTGCTAGTAATTAAGAACAGCAATTTGAGAGAAAAAGTACACAGTGACTAATCCACATCCAATATAAACAAAAATTACAGGAGACTAAATGTTTGACTCATTAAAGAATAATAAATGATTCTATTTTAAGAAATTTGCAAGAAATTTCACACCTGTGGTGAGCAAGTGTGGAGTCTAAAACCTGCATTATTTTTTAAACAATCCAATACATTGTTTTTAATAGAATTGCATTATTCTTTAAGATTTAATTCTACATAAACTGAATTAGTTCATTAATACATTATAATTCAGTAAACTTTTAAAACAATGTTTTGCAAAATTATAAAACTTGGAAAACTACAGAAAAAATACATTATTCTTGTTTTTAGTTGCACTTAACATTTTGATAAATTAAGCAAAAATAAAAAAAAAATAAAGAATAGCTCTTGTGAAGTTCTAAAAGCTGGATTTTTTTTCAATTATACATGAAATTTCAATAAATAAAAAGCAAAAAAAAGTTTTAAAAGTAATTTTTTTCTTTAAAATTGTTTAATTTTAAGTAAACAATCTAAATAAGTTAAATAATTGAATATATATTTCTAAACTAATTAAGCACATACAATGTCACTTGTGCACCTAAAAATAAAATCACTCCTCAACTTCATATTTCCATTCAGTCATCACATCATAGTGAGGTATTACTTTACCAAAACACACAGTGAAAGTAATGAGTGCCTTTGTCATTCTACACCCTCACACCCACCCCATCCACAGCATGCTCAAGCCACCAGCATCTCTCACTCTCTCTCTCTCTCTCTCTCTCTATCTCTCTCTGTGTGTGTGTGTTTCTGAGTGTGTGTGTGTGTGGCGCCTGGCGCGGGTCTTACCTGGCAGGAGACAGCCCTCCTCTCTCTGTCTCACCTCTCCCTGCTGCTTTGGAGAAATTCTCTCCACAAAGCAAGGCATTTTTCTCTTCTCTCCCTGTGCGCCTTTACGGCTGGGCTGCACTCGCCCTCTCTCACTCTACCCTTCTCCTCTCCCTCTCCCTCTCTCTCACTTGCTCTCTCTCTCGCAGCACAGATGTCAGGGCTGTGCGTGTTTACCCACTTTACCAGTAGGGGTCCTTCAACACCCTCTGCTCCCCACAGCCACTGTGGAAAAACAGGCCCAGGAGAGTGAGAAAGAAAGATAGAGAGCGAGAGAAAAAGGGCCACTTAAGCTGATCTCCCGCGGTACGAGGCTGAGTGAGACGGAGCGGAGGAAGTTAGACTGGTCAGTCACTGGAAGTCACAGCGAGCTCAGAGCGTTATAGTGAGACCCATAGAGAGAGCAATAGAGTGAGCCTGCAGCTGACAGTAATAATGTCCCACATACTCCTCTCAGTTCCCCGAAACCAGATACCACTCTCGTACCTTTAAAGCTGAACTCTGTCACTGTTTTAATCAAATCGTTACTTTTTAAGACTACAAACCAGCCCGATTAGCTCAACCAAAAGCATGAGTTTGTAGAGAGGCTATGCGTTAAGCTAATAAAAGGCAAGCTAGGAGTGGAAACCTGTTAGAAAACAATCATTTTTTGCAGTTCTTTGCATTGAATTGCAATTTTATTTGCTGTCACTTTCAAATTGATTTGATAAAAAAGTTTTTGAAACTCTAGCAGAGTAATTGACACAAGTCTGCCAGATTTGTCGGCTTTGGGCTATTCTTCAGCGTGGAATTTCAAGTTTTGCTCCTACTTGTGGGGCGCTTTTCACATTGCAGTATTAATGCCCGCCCGGACCCTCTGTCACGTATAATAACAGCCCTCTCTCTCTCCTGAAGAAGAGTCACTCAGACAGAAGAATTTGAGACTAAGCATCAAATTAATATCATGGGCCGGACAGCCGCAAACTGCACATTATGGTAAGTGGAAGGTTTCAAGGGTGAGCTAAAAAACAATCATTCTTTAAATACGAGGTGTGTCGATGGAACAGGGGAAATAATGTGGAATGAGAGCAGGGACCTGCTACTGGACTCAAATGGGAGGATGAGCAGTGTGTGTGTGTAAGGATACTCGAACCCTCCTCCATGCAAATGAGAGGTGCCGTGCAGTGCCTCTCAATTCATTCATGCATAGATTGATTGATCAACACAGAAACATTGACCTGCTGAATATGGAAACTTGTCCAGTGTTATAAAGTTGACACGAAATCAAAATTGAGTCTATTTACTTTGCATATTTTATTATTAAAAATGCATCTTTGTAATATTTAATTAAAACCTAATTACTTTCTATGAAATGACTTTCTTTTACCACTGACATTGGATTATGTTAACCAATAGCCAAATGGCTATTTTGGCAATGTTTCGCACGGTACTAAATAATGCTCCAGTTTCTGTACAAACTGTGCTTCTCTATCTAGCATAACAGTCAGGATATAAAGTCTTAATTTGGCTGAATTTGCTTACAGCTGTGAGCAGGATAAGTAGCCGGACATGCTATCCTGGACCAACCACTAATAGCGTTAGCACGAAAGCAAATTGACAGTGTTTGAGAGAAATTAAACAAACAGTGAAATAAATACTTCAAACAAAACAAAGGCCTGTTAAAGACAGGTTTAACAAGTTTCTGTCACTTTTCGCAACACTAGCACGATATAGATAAAGACTGTTTTGGTTAGTAGCCTAATTAAATATGGTGACAGAAAACATGCTAACTTATAATGTTAAATGTGCAGAAGAATAACATTAGAAGTTGCTACTGCTAGGATAATGTACTATATTAGCTTACTTGGTGGGAGAATTGCAGGGCTGTCACTAACAATTTTTTTTGTAATCGAATAATCAGTCGATTATTTTGACGATTAATCCGATTTTTTTAATGACTTGAAATACATAATAAAACAATAATATTTGGTTCAAATAAAGTATCAAAAACAAGTAATCATTTGGTTTTATTCAACAACACTGTAAAAAGACAATATAATATACATTTTGACAATCATCTTATGTAGATTATTATAACAAATGCCTGCAGAGGGCTCAGAGATGCACGTAACCTAGAGACGCATGTAAATAAATATTAAACCCGCAGGCATATACTTTTTTTAATTGAATCGCATCCTTTGTGAATTCACAATAGCACTATGCTATAGTATGGTTTTTCAATATATCATGAAGACTTAGAAAACGGTCTAATAATTCGGCTCATGAATTCTCGTCCGTGAAATGGGCCACTCCAGTATTTTGCCGGTTACTCAACACGGGTAAATTGCAAAAAGAATCGAGTACTCAAATTTAATCGAGGAATCGTGACAGACAGCCCAAGAGAAATGCTAAAATCTTAGGCACTTTTGTGGTAAAAATACTGTAATGTTCAAGGCTCACAGCTTTATTATTTCCAAAACTAGAGCTTCCGACTGCATTTTGTACAAAGGCAAGTTACTTATCGACGACCTCAGATCATGACACTTGCTCTCTGCGACAGTGTCTGTTTTTCTTGTCTTTTTCTTTTTAACAGGCACTTCTGCTGTCATTGTGCTGGGACGTACGTGTTCCCTCTAAATGGCTTTTCTGACAACTGATCTGTAAATACAGCCAGATCTGCAAGTCTCTCCTTCTCTCTCTGTCTAGCATCAGCAACCCCAACCCTAAAGCAACACACACACACACACACACTGCCCCCATCGCAGCCCCACGGCACGCCCCCCCTCCCCATCTCCATTCCCTCAGCCACTATAAAAACACAAATATGCCATAACTCAGCTTGCCCTGCCACACTGCCTCCATCTTGCCCTGTACCAGGGGGCCCCTCAGGAAGGTCACCAACAAATGGCTTTCCGATTCACTGCCCCTGAAATAATTTTGTGTATTAAAACCTGAATCTGCACTTTCTGGCATGAAAGCTTTTCTAATTATTCTGCCGTCCTTGGGATGGACACAGATCCTTCACACGGGGGGGAAACAAGCGACAGACCTGCCTGTTCAGCCGCCACAAACATCCGCTCTCCGTCTTTTTTTCCTCTCTCTCTCTTTCTCTCTCTCTCTCCTCCGCCCCCCTCCTCCTCCTCCTGCCCTCCTCTCATCTGCTCCCCTCTCGCCGCTATATAGCTACCCCCCCCCCCCCCCCCCCCCCAATCTGTTTTCAAAGCGTGCCTGTCCTTTATTAAATTGTTTTCTTTTCCACATTATCAGTTGCCATGGAGACCTCATCTCTCGGATTATTTGAATTTCATTATATCTATTGATTTGGGAGCATTTCATCTTTTTTATTGTTTTTCTGTCAATTTTCGAAACGAATAACCATCTAATTTGCGTCAGTGCTGATTACGTTCGTCCCTCAATAGAGGTCGGCAGCTGCGCCGGGGAAACAAATCAATGAAAAACATCATAAAATTCGAAAGTACAATCAACCAGGATATGGGTGACATTCCATGGTTGCTGAAACTAAGTCATCAAAAAATATATACTTTTTTTGCGCCTCTGCATGTGAGCGTGTGCTTGCGTGTGTGCGTCTGTGATATATATGCATCCATGCAGGCATATGATATGACTCAATATCAAGGGATGCTATAATAAACTCAATCTACTCTTCAATGCCCCCCAGACCAAAACAAAAAATGCTTACTTTGTGTTTAAATAATTTATGCAATTTTAGCATTTATATATAAATTTTTTAATAAGCCGCTTGGAGCAAAGTGGCCATTAACAAAATACACAGCTGTCCAGTGGGCCGAGCACTCCAGATCAATTGCACTTTTTTATGACATGATAAAATGCTTTTAAAGCAATTTACACAAATATGGAAGAAAAAAAACTGCACCCGGGCTTCATTTATTCATAAGCCGGGGTATTAAAAAAACGTCGTGCAAAGCCAGCATGAGAAGATGGTCCCAGGCCTAACCGAATCGGACTAGCTGTCCTTTCTGCAAGGACATAAAGTTTCATTACAAATGCACGCAGTCAAAGGCAATTTAGAAAACACAATGTGCAAAAGAAAAACATCAGCATATTGGAGGTGTTTGCGTATTAAGGGGCGCCGGCGCTTTGTTTCCCAATTTTATGTTCATTATTTATTTTTGCCCAGGACGGTCTGCCATTGACACCCCACCCTCGAGGGAAAGAGCGAGGGAGGGATGGATGGATGGATGGATAGATGGGGGCATGTCCAAGGTGAGAGAGATTGTAGGGAAATAATAAGAGGTCCTGACAGGAGTCCACACCTCAGCGGTACACATGGCAGACGGGTGTCACCGGGGAGGCAAACGCCGGTGTGTTTGCACGTGTGTGTGTGTGCGTAAGGAGGCGAAGGCAGGTGTGTGGCACCGGACCAACACTATCCATCAGACACTCTACAAACAGTCCCGGGTCTAACGCTGACATTCTAATCCGTATCATAATGCTGGTTTTGTCACAAACAAAACTATGTTACATACTGCGTGCTATTATTTTTAACAAGAATTATGTGGCGACTTAATTTCATTTGTTTCATTTCCGTTGAGGCTGTTCAAACATTTTAGACCAATTTTAAAGAAGTTTTAGGCTAACATCTATATTATGCTAGTGTACAGTTGAATAAATCATGTTAAATTATGTATTAATAATTACTAAATATATCTTAATTTTATATATATATATATATATTTTTTTTTAAATACCAAACTTTTAAATGGTAGTGTAAATTAATGTATTATTTAGTCTCTCTCTTAAAGTTAACCAACACATTTTTGTCCAATCAAATCTCTCTAGAATGAGAATGCCCCGCCCTCTAAAACCTTGTGCTTCTGACTGACAACAACAAGAAGCAAATAATGGTAAAATAATAAAGGCCCTTGAATATGTCCTTCCTAGACTTCATATTTCAACAAGAAATACATAAAAACACTGTATACTGTAAACTGTACTAGTTAAACAATTTCACAGGGGGTTTGAAGAAATAGAAACCAAAGCAGATTTTGCTGTAGTATGAGCTGTCTGTACTTCAGCCGGTTTCGAGTCTATGTTGTGGAGACATACATCTACCATTAGGTTCATGAGTGCAGGAGCTGAACAGCAGGCTAATCTCATTTCAAAGCTTCTCTTCTCCTCCTCATGTGCTGACAGTCCTGGCCGCCTGCGCTCTTTATAAATGCTCTGCTAAGGGCTCCATGTTTGCGACACGTGTCAACATTTGACAAAGCATTACTTTTCGTAGACAATATCCCGCGCCCGGGCCTCTGAAATGAGGTAGCTAACAAATTAGCTTTTTATGTTTATTTGCGCGTGGGTGTGTTTGATGAGAGGATGGAGGCAGGGGGGGGAAGCGAAGGACATTTACGTTAACGCTTCTGTTACGCTGAATGCTTTCTTACCAAATCAGCTTACTAGCCTTACAAAAAAAGTACTGTTACGCTACCATGTTAAAGTGATGGAAATAACATTGTTCTTATATATCAAGGTACTGAATAATTTGCATATTTACATACTGTGGCATTCATTTTCATGGTGCATGTTATAGTAAGTGCCCCAAAAAACCCAAACATATTATATTACAATTAGTGAAACGTAAGACAAAGAAGGTGCAAAAGTCACGACTCCCACTGTCTATTGGCCAAACACATTTCTCAAGCCTAGAAGACTGGATAAATACTATTTTATGTATCACTATATGAATTCAGAGACAGTAATTACACCGTTCTCTTTAGCTCCCACACAACAGCGGTGGATCTGAGCACAAAAGTGTAGTTCAGCGTACTGTACAATCGTAGGTGTATAAGTCACTTGACAGCTCTAGTTCTTGACAAATGAACACCACGGCACAGAGGCTTCATTGATCTAGTTTTTAAATGTTACATTAATAAGCTGTAAACACTGTGTTAAAACCACTTGATGTTAAGGAAATGACAGGTACTGATAGGATTGCTCTTCCCTGTCAGCTGTGGGTTAGAGGTAAGCACAGCAGTTTTGAAAGCGATTTCAATATTTGCCACCCCAGCGGCTCGCCTCTTCTCTCTTATCACTGTGGCAACAATAACATGCTTGTGTTTCAAACCAAACATTCCCACACTGAATAATAGGCGATGTCTGAGTCCAGCCACCAGCAGCAATTTGTTTACACTGGGCTGATCGTAAACTACAACTTCCTACTGAAAAGCCATTTCTGCTTGACTTGATGCTCACAACAGCATATATCAATACAGAGAGCTATCTGGCCATCCATTCACATTCAGTTTTTCATTTGAATGTGAGGATTGATCATTGTTGGTAACACAATGTTCTATTTCAATATTAACCAATACATTATGTTTTATTCATTTTTAATTGGATAATAATATTAAGATTGATTTGAAAATGCTGTATTTTGGGAACATTTTGGACTATGATAATGGTTGTTTAGCTGCTTGAAATGCTCCCATTTTTCGTTTGGAATAAGGCTTTATGTCTGTCTTTAACAAGGTCAGTGTGACCACAGTATTTGTTGGATATCCCTGTCTCTGCGCCCAGAGCCATCATGTCAATCAATGCATCTTCTAATTAAAATGATCTGTTGCCTAAATGTGACGCACTTACACAAATAAGCACACAAACCAGTCACAGTAATGTACATTCCACACATTCATTCCAATGAATTGACATAACTTCCCCAGTTATAAAATTATAAAAAATAATAAATAAATAATAATTGTAAATCACACACACACGAAAGAATAATAATAATAATTAAATAATATAAAATATAATAAAAAAATAATATTATAATGTAATAATATATATATATATATATATATATATATATATATATATATATATATATATATATATATATAATATATATATATGTATACCTCTAAATATTAAACAAAATATAAAATAATTAAATGTAAAAATATATTATTATATTAAAATATATTATTAATAAAATAAATAAATAATATATAAATAGTATTATTTAAAAGTGTAAAAGAATAAAAATATTTTATAGAGATTTTATTTATAAAAGCATTTTCTGGACAATGGAACATTTAATATTTAAATAATATATATATATATATACTTTTTTTATTAAAGAAATGTAATAAAAGTTACAGGCATGGAAATCACAATATTCCCTGATTTGGTTCACAAATGTACAGAGTGAGAAGTAAGTAAATAAATAAAAAAGAAAGAAAGAAAGAAAGAAAGAAAGAAAGAAAGAAAGAAAGAAAGAAAGAAAGAAAGAAAGAAAGAAAGAAAGAAAGATGGCATTACAGCCCAGTGAAGTAGAGACGGACTTATGGAAGCATAGAGGTCTGGTTAAAGCTTGCCCAGACTAACAGAGCGATAAAGCATCATGTCCATGCACAGAGGCTTTAAAAAGCACAATTAAAGAAGGACCCAGTTTAATAATTAAAATGCATAATTATTGACTCCTATTTTCAATTCCTCGCAAAGTACATTAGATCAGGAAAACAGATACAGGACAGAAGGGATGTGTATCTAATGCACTCTTTCCTGCTTGAACTTCCTTTAGATCCTAAAGTGCCAGCTCGCTATTGAGATTTGCACTTAATGAGGATCCGTCACAAATAAAAAAAAATCTCAGACTATCAACAAGCATTACAATCACCCCCCCCCCCAACCCAACCACACTCAGTGCCAATGCCCACCCGGAGAGCCAGGCCAGACAGGGGAAATTTGAGGGTTAACTGTCCCTTAGGGGGCTATCAATGCACGGAGAAAGCGTCACTGCTGGTGCCCCCCATTCTCGTTTGACAACCAGGCCCTAACAGATTAACATGCAGTCAAGAGTGATATATTTCCTGCCAAGTAGTCAAATCACTGCTGTATAATGATTTTGTGTGTGGGAAGACACAAGAGGGACACTCTTAATTAAGAGGAAATATTTGTTTTGGGGTTATGAATCCGGCTGATTCTGATTGGTCAACTTGCAGCGACACTGTTTAAATAGGTCGGTCGGGTGATAAATTGTCATTTTGACACATTAAAACTGTGACGTAAAGAGGCTGGAGGAGAAAGAAGGGATCAGCCGAAGAGGTCAGAATGAAATGGCCCAGTTTAAATGGAGGCCACTGAAATTACCAGGAGAGTTCTTCAAAATCCTGAATGCCAAGGACAGGTGGATTAAGGTATTAAAACAATCGCATTTCAGTCTTGAAATAGTCCTGCACACGACTCAGCATCAAGCCTATCTATTCAAGATCAGGTGCTAGCAAATTCGCACCATGCGCAAGATCTGCTGTAAACATCAGCGAAAGCTAATACGAGCAATGATTATGGCAAGTGTTCCTGAAACAATCCCATCATGGAAACATTTTTCGTAAATGCAGTAATGCACCCAGATGGCGAGCTGCCGGTGGCATGTTAACATGCACAATTTGAAAAAGCTGCCAGAATTCAACCAAATATAACAACCGAGCTTTTAGTCTATCTTTTACCTCCTCTAATTAATATCAGAGAGCTGACTGGAAGGGAGACGAAAAGACAAGGGTTTTGCTAAAGTTCAGACCTGAATCTATTTACAGCGCCGAATTAATAAGAACCCGAGGTGATAATGGTGCCAACACACTCAAACATTTGGGTGAGTGATTTCAATTTAATAAAAGCTGTTTAGTACAAGTCTATTCTTTAGTGCTACAACTGTTGAGCGGGGGGGGGGGGGGGGGCACTGCCACAAAAGGAGAGTGGGGGGGGGGGGGGGGGGGGGCACTCTCCATTTGCCTCACTTTCAATCTATCCGAGTGGATGGAAACCCATAATTTCTTCATACACCACTATAAACTAATGTGGTGTTGATGGTAAAGCCTTGAAGTGTATGTGCTCATTTATGGCTGTTCCCTGCGAATGAGGAAATGGTTGAGAGAAAAGACAAACAGTATCTCTGTCAAATGGACAGCTCTGCAAACTTTAATACCCCTTTAGATAATAAAAGCTTGTTATAAAACGCATACTACCCAAGTAACACTTTTTTCTATGTCTTCTTAGGACAATGCTATCTATTTTTTCTTTTAAAATCAACATGACATCAAAATTCCTCAATAAAATAAAATAAAGGTTTAATATTTCGGGGAAAAATACAAACTGCGCTGCTTGTAATTCTGATAATTAAGGTGAGCCGTGATGAAATTTAAGCCTCTTAGTGGAACACGAACCATCTGGGATCTTTCTACCTGCAAAAAGATCTGTGAATGTGCGGCCCATGTGGATCCGTAGTCATACTGTACCCTTGGAATTCACCGAAAATGACAGACAGAAAACAGGAAGCCAGAGAGAGAGAGGGAGAAAGAGAGAGAGAGAGCAACCTGTGCCCTTCAGTCTCAGTTAAGGCACAGCTAACCAAGTCTGACAGCTGCCGGCTCCTTGACAATTGGGGTCAGTTAGAGGAAAAGTAGCTCAAGTTTTCATGGCTTTGCAGGAGATGTTCAGGAGCAACTGCCCACCGCAGCATCAAAGGGGATTAGAGGCCACAGCCATCTGCTGCCAGGACAGGCCATGGGCCTTTCATGTCCTTCTTGGAGAGAAAGGCAATCCTTCCGTCACATAGTTTTAAGTCCCACCGTAGGGGAGGAACGGCTAGTACGGGGGGACATAGCCAATTAGGCCCAAATCAAGGAGAGAGAAAAAAGTACACTATTAATAGCAGAAGGATTGTGTGTGTGTTGGTGTCTACTTACATGGATACAGTCAAAAGGACAAACAAATGTGCATATATGAGCACACAACATAACACCTAAGCCATGACTTCACAACAATATTACAGGCACTTTTACATCCTCACATTACTTTTAGTTAGAGGTGCCTACTAGACAAACATCGCTTTTCTATCATTTGAACAAACCTCAAAGCTTGAGTATTAATCATCAACGCATAACTTGCCACTTACCCTTAGTGCTTCAAACATGAATGATACCTAAAACCATCTAGCTTTTATAGAGATTTATTCAAGAGATTTGGGGAAGGGCTCTTTTGACTTGCCACAATATAAGCAACCACAAGGAACACCCTTGCAACTACCAGAAAACACAGAACCACCCTAGCACCCATCTAGGGTCCACCCAGTAGACCCTAGTAGATCCCAGCCTGAATGCCTAACAAACACACAGAAAGCCCAAGCTATGACCTAGCAAAATCTATCAACCAGCCAGAACACCCTATCATGCTGGGTCTTTACATCCTCGCTCACATTTCTGTGCTCTGAATCTCATTTTCCCTCTCTTACACATTTATTGACAAGCTGTGCCAACATTTTTCTTTTAGCAGCTAATTTGTTTTAGGTCCTGTTCGTGGCCTCCCCCATGACTGTTACCTCAATAGTCTGCTACCTTTCAGCTCAGCAGCTCAGCACTTGACCTGCCGACGTCGCTTATTTCCAGCGCTCTAATTGTCGTTTAATCACATATCAACCTGTCACTTAAAGAGCCCCTTTTTCAATTGCAGGAATTTGCATATTGTGTGAAACTAATTTCTATCAAAAGCTCTGCTGGCTGTGAAAGCGCGTGTCTACCCGGGCTCTCTCTCTCTCTCTCTCTCTCTTATCCAAAGCGCCTGATATTCTTCATTCTGAGTACAGGTTTGTTAACAGCCTCACACATATGGTGACAGGAGAGATAAGGAGCTGAGAGCTCGTGACGGAAGGTACCGGTGAAAACATGATGTCATAATGGAGGGGTTTGGTGGGCAACCGCTGGGGTTAATATCACCCTCCACTCAACGGTAATGGCATACATAGGGAGCACTCTTTCATTACAAGTGTAGGCCACACGTCAGCTCCCATCTCTCCAACTCACGCTGGGATTTGACGATCCTGGCCACTTTTTATAGAGGGTCCTCGCAGTGACGGTCCTCCAGAGATGGACAAGTTTAATTACAGAAAGGAGGGAAGCTCTTTGTTCCACCTTTTATCATATTAATTGATAAACGGGGCCGGAAGGGGGCTCTTGGGGGACAGGGATGAGGGGGTGTTTTCAGAGGGGTTTAATCCCGTTAGAGGCACCGGCCCGTACCCCCACCGCTCTCCACCCTGCGGATCCTACGAGCTTGATTTTGTTCACGTCCCCTCAACCCCCTTGTTCATTGGTTCTATAGATTGAACACTTATGTGTGAATTACTTGTTACAGGATATGAACTGGTGACACCTGTTTGATGAGTTAATAGATCTACCTTTTACTATTAAAATTGCATGTTACTATTTGTATAATGATCACTTAATATGTGCATAGACATTATGAACATCATGGGTGCTTAAACTGGATCAGAACATGTTGTTATTGTATTCAAAGTATTATTCACCACTAATTAGTCATGCCCACAGTTTCATGAGGTTACATTAATTTGTATTCAAAATCGTGTACTTAATACTGTGCAAGAAGCATTTGAACAATATAGAAGGTGGGTAAGAACAGAAAAGCAAGTAAAAAAACTCAAACTCAGGCATACACACTGAAGTTAGCTCAGCGCTGTGCGCTGGTCATTGTGAAGGGTTCATCTAACTGACCATAGTTCCTTGCATTTTTTTCAACAAGAGTCAAGATGCTCTAAAGGGTCAAATGCATTCAAAAGCTCAAGAGGGGAAGGGGAGAGGGACAGAGAAATCAACCCACGCCATATTCGCACCACGCGGACACATTGCGCTATATGCGCTCGCAAGTCTCAGTAAATTAGTCGAAGCTGACATTTTGCCATATTCGATTAATTTTCGAACAAATGCACAGCTTAGATTAATACTTAAAAGCTCAAGTGGGAGGAGGGAGGGCAGAGAATCCAGGTCACCCCATTTGTCCCCCTGCCTGACAGCAGCTATATCGCTATCCAATCCAATAAAAATCCCCCCTCCTTTTGCTTTAATTAATTTTACAGCTAGCTTGCTTAATTACTTTCAATCAAAATCCTCTTGCCATCACAAAATTAGAAATGGTTCAACTCCATTAGTCTAAATTCTTCATTTACATACACAAAGACTGTCAGCTCTTGCTAAGCAAACGGCCTCTCGCCTGATGAGATTGTTTTTTTTTTCTTTCCCTTCACTCTATCTCTCTCTCCCCTGCCCTGTCTCTCTCTCTCTCTCTCACACTCTCGCCGTCGCTCTCTAATCATAAACATGTTTAGTGTTACAGCAGAAGAGTGGTAGGGATGTCCAAAACTAACTTTCAAAATTGTACAGCCTGTACGACTAGTCGACTAATGGGAAGTCCTATATAATTATATTGATTGCAGGTTCACCTGACCTTTCTTAGAGGGTATTTAAATAAGATGCCTACAGCTTGACGGAGTGCAACGGATTAAGACAGAAAAGAGGGGTATTGAGACATATTTTTATAAATTGAACAATTTTTTTAAAAAAACAACATTTTATTTAAAAATTTACTCAAAAAACAATTTGCAAAATTAAAATCATTTAACATTTTAAAGGTGATTCTCACACTTTTACTACACTCTGGTAAGATGCATTATGTTATTTACAGTAGGGTTAATTTATTTAAATTCAAACTTACATTTCAAATTAATGTTTAAATGCTATACTTATAAAAGAATCCTGAAAAAACGTATCCGTTTTACGAAAATATTAAGCAGCAGAACTTTTTGGAAAATTGACAATAATAAGAAATGTTTTTTGAGCACCAAATCAGCCTATTAGAATGATTCTGAAGGATCATGTGACACTGAAGACTGGAGTAATGACGTTTAAAATTCAGCTTTGCCATCACATGAATACATTTCATTTGAAAATCTGTTATTTAGACAATATTACTGTTCTTACTGTATTTTGTTGAAAATAAATGCAGCTTTGGTGAGCATAAGAGACTTCTTTCAAAAACAAAAAATCTAAGTATCCATCATATGACATAAATGCTTTAACAAGCCAGTACAGAAAAGTTCAGTAAATAAGTCATTTTTCAAGTTTTCACTTCTTGTTCCCCAACTTCCCTACTGACAAACACTGAATATGTGCAATACATACTTTTCAAACAGGAACAAAAAATCTTCCTCATATCGAAACAAACAATCCTTGTATAATACAATCACTGCTGCAAGTCCCATTGCAAATAATAATAATAATAATAAATGAATGAACTCAAATTAATTTAATATCAAAGCATAAAACTGCAGTTATGTATATCTTTTCAACCCCATTGAATTTAGTATACTAAATTAGCAAAAGTGATTGCTAAAAGTTAAATGTAAGCAAACTGACAAGTTATGACATCATTTTTTGAATAGATAGGTGACAGATTAAGACAGTGCGGTACGTTGTGCAATGATACACCAACCCTGGGTCTCTTGGCCTTTTAGGACGGGGCCACGCAGGCGAACATCAACTACCGTGGTTTCGACGTGATATTCAGAGGCCAAACAATAATTTCCACTGGTGACGTGTCCTCTCCATCACGCTCAGTGCCCAAGGCCTGCACATCAACAGGAATTAAGGACATGCAGACACAGTTAGTGGGCTGGCCATGGAATCTACCCCCAGCCCTGCTCAAATAACTAGGGCCCTGTAATAATGACAAAATCAAAGCAGGCCCTCGCTGGTGCTTTGGACGTCCCCAAGCATCACCACTCAACCCTGATATCCAAACACACGCAGAGACACACAAAGTGCTGACTCTCACACGGCACGTTGTTTTGTTTGCCCTCACTTTCCTTGACCACACGCATACAAAGCCGCAAACACTCACTAACTGGGGATGAGCTTTGATCTGTTGTCTGCACGCTAAACATATTATCTTTCCCTCACTGGTGATGATGCAGAGAGAAAGTGACTTTGGAAAAATACTTATGTGCAGGGTTTTTAATTTCAGAATGTTCGTGACACTTACGAGTTGGGCCAAGGAGCTCAACTGTCTCTTGTTTGGCCATCCTGACTGGGACATAAAACCCAGACATGTACCCCTCCATCCTGTTTTACTTATTCTGCCCCTATATAACTGTTAATTATCTAAATCTCTCATTTTTGGGGTACATTTAATAAGATTTCAAAATGTAATACAATTTCAAAATTCTAATTTACTGAAATCAATATTGCCCTATTTTTTTTTAGAATAATTTGCATAATAATAAAAGTTTCTGTATAAATGTACAGAAGTCCAGTTAGTTCCAGATGGATAAAATCAGCATTTAGATTCTGTTTTGATTATAAATATGCCACAATATGGAAGTAAAATGGGAACTTTTTTAACTTTTCACCTATAATATAAGGATACAGTGATGAGGGACAACCCTAAAGGAGGGGGGGCACTGGGTCTCTGTTGGCTGGCTGGTGTTGAGCAGCAGTTCTGCATCCTTCAGAGTGCCAGCAGTGCTTCTCTACCAGCCATGCTCACTTGTGCTTAGCTAATTCTGTCACATCGCTCCACGCTGCCCACGCTGAGCCTATTTAAACGGCTCCGCTGCACCTCTACTGTGCTCCTCCTCTAACTGGGGTCGCTCGTACCAGCAGAACAGCAAGTGGGAGCAGTGCCCTGATCATGGATCATTGTCTGTCTGTCACTGGCTTCCCTCTATAAGAGTAATATATCCATACAGAACTTACAACTAAATGTTTTTTTTTAATAAATATTATATATAAATTATATTTATCTATAACAATCTTTACACATATATATTTTTACATGTAAATGCAACATTTTAAAAGATAAAAAAAAATAGAATGTATATATGAAATATAATCTATTCATATTTACATATAAATATAAATAAAATATAACATTTAATAAGTGAAATGAAAATTAATTTATTTTTTATTTTTTAATCATCAAAAATGGGAGCTGAAAAACTACACCGATACCACAGCTACTAATATGTATTATATTATTGTAAGATTGTGGAACATGGCGTGTTGAGAGATAATTGTTATTCCAAAGAAAGATTATAAAATATGATTACATTCAAATCATGCAGTGACACCACAACGCTGCAAAATAAAAGCACAAAGGCACATTCATTACGCGGACAAAACTGCATAAAGACAGAAACATAAACAATGGACTGAAGAACTGTCCTCTCATTGTTCATCTGACTGCACATACATAGAAAAACAGTGTTTTCCCTTTATCCAATTATTTAATGAGAAAGGGAATTTGCCCCAATTCCCTTTTTCTACAATGTAAGACATGCTATGTCACACAAAACAAACAAACCCACAATAAAAAATTTTAAAAAACAAGCTTAAACCCCAGGCTTTCCCTTTAAATTTCCCAGACACTCATTGTTCGTGAGAGTTTCGGATGATTTTAGCCGTGATTTAATGGAGCTTGTTAAAGAGTGATGATGTCAGCACAATAGAGGAGCCTCTAAATCCACCACATTCACCCAAAATGCCTCGATGAGATAATCACGGGTGACGTCTGCGAAAACACTTATTATATTCGCCCATCGCCTGGCTGAAGCTGCTAAAACTCATCAGCGTTATTCCCTATTTCTCTCTGGGAGCGATGAGAGGGGGGAAAAAGACGATCTGAACTTTGAGAGAAAACTTTTTTTTTTTAAAGGGACAGGACTCTTTGTCCATGGCGAAAAGGGTTGCTTTATCGAACATTCACACAGCTTTGATGTATTTGCCTTTTAGAAACAACTTGTTTTTCCGAATGCCAATGCAGGAATGGTAAATCTAAGGCACTTGTCCCTGTTCTTGTGCACATGGGCTTTACCAAAGTCCCATAAAAGGCTTGGAGCTGACAACTCAGCAGTAGAGATAAGAAAAGGATCAACCTGAGCCTTTCTCATAGCTTAATTTATTTTAAATCCCGGCTCTATTTACCCAGCGCAGGCCAGCAGGCATTGTCCACCTACACCTAAAGAAACTCATCGCCGCTTTAGTGTGGCACCTCTACGAAACCAGTCAGGTATTTATATGTATACGTCGATAATCTCACTACATTCAGGGGCTACGGCCTGAGTTGTGAGTCTGCTGGGTCGAGGGCAGCGGCTCCCTGTAGTGTAAGTTAATAATGAGCAGCTCTCCAGCAGTACGTGATGTGGAGGTGAGGTCCTAATCCTCCGGCTCGCCCCCACGGGGGAAGGCCTCCACCCGGCCCCTGTTTATCATCGGCCGAGGGAGGGGAAGCGCAGGGCTCAAGTCAGACAGGATATCTTCTCCGATGCGCCAGCACTTTAACCCGGCCTGTTATTAAAACTCTAATCTGTTAAACATGTCAATGTTAGCACTTTTAGCGTGATTAATAAAGCGAGACATAAAGCCAGACTCCAGAGTGCTGCACAGGGCTTTCTATTGCCTTGGGTTGTTTTGTTTTTTATTTCTTTTGTGTGATTTTTCTTTTTGGCTCATAAATGATTTGAATTATCTACTCGCACGTACGTAATTCTCCAAACATTTTCTTTTGGTATGCATCCCACGTCAATCAGCATTTGAATCTATAACGAAACAGAACATGTATTACCCTGAAAGATGAATATCCGATGCCAACTAAGACATATATCTTCACAGAGAAAAATCGGAAAAAAGGTTTCCAAGATGTTAGTATCAAATTGGCTTTATAGAATCTGAAACAGTGTATGTGCTCGCAGAGAAAATAGGGTGATGCACAGCAACGGTACTGAGGCGGAGGGGGAGACTTAAAGGATGTGATTTATCTGAGCTTGATTGCGTGTTAATCGAGGTTACGTGTATTAAGTGGAATCTAATTGGAACAGACACTGGCAGCCTGACAGATCGACATGATGCAGATGGATTGAGAGAGAGAGAGAGAGAGAGAGAGAGAGAGAGAGAGAGAGGGGAGAGAGAGAGAGGAGAGAGAGAGAGAGAGAGAGAGAGAGAGAGAGAGAGAGAGAGAGAGAGAGAGAGAGATAGAGAGAGAGGGAGTGGTGAAGCAAATATGAAGCTACTAAGAGTTGTTTTCCGAAAAGAAATACAGGAATTCGTACATAACCTGTTGGAGTTACACTGAAAGTGTATAAATGCAACATGAAAAGACAATGTACTTTCTTAATCCGGTTATTGTAAACTTGCAATGTTTACAATAATGTCATAATTTAACTTGCAAACAACTTCCTTGAATGATGACATCACTAAGTATATATTACACCAACTTCTCATCACCTGATAAATTCTCAATGGTCAAAATAAAAAAAAAATCCCTTTTAGAATGTCTTGTTTCATTCGAAAATGCATCACATTACAGGAATAAAATGGCTGTCTACATATTTAAAGGGATAGGTCACGCAAAAATGTCATTCCAAACCTGTATGACTTTCATTCTTCTTTGAAGACAGAATATTTCTGAAAAATGTCTCAGTATTTTTCTGTGAACACAATAAAAGTCAATGGGGACCAGTGTTGTTTTGGACCCCATTGACCTTTATAGTATGAGCAAACACCTTTTTAAAAAAAATATCTTCTTTTCTGTTCCACAGAAAGAATGTCTGAAAAGATACTGTTTATACAGTACCAGTAAGAATAAGAAATAACACTAATCTGTCGTTTGTTTTCTGAGAGTCTGGCGATATCTGTGGCCCCTTTTAGAAGACACAACTACACCACTCCGCTCTGGCATGCGCACTCCATGGCCTCAGTTGGCTGCCACAAAGATTCATTTATGCTTTATTGGAAACAAGGGGAAAAAATATCCTCCCCTTCAAAAAAAGAACCAGCTGCTCCAGTACATCTCACCTCTGGGAGCCAACTGCCCATGTGCACTTTTTCTATCCCAGAAGACAACTGGTTTGAAGGCCCTTGCTTTAAATCCGAGGCATTCACCCTATGACTGAGTGCCCTTTGCAACATTAGTCAGAAAAAAGGCACAAGAGCCACACCTGTTGTGCCAAACAACTGCTCCCTGAAAGGCTACACAAACACGTAACAAATTATACCAACAGAAGGGGGGGGGGGGGGGGGGGGGAGAGAATATCTGTAGTCACATGCCAAATGCCGAACGGGAGGAGGTGGCTTTAAGATTTCTCTCTGAAATGAGTGTGTGGACACAAGCCTGTTAACAGACATCGATTCCATCGGGTCTTGGTCTCAGAAATGTCATTTGTAGTCATCTTTTATCACAACTGTGTTCAATAACAGGCCTGCGTTATTAACAGCAGCACATAACCGTCGTGGATGACTGTGTCCATTCGCGTCCCTTCATTTTGCACTCGTTCTTGCATGATAATTACACGACTGATGATGTGAATGATATCATTTTGTGCCGTAATCCCAGATTATTTCACATTCAGTCAACCCAAAATCTAAAAAACGATGAATTGCTTGGTTTTAGAATATCATTATGGTGTATATAGTTTTAGTTATTAGGTTTTAAATAAAACAGGAGTGCATTTTACAAATACTACTTCAGTCTTTAAGTTGAATTCAATTTACTACTTACAGTTTCTTTGTAATTATTTGTGAAATTTACTATAAATTACTGAGTGAAAATTGTTTCTACACCAAATCTAGATTTTTAAGAGATTGCAAGGCTTTCCCCCTCGCAGGTTCGGGTCAAAAATAAGTTATTTACAGGGTTTCTGCAGGTTTCAGTAAGTCAAATTTAAGACCTTTTTAAGACATTTTAAGACCATTAAGATTGAAATTTAAGACCTACACGACGCATTATCCAAGTTAGATAGATAGTTAACTCGGGATCATTAGAGTATCTATCTATCTATCTATCTATCTATCTATCTATCTATCTATCTATCTATCTATCTATCTATCTATCTATCTATCTATCTATCTATCTATCTATCTATCTATCTATCTATCTATCTATCTATCTATCTATCTATCTATCTATCTACCTATCTATCTACCTATCTATCTATCGTGTTGTGTGTGTGAGAGAGAGAGAAGGAGAGGTAGATATTTTTTTAATAGAAATTGTACTTTTGCATATTATACTGTAAAAACACAATTTTTGTTGATTTTAGTTGATCATAGTTGATCATAACTAGAAAGGAAATGATGAGATGATTAAAGTGACCAAAATTATCACGGTTATCACAGAATCCTGTTCAAAAAGTACTAATACTACAGTCAATTCAACAAGTTTTATGTCGAAAAACAGCAAATAACAAATTGATTAGCATCAATATGCACTTTTTGTTTACATAAACATTAAAATACCATTAAAAATGATGGCTAGATTTTAAAAGAGTGTCTTGCAACATGTAATCTACTAACATGTACAAGTTCAAATAAAGTTTTGACAAAAAAGGTTTTATACAAAGTTAAACCTCATATTTCAGCCTTTAAATATTTTTTTTTTTATAAAAGAATGAGTCAAAAAAAATTACTGACATTTACACATTAGCTTATATTTATTAGTAGTGTTTGGGTGAGCCACCCATCCTTCATGTTGACGGAGCTTTCAATGTTGTTATGGAAAGGGGTGATTGATTGGTTGGTTCCTGTCACATGACCTGCGGTGCGTGCATTTGCGGCATTCTGAAAAGTTTAGATTTTTTCCATCTCGTTGCGCCTGGTAAAAAAATTAACGCGTCGCTTCAATTATGAGCACGCTTGCCGCGCGCCTACATTTGAACAAACTGTATACATTTTGAGTGCGGAAAAGACGCGATATGTGAACGGCCTCTGGCGAGCTAGCTCATGTCAAGCCACGAGCTACTGGGGCACGCGAGCGACGTGTTGGAGACCCCTGCTCTAGAGCTCCGCTTTGTAGGCTACAACTCGACACTTTTTTGCTACTTTGTAATAACTTTCTGCGGCAAGCGTTTCTGGAAATGAACGAGGGTAAACACTTTTTTAGACCTGACTAAATGAAATTTAAGACCTAGGATGAAAATCTGGCCGTTTTTAAGACTTTTTAAGGCCTTAAATTTAAAGTCCAGAATTTTAGACTTTTTAAGACTTTTTAAGACCCCGCGGAAACCCTGATTTAGTGATATCTAAACAATGTGACTTCATGGTATACATTTTATACATCCCATACATCAGTTCTTGCCTTCCCTGCAAATCAAACTATTGACTTTTGACAACACACCAGCTTTACAGGACAAATATATACAATATAGTACGCCATTGTTTAGCAAAGACTACAGAGAATAGACCATCACCCGTCAACACAAAACGCTCAAATCGCTCTCGACACAGTCCCGTCACAGTTCTGAGACAAGGGACTGAGCTACTCCTCTCCTCCTTTGATTTGATGCATGCTGACTGTTACACTAATGGCATTAATAAGGACAAAATTACTATTTTGAAACACTGACTTTTCATCTTCCTAATCTGTCTGGCCATGTCCCTGCCCCCAGCCCTCCATTACGGGACCTGCGGATGGGTAGCCTTCCCATTGCTTGGTATTCCATGCAAATTGATTGCAACATTTTGAGAGGCCAAGAAGACTATGATCACTGAAATTTGACCCTCAGCTATTTTTAAGTGTTTGATTGAGATAGCAACTCATCCAGTTCAGCCCAGATTGTCCAGATAAGATTTCTCTTACTCGGGATATTCTTCCTACACATGGCAGGGGCCAGCACAACCGTGCACTTGGCTTGCAAAATCAACAGAAATATGCACAAATTTAGAACACAAATAAAGAAATATGGATATGTATGTATTGTGACGTGCAAGGGGAGGGCTGGCCATGCATCGCTAAGCTTTGAGCACTAACATTGAGAGAAATGACACAGTATGATCAAGGACATGAATTGCTCATTGATTTTTAGCGCCAGCTTAACTATCCATTCCAATTGATTTTGGCCTGGCCGGGTTATGGCACTTTTAATGCATCTTCTGTATGGCAGCTCACCACTGACAGAGAACAAATTTCGAAGCGCATTGAGGGAGAAAAAAAATTTGATATGTACAGTAAAACAACTTGCCAAAACATGCGAGTTGTTTTCTCTTCTTCTATCTTTTCTCTCGCTTCAGCCCTTTCTCGTCCACGCAGTTCCTGGTTGGGAAATATGCACATCATAAAAAGTGTACTTTAGTCTCTAATTATTGGGATATGTCAGTGTTTTCACCTCAGAAAACCTTTGCTGATTACAAAATACAGCCAAAGTGATATAAGTCTGCTGAAATGTTAATTACAGCACATAGTTGCTCTTTGTGAGCCGATGAGAAAGCGCAGAATATTCTAGGTGCACAGGAACCAAATAAAACCTTTACTGCCTCAACATGCACACCACATACAGTATACATTTCAGGCTGAAAATATACAGTGCCTGCTTACCAGAAGTGAATCAAGTTTCCACCAAGCACGAACATGTGGGCAAAACTTACATGAAAATGCTAAATATTCTACATGTAAAATTTTGTATCTTTTGTGCAAATTTGCTATATTTACAGAAATCAATCAATCAGGAAATGAATTCGGTTTAGAGGATAATTCTTAATGTATCTCTTCTCTATTAGTGGTATTATATCATTTGCATCAATTATTAATTAAGCCTGGGTTTAGTGAAATAAGAGATAATGTGAGACATGCGATCCAATAGTTGGGCTAAATGTCATCTGTCACAGCGAAACACGTTAAAATAGAGGCTCACTTTCCTACGCGGGCTCGGCTTTCACCCTAGGGAGGGGATATTTCTTTTACTTCTGCAAAATACTGCTTTCAAATATCATAAAGTCTATTACTGCACACTCATTTCAGCCCTATCAGTTCAAGTACCTATTTAGTTTGAAGGACATTTCGTTCTGTTTTCAAATGGAGTCAGATTGCAGACCGAACTGAAACCCTAAATTTCAGAACTGACATGTTCCCTTCTCTAACCCCACCTGAGACATCATATCTTTTCAATTCCCACACTAAGCCAGTGGCCTCATGAGACCGATTTAATGCAGATTTCAGCACAAATGGGACGTGGCCAGTGCCTTTCAAGCATGGTAAGTGAAAGTAGCCACCAGCGCTGCGTCTATAAGAGTGTCAGAGTGTGTGGGTCAGGATGAAAGACAGGCTCCCTGTTAAAGCTGCAGGAGCTTTCAGCCATACGCTTGTTTCTCTCGACCTCATTCATACAGCGGCCGACGAGAGCAAACTGCACGTTGATTCATTTCAACAGGATGACAGGCTGTATGTGGGGAACAGGCTTTAATGCTGTATATGATGTCAGTGAATGCAGAAGTTAGATAAAACTGACAAAACCTTTATTCAGAAATACCGGTGGACATCCTCAATTGGAAAAACGATTATAAAAAAAATAAAAAACACACACACACATTTACATATAAATAATATCAAATTCATAGTAATTAATTAATTAAATTATCTGATCTGATGACTATATATATATATATATATATATATATATATATATATAAAACAATCTATTGTATTTTATAATTACCTCAATTTCACAAAAAAATATATGCGTGTGTGCAGAACAGCACTGAAAATACTCTTACAATATTTGAAGACATTATAAGGATAATTTAAATATATTCAATAACAGCGTACCACTCTGTTCTTTAACAGGCACACACACCTTTTCTGAAAACAAAACAGCAGGACAAAAAAAAAAAAAAACCGAAACATGAACACCCTCCAGCATTATTGACGACGTGATAACTCTCATTTGAAAAAGCGACTTCGCACTTGTGCTTGTGCTTTGCATGACAGCATAATTAAACTATTCCACTTTTCCTGTTGATTCACTCTATTTGTGCACAGCAATGATATAGCTAGCACAAACTGTCTGCCAGTTCCAACAGCAATGAGACACGTCATGGAAAACTTTATGATCTCATGTTCCTGTTAATCACGGTTTGAAAAAAGCGAAGTCCTTCACTCGTATTTACCTAAACCAGCTCACTTTGTGTAGCATTATTTTATGGGTTTGTTGTTCTAGCGAGAGGTATTATAACTTTGCATTCTTTCCCAAGGTCAGCTGCTGGCGTGACACACACAATATTTGCTTATGGGGCTTTTCAGGTCAGTTCTATTATAT